>VWZZ01006432.1:94006-131415 GCA_013399095.1 Psophia crepitans
TTGAAATTGCAGAGTTAGGATCCGGTACCTTTATAGATATGCTTATTCATGAGTCTTTTTAGTACGAGACCCAGTCATCATTTTATCTTTGAGGGTTTTTTCCCAGTTTTTAATGCATAGTGGTTTTTCTTTCCAGCCATTTCGTTCAATACCTTTGAGTAATGATCAGGCATCTTTCTCTAAAAGCCATCTTTTAGCTGGTAATTTATCTGTCTTCATTGGTTTTTAATAAGTACTCAAACCATGAGAAACTCTGATCTAGCCTTCACCACTACATTATTTAAGCATTTGTGAGATATTTTAAATATAGTTAACAGCCTTCCTTCTTTCCTGTTGCCTGAACCTACAGGAAATATTATTTAATGACTAATGCACGTATTAAAAAAAAAAAAAAAAGGTCTGAAAGTGGATAGATGGTTATTTATTCTTAGATACTACTGACTTCAATTCCTGGTAAGAATTTATCTGCAGTGTTTATTTGCATGTCTCCCTTGCTAATCTGTCAGTTTTGTCCTTCTACTGGAGCGTAGCTGCTGCTGGCAGTTGAGGTGGGAGTAGACATAGATTCATTTCCATTAACCACCTTGCAAAAAGAAGTAATTTGTTCTTTTGGTTTTGCTTTCTTAGGAACAGTAGTAAAATGGAGTTGCTGTTTTAAGTGTGCCCTAGTTTGCTGTCTATCTGGAATATATGGTCATATAAGCATGGCCTGTCTGTAATTATTTCAGGTTATGGCCTCAATGTAAAAAAAAGAAGAGAAACAATGTCATGCTTTCTCAGAGCCCATCCTTCAAACCATTGCCTTCAGCACAAATGTAGGCTTTGGCATGTATAAAGACATTGGGAAGTCTCACTTGAAGAACAATTTGAGCTTGTGAGAGAAAGATATGCTTTCTATGCAAACGTTTGTCCTCTGGTTTGGGGAGTTCTGGGAGTGTGGCAGAGCCTCTAGAGCAAAGTTTCTTAACTTCTGAAAGACATGACTTCATGCAACTGCCAAAACTGGATGTCATCAATCCATTTCCACCCTCCTGGGTGAGGTTATGTGGAGCACAAGAGTAAAGCAATGAGTTACAACTTACTTCTTCCATCCCAGTTTTTTTTTTTGCTAAAGGATCTTTCTGATGCACTTTTTTTGAGGGGGGGGAAAAAAAAAAGAGGAAACAAACAGTGGTAAGAGACAGTAAAAGGCAGTAACACCATTTCTGGTTTTCACCTTTTGTTTCTGCTAAGAGTCTATCAAGTGTTTGTTTTCTTTCTGCTTTTTGCAACATGCAAAATTACGAAGGTTGCTTGACCTGCTATTTATACAGAAGCTCCCTCAGTGGCTAACATCCATTTCCCTTGTTTTGAGATAAAGGCTTATTTGCAGTTCTGCTTGACAGTAATGGAAGGTAAATCACAGAAATGTGTGCGATCACACTTCTCAATCGAAAGGAGGCAGGCTGATATTTACAATTTTTGCATGACACTCACTGTCTTTATAGCTGTGACTCCAGATAGTGAAAGATAATCTGAGAGTGAGTTGGAAGTAAGGTGCATGTGTAGGCTTTTCAGAAGAGGCAAGTTCTCTTGGATCCAGATCATTGTAATGATCCTGGTATCAGCCTGCACCTCACTGGGTGCTTACTGGAACATACTTCTTTACGTTAGAAAAATGTTTGTACATCTAGCTCTGGAAGAATTCTGCCACTATAGCATCTGAATCCTTGACGGCAGAATCAAAACAAAGCATGCAAATGATCTTTAGAAAGAAATGCCCTTAAATCCTACAGGTTAAGGCGGCTGTTAGCACAACTCCCTAATAAAGCAGACCGTTTGTATACCTCTTCTGGCTTGGAGGTGACAGCCCCAGGGCCCCCTTTTGGGGAGCTGTTGAGGCGGGCAGTGCTAGAGACCCCCCACCGGCTGGCTGGGCACCGTCAGGGCGTTGTGCCACTCAGATGGGGAAATTCAGCCACTGAGCAAAATTATTTTTGTTTTGCTCACGTGCCTGGAGTTTTCTGTACTTTCTAAGATGTGTTTTATTTCTGAGGAAGGAGTTATCATTCGTGGCTGTGGTAGAAGTCAGTACATTGCAATCTGATGTTTTACCTTCAACATTTATTGCAAGTTCCTCTTCAGTGGAATTTTCTTTTGAAGTTTTGATGTTTTATTTGCTGAAGCTGTTACGCAGTTGCTTGTGAAGAACTAATAAAACTGACAGTACAGTACTGAACATACAAACTGGCACCTCTATTGTTCCTTTAAATCATAGTGTAAAAATTGTAGTGTGAAGTTATTCCAGCACTCTGGTTGGTTTGTATATGTTCAGTTCAGTTGGGTAAAAACAAAACGTGGTTTATGGCCTGAAAGAGCCAGTTGGTGTATGACATGGAGTGCGTGTCATACCCTTGCAGCATTTAGTTTATTCAGGAAGCGTGCTACTCAAGGTACGTGTCTGTTCAGGTAGGGGCAGCACCTGAGTGCCTGGCTCAGAGCCATCCAGTACGGGTGTTCAGAGCTGTCTGGTACTGATTAGCTGGCTGTCAGGCCAAACGAGGCAGACCCATACTGAATTTATGTGACCTTTCCTTCATGGTAGATACTAGTTTGGTATCAGCTGCTAATGTTCACAAATTAATAGGAACAAGTTTCTTTTGAGGTCTCCTTCATTGTTAAATTTAATTGAAATTGTTCAGCAAGTTCAGAAGCAGATGGATAATGCAATGGTATAAACTTTTCCGTGAACCAAGACAAAAGAGATCAAGCATGAAGCACTTCTCTTGAAATGAGGTAGTTACTACTGACAGTAATTAATAGCAAAAGAGCATGCAATAGCCCTTATTAATTGCATTATTTTAAATTTTTATTTTTTTTTATTTTTTTTTTTTAGGAATTGGTATATCACTTGCAAAATGAAATTACTCTTGCTTGTTTCCAGTGTTTGAATGGCTTGTGCTGAAACTAAGTTAAAATTGACAGGTCAGGTTCTGTGGAAGCACGATCTTTCTTCCTAAGTATCAAGGTTAGAAACATCATTGCTGTTACACTTCCGGCAGTTACGTGTTACTGTACCTGACGCTTGGAAAGTAATGAGTCTGGCTGTCTTTGTGATTTTTTTTTTATTTTTTTTTTGCTTGTTTTGTTTTCATCTGGAAAATGTACAAAGGTCAGAATATAAACACATGCACTGTTTTAAAAATGTAAAGGCAAAGCCAAGAAGATTTACGCATTCATTCCGGAAACTCTACTTTATATTTACTTCTGACTCAAAACTGACATTGTTTAACTTGTGTTCTGCGTTCCAGGACAAAACAGTTTATAGAGCTGTGGAACTAACCTTTTTTCCTTTTTTTTTCTTTTTTTCCTGTGAAGGGATGGATTTAGGTTTTGTCTCAATGTTAGAGCTCTTTATGTAGTACGTTTTAAGCAGTAAAGTTTGTTTTCTCTATAAAACTAGTCTCGTACTTTTTCTTGCACAAACTGTGATTAGAGATTCAACAGTTGCAATGTTGCAATCTTTATCGATGATCTGGATGAGGGGATCAAGTGCTCTCTCAGTAAGTTTGCAGATGACACCAAGTTGGGTGGGAGTGTTGACCTGCTGGAAGGCAGGAAGGCCTTACAGAGGGATCTGAACAGGATGGATCCATGGGCCAAGGGCAACTGTATGAGGTTCAACAAGGCCAAGTGCCGGGTCCTGCACTTGGGTCACAACAATCCCAGGCAACACTACAGGCTTGGGGCAGAGTGGCTGCAAAGTTACCTGGGGGTGTTGGTTGACAGCCGGCTGAATATGAGCCAGCAGCGTGCCCAGGTGGCCAAGAAGGCCAACGGCATCCTGGCTGTATAGCCACACAGTGTGGCCAGCAGCACTGGGGCAGTGACCGTTCCCCCGTACTCGGCAATGGTGAGGCTGCACCTCGAGTCCTGTGTTCAGATTTGGGCCCCTCACAACAAGAACGACATTGAGGTGATGGAGTGTGTCCAAAGAAGGGCAACAAAGCTGGAGAGCAAGTTTTATGGGCAACGGCTGAGGGAACTGGGCTCATGTAGCCTGGAGAAAAGGAGGCTGAGGGATAGAGACCTTATCGCTCTCTACAGCTACCTGAAAGGAGGTTGTGGTGGGGTGGGCATTGGTCTCTTCTCCCAAGTAACAAGTGATAGGACAAGAGGAAATAACCTCAAGTTTTGCCAGTGGAGGTTTAGATGGGATATTAGGAAAAATTTCTTCACCAAAAGGGTTGTCAAGCACTGGAACAGGCTGCCCAGGGAAGTGGTCGAGTGACCATCCCTGGAGATGTTTAAAAGACATGTAGATGTGGTGCTTAGGGACATGGTTTAGTGGTGCACTTGGCAGGCTAGGTTAACGGTTGGACTCAATGATCTTAAAGATCTTTTCCAGCCTGAACAGTTCCATGATTCTATAAGAGACACCTAAAAATTGTGCAAAAAAAATTTTAAATACTCTGTGGGTCTGGTTTAAATCCACAAGACAAAGGAATTTGGACTGAAGGCTAAGGTTTGGTCTTTTCTAATCTCCTCCCTTGGTAGTTATCCTTTAAGGAAGAAGAGTGATCCAGCAATTAAAAATAGGGCTCTGAGAGTTAAGACAAGTTGGGTTAAATCTCCATGTGTGTCACAGACTTGCTGTGTGCCTTTGACTGAAATGTGCAGGAACACCTGAATAATCAGCAAAGCCCTTGCAAACAAAGGAAACCTATATGGCTTATTTAGGGTACAAAGATTGCCTATAAATATATAAATCAGTACCAAAACTGAAAGGGCTTTACTGAATTTTGCCTTTGTCTTACACAGGTCTGGGCCAGCTTGCCATCTTCCAGATTTTATAATAGGAGAGTGCTAGTAAAGTTCATAATAACAATAATGTTGCGCTGTAACGAAGACAGTATTTCCAAATGGACATGAAATCATTTAGGAGGGAGCGTAGGGGCAGAGCCACAGGGCAGACAGGGGATGGGAACTTTGTATGAGCCTGAGTGAGCAGAAAAAGGGAAAGTCGTTTGCCCATGCAACGGCTGCCCCCAAAGAGATCGGCTGTTGCAGGGCCTGGGACGTGCTGGAGGTGGCCTTGGGTAGCTGCTCCCTCAACAGCCAGTCCTTCTCAACTGGAGCAGATCACCAACGAGCACAACCTCACACGAAGCAAATGTAGGACTGTCTTCTCTGGACACTGAAGAGATTGCATTGCTTGATATTTTTAATGCGTACTGTCATTTACCAAATTGTTTATACAAAAGACAGTTTGTGGTTATTAATGTGGACTCCTGCCATATAATCATTACAGAATCCTACATTAAACAGTATGCTTTTTCTGGTCACACTTAAAATGAAGGTTACATATAGACCCAGCCTGTAAAGGGTGAATAAATTTGTCTTGTGTTGGTGTTTTTAAAAACAAAAATTTGTCCTTGTTTGCAATTAAAAAAAAATAAATAAATCCACTAGTAGGACAGAAAGTAGAATTCAATTGTTTCTTCTTGTCCAAAATAATTTCAAAAAGAAAAAGTAGCTGTAATACTCCTTGTGTTCATGTCTAATACACTAATGTGGATACTGGGAACATAAGATAGAGGTATTGTTTATACAATTGAGTATACTTTAATTTCAGAAACTTTCTGTTGCAGTCTAGATTTTTTTATTATTATTATTTGTTGAGAAAGCAAGGAAGCAATTTTAGAAGCTTGCAAGGGTTTTACAGAAGTGAATTTGATTTTTTTCTACTGAGGGTATAATGCAAAACATGTGTATTCCGGTAAGTTGGAAAAGACACTCTAGTCTGTTGTCTTTGTGGACACTTGAATATTCAGACCACTAGGTCAGAGTCAGGCATCTTATCTGCTTTTTAGCGTGTTTGCTTGCACATTGACTTGGCTTCAAGAGAAGAGCTTTCAGTGCTTCCCCTTGAAATATGGCATGGCCTGGGGAATAGGGCTTTTTCTCATAGGGGTAGTTTGCTAGTCTGACATGTAACAAGTCAAGTAAACTCAGCTCTTAGTTTTGTCTTTCCCTTTCTGATGCAGCGTCTTGACCTTTACTGTTTACATGCTCTAAAAGAACTAGAATGTCTTGAAAGGGAGTGCAGGTCAAGGGAGGACAGCAGACACGGAATAAAGTTTCTGCCATGTCTCCAAAGCAAAGTCAGAGCAAGACTCCAGATCTTCAGCTGCTTCTGTTGGTCTGCTGTTATTCTGTCTCCATATATGTCCATGCTCAGTACCTGAATCTCAAATTATCTGCCCAGGTAGGTGACAGTAAATACAACATGAAAAAGTATGTGTCAGACTTTTTGGATGGGTCTAGAGGGAAAGAACATTTGGGTCATAACCACATATGTTGGTTATGATTTGTTTTAGCTGTATTTCAGGTAATGAATCATAGAATCATTAAGGTTGGAAGAGACCTCAAGGATCATCCAGTCCAACCGTCCCCCCACCACCTATTACCCACTAAACGATGTCCCTAAGTACCACACCCAACCTTTCTTTAAACACCCACAGGGACGGTGACTCCACCACCTTCCTGGGCAACCTGTTCCAATGCCCGACCACCCTTTCCGAGAATAAATTTCTCCCAATCTCCAACCTAAACTTCCCCCAGCACAACTTGCAGCCGTTCCCCCTAGTCCTGTCACTAGTTATCTGTGAGAAGAGGCCGACCCCCAGCCCACCACAACTTCCTTTCAGGTAATTGTAGAGGGCAATAAGGTCTCCCCTCAGCCTCCTCTTCTCCAGACTAAACAGTCCCAGTTCCCTCAGCTGCTCCTCATAAGACCTGTGCTCCAGCCCCTTCACCAGTTTCGTTGCCCTTCTCTGGACACGCTCCAGGGCCTCGATGTATTTCTTGTGGTGAGGGGCCCAAACCTGGACACAGCACTCGAGGTGCGGCCTCACCAGGGCTGAGTACAGGGGGACGATCACCTCCCTGCTCCTGCTGGCCACACTATTCCTGATACAGGCCAGGATGCCGTTGGCCTTCTTGACCACCTGGGCACACTGCCGGCTCATGTCCAGGCGAGCGTCAACCAATACCCCCAGGTCCTTTTCCTCCACACAGCTTTCCAGCCACCCCACCCCCAGCCTGTAGCGCTGCCTGGGGTTGTTGTGGCCAAAGTGCAGGACCCTGCACTTTGCCACATTGAACCTCATCCCGTTGGCCTCTGCCCAGCGATCCAACCTGTCCAGGTCCCTCTGCAGAGCCATCCTACCCTCCGGCAGATCGACACTTCCCCCCAGCTTGGTGTTGTCTGCAAACTTATTGAGGGTGCACTCAATTTCCTCATCCAAATCATCAAGAAAGATATTGAAGAAGATGGGCCCCAATGGTGTCACTATCAAATGGAATTTTGCTAGGGAATCTAAACTGGGAGCACCATAGGTTGGTTGTTTTTTTTTAAAAGCCCTCAGTGGAAGACCGTTATTTGATGCCAGGAGTTATTTTGTTGCCTGATGACTAATCAGCCTGTTGGAGAGCTTTGTTATCAAGAGTCATGGAAAGTTGGCCCCTGGTAGGAATCTCACAGATAGTTACAGAAGGAAGTCAGGACAATGTTCTCAAGCTTTGCTAGCCAGTAGCACAACGAAATGGGAGTGAGAGTGACCGTGATGCTGAATTTTACTTAAAACAGATGCAACTTTTCAGATGCTGCCCAAACTGTTGAACAAAATGGAGTAGCACTGAAAAATCCACTACTCACTACCCAAGGCACTTCTGAATGTCATCCACAAGTTATGGAGCCATAATGGGATTTAGTTTTACATCATCTCATAGATGTTTTTAATGCTGCTGCAGTGCAAAAAGAAAACAAATGACAGAAAATAGATCTTTGTATTTGTGTTCTGACCACCCCTTTTCTTGAGGGGCGTTGTTCAGCTGCTGCTGGTAATCTGTGTTTCACACTAACACAGCAGAACGTACTGAAGTAAATTGGTATCAGCAGCTTCCTTTGCTACCCCTACACCTCTGAACCAAGTCACTTGGTTCAGAACAGAAAAGACATATCCTATTAACCTGTCCATAAGGTCTGTTCACACTGTGGGATCTCTTTGACCTCTCCATTCTCTTGAAAAATTAGTTATTTGGTCTCAAAGGCTCTGTAACTGAGACACAGGTACTGACCCAGTAAGAGGCAGCTTGAGAATTAAGACTAGATTTATAAAAGGGCTCAAGTGATAACCTTTGGTATCATGCACAGCCTTTACCTTTGGGGGCACAAAAATCTCCACACCAGGTTAGGCAACTGAGCTCTTTATTCATTCTCTATACGTACTCTATGTAGTCTGGGCTACATCCTGGAATGTTCTGGGGAAGTTCTGACTTGTTACCATGGAAGAGAAAAACAGTTTGAGACTAATGCAGGCCTGGAAAAAGAACCTAAACAAAGGCATTATACCATATATACGCTCTGTTATTGGCTGTCGTTTGTGTCTTGGCACTGGGACAGTAACATGCAGCAGCATGGGTCTGTGTTTGATCATGATCATCGTACAAATGCCCACACAGTTGTATCAAGACTGAGCGCAAGACAGAAACTGTGCTGTGCTGCATATTATGCTGTGAGATGCAACGCATTCTGCATACCCGCATTTGTGAGAAGCGGGGTAGCTGACGATGGGGTATCGTGTTCCAAAACTGAGAGTTAGCCATTCAAGGGAGATTTTCGGGATCAGTAGGGTGGTGATCCATGTACTGTTTGCCCTTTGTTTATCCAGTGGCTATCCGTCACGAGGCAATGGGTACAAGGAAGAGTGCTGCCTGGTCGCTTCGAAAGTGGTCATTGCTAATTGCCAACCTGTCCAGTTAAGGGGAAAATGACAGCCAGTTGTGCAATTTGGGAGGTGTCATCACCCTCAGTGAATATCTTTCTGGATAATAAACACATTAGATAAGTTATCTGCAGCACTTCTTGCATTGTTAGCAGGATGATATATCTGTGTGGCCCTTTATCAATAGGGAGAACAATAATTTGTTTTATTGCAAGTCATGGTAGCTCATTATTGATGGATTTTTGCCATTATCTGCAGTCATTCAGTTGGTCTGGCAGGTTTCACAATGTCTTTGATATCACCTGCATTGATGATGCCGTGTGCAACAGGCAAGTGTGCAGCTAATTCAAGATTAAGCCTGTGAAGATTTGTGGAGCACTTAGGTATTGCTGTCACCAGGGATTCTTTGGTGGCTTTCTCTACTCCCTTCCTTGACTCCTCAAGCCATTCATGATGGTCAACCTGAATCACACCTGGGGTCTCTATAGTTAGTGCATCATCAGTAATCTTGTGGATTTCGATAGTGGTTTTGACCATCTGAAAGGGAGGTAGAGGCTTGCATTATTAAAGGTGAATTTGTATCCCACCTTCTCCCTGGAGTCATGTTTGCATGCTGTCCGGCATATTTGCAAGAGTAAATGAGAGCAGATATTGCATGGGTACCTAAAGCCTGTGCTGAGGCGAGGGCAGCTACCAGCACTAGCTGTGCTCTGTTCACTTGCCCCTGAGAACTGGAAAGATGAAATCATGAAGGGGTCTTTGCCCAGCAGTTTCACTGTAATCCCTGGCAGCTGCTTGCACTAGTTTAGCCTTGCACATATATGGGAAATGAATAGTAAAATATTTTTCCTTTTTTCTTTTTTTTTTTTTTTTTTTCCTTTTCAGTCTTTGGCTCAACCTCTCATATCTCAACACTGTAGTTCCTGGTAGCCCAGGCTTTTATGTTCCTGGTATTATCCAGGCCTGCAGCCTAAGAGTACAAGGATTTACTATAAGCAGAAAAACAAAACCCAAAAATATCCCAAACCAGTTCCCAGAAACTACACACTGACCTGTGGGACCTGAGCTTGGAGAAGGTGTCAGCCAGCAAGTGAAGTGACTCCAGCAGATGTGTTCCTAGCTGGTGGGAGGACGTAGAGACTTTCTCATTTTCTTGTTGTTTCACTAGCTGGTTTTGTTGGCTGCCAGACAAGGGACAGTTTGTCTAGTGGTGGGAAGTATGTTATTTGTAGGCTGTTAAACCAGTGGGACGTCTGACCAGGAAGTGGGTGATATGCTCTGCCTGTGCCTGCGTGCAGTATTTTATCAGTTAGCATGCTGGAGTTGGGAAGCACCATCCTGCCGTTGGTATCATCAGCAACCTTCTTTGTGTGGTAGGATTAAGGACAGAATAATGCTTAAGTGCGTCTCTCTTTGGTCGTGACTGTACTATTTAGGTGCTGATATATAATTTTTTGGGGGGTATTTTATTTTGTTTTTTTCTGAAATAGTCTCAATGTCATCCGTCTCGTCATAGTCAAGCAATCACACTGTGAGTTTGGGTTTGTTTTTTTTTTTCCTTTCCTTTTAGAGTCACTATGCTCTCTGATGAGGTACATCTCTCAGCCTTTCTCTAGAACTGTCCTGGTTTCAGCTGGGATACAGTTGACTTTCTTCCTAGCAGCTAGTACAGTGCTGTGGTTTGGGTTTAAGATGAGAGTAATGTTGATAGCACACTGATGTTTTGGTTGCTGCTTGGCAATGGTTACACCAATTCAAGGACTTTTCAGCTTTTCTTACTGCCCTGTCAGCGAGGAGGCTGGGGGTGCACAAGAAGCTGGGAGGGGACATGGCCAGCACAGCTGACTCAAACAGGCCAAAAGAATACTCTACACCATATGATGTCATGCTCAGTATATAACTTGGGGGAAGCTGGCTGGAGGCTGGGACCTTGGCCCAGGAACTTGCTGGGCGTTGGTGGTCTGCGGTGGTGAGCAATTGTGCTGTCCATCACTTGATTTGTATATTCTTTTATAGTTATTATTAATTATCTCCCTTTTCTGTCATATTAAACTGTCTTTGTCTCAACCCATGAGTTTTACCTTTTTGTTTGTTTTTTCTGGTTCTCTCCCCCATCCCACTGGGGAGTGGAGTGAGCAAGTGGCTGTATGGTTTTTAGCTGCCTCCTATGGGGTTAAACCACAGCAAAAAACAAGTGTGAAAATGTGCTTTGCCTCATGATCTGAAAGCTAACAAAATTGTCTATTTTAGTTATGACAAGCTGAGAGTGAATTATCATAGATGTGAGAGAAACTCCCTTTAAATATGTAATGTTCTTAAAATATACAAACTTTACACAAGTCCAAAATTTTAAATTTCACCAGGAAGCGAATAAGCAGGCGATGCAGTTTGCAGACTGTACATATTTATATACATCTTCATCAAGGTACTTTGTAGCAAAGGTTTCTGCCAAGGTAGTCCCAGGAATCAGGCAGATTGTATAAAATCTTAACTTCAGAAAGCTTTAATGGTGTGTGCCCATGTAGGATTTGTTGTAATAACCTAATGGCAAAGTGACAAAAACATGAATAATAGTAGGAAAGCCTGAGTCTTAAAGGGTTTGAGGCTTTGGATTAAACATGGGTAATATGAATGTGTATGGGAGAAAGCAGTTATGTTCACAGTTGTTAAATCATATAAAATAGATGAGATAATTATAAACTCCACACAAAGGTGTACTCCCTCAGAGAAGAGTACTGACAGCCATGACGTCTTCTCCAACCCACTACCATCAGCAAGATTGCAATGTTATTCCTTTGCAATAAATATAACTTGCAAGTACTGTCAAGAGACAAAAATATAGGCCAAAATTTTGTACAAAGGAAAAAAGAGCCTAAAGGCACAGTTCTGTAATAGGTAAGGGATGCTGCTGGCTACCAGGAATTCAGGAGAACAGGTCACTCTTGTAAAATCTTGGATGGTCTAGTTTGCAGTTTAACAGAACTATTGGTTGAAGGGCAGGTGCAAATTCTTCTTCGTCTTGTGAGATGGCGATCCTGAAGCCTGATGACATATAAAATATCAATTTGGTAGTTTTACAGATGAGCAGCACCACCCAACTGATTCAGGCATTGCTGGTGGAGCTTTGGCAGAATGACCACTTTTTCTCCCATTCTGACTGGGAACATGCATACATCAGTAAATATGCTTCAGGCAGTAAAATTAGAAAGCAGAAAAGAACATGAAATTGGATCTAAACGCCTACGCTACAGTGTTAGAAAGCAAATAACCATAATATTCCTAAAATAGCTTCTGAAATTTCAAGTGGAAAGAAGCCATTTGCAGACAGTAAGAAGATAAAAGCATTACTGACATTTTATATCAGATGGGGTTTAGTAGCAATTGTAAACTACACTATGGCTATAGCAGAATATTCCTTGGAGATGGTAATAAATCACCACAAGTTATGTTGGGGTATAGTGATCATGTTAAAAAAATGAACTAAAAACCCCCAGCCCACTCTGCTAGGCAGAAATAGGCAGTTTGGTAAATTGCACAAAACAGAGGGTAAGAGAAAAATGGAATCTATAGGTGGTGACCAAGCTGAAGCAGTGCTCCAGGTCTTGGGGCTTGTCTCTGTGGGAAGGCCTGGGGTTTCATAGCCCAGGGCATTGTCCTGGGAAGACTGACCTCCCTTATACATTTATTGCATTAGTATTTTTAGGCTTAATTTCATCCTTCCTTTTTGCTTATAGAAATACATTGTCTCTGGTGGGTAGAATTTTTCTCATATACACACCATTAGTTTTCAGCATACGTACTGAGTAACCTGGGGTGGGGGGCAGCAAGCACTTCAGGCCAGTGCTTCTGCACAGCTACTCATCTTGGGCTTGGGCCTGGACAAATTCTAGCACAAATTAACTTGTTGCAGCTTCTGGTATAACTGAGGATTAGAAATACTGCTGTGAATGTTTGTGGTGGTTTTGTTTGTTTTTTTTTTTTTTTAATTTTTTGGGTGTGTTTTCTTATATAGATGGCTGATCACTTTTAATGAGATAATGACTAAGTCACTGGTCACAAACAGCGATGAGGATGAATTTGTAAAGAGAAATATGTGTAGCGTGCGGCACTAACAATGCAAGTTTCAGAACATAAAAGTATGAAGTGAAGACGTTGCTGTATTGATTTTTTTCTAATATGAGATGTTAATCTGAAAGAAGTCACAGATTTAAAAAACAAAAAAAGCTCAAATCCTGAACGAGCTGCTTGGGTGGGAAAAGTAAATATGCTTTCCAAGAGCAGCATTTCATTCCCATTAATGGACTGTGACAGCCCGTTCCAGTGTGTTGGGTCATCGGTCTAACACATCAGGCAGGCATTTCATCTTTTTATTTTCAGCATTAGTAATTACGTGCAGCATCAATTATTCATAAGAGCTGAAATCTCAGCTGATAAAGTGGGAAAGATTTCTTTGCCTCTCTTTCGAGGTTTGTGTTATGACAGGTTAAATAACCAGCCAGCTGATGGCATAACGACTGGCTGTACCTACGTGCCAAAACAGGACCGTGAAAGTGTGCTGCTCCACAGTAGCATTTTAAAAGCAAATATATTTAACATCAACACTAATCATAACCTGGAAATAATGTTAAAATCCTGAAACAGTATATGAGACTCTCTGTTTATTAAATGTTTTCAGAGACTCCGTTTATAACATTGCTGTTTTCTTGATACCATAGTGATGTGTTTAAATGGATACAGAGTTTTCCTCTTCGGCAAAGCAAAACCCAAGGTATTTATCCACACATTTAATTCGTGTTATTGTGTAGTGACATCTTAATAATCAATCAATTAATTTGCCGAAAATTTTACTGAGCTTTTTTGACATGAGTTACCAAGTAAAGCTTTTGGGTTTTGAAGAAATAATTTGTGACTTGTTACTGTGTAGTCATCAGAGAGAGGTCAGGTAGGAGAGTTTGCTGTTTGGTTTTAAGTAGCAACTTGTGCGTATCTCGTGGGAGATACGTGTTAGTCTGTGGAATGAAAGACCTGAAGAGCAGCAACTTTCTTCTGTGCTGTTTTTGGCAGCCTTTTTTTTTTTTTTNGTAAGAATAAAATAAATTACTGGGATTTTTAATCTCAGCTTTCTTTGGTTATCCTAGGAGACCACAGAATCCCGTGCAGCCTTTGGAAGTGCATGGTGTCGGGTTTGGAAATGTGCAGTCCTAATGTACTAGTGCATAATTCTGGAAATAGGAGCTCCAGAGCTAAATCGCAGGCAGCACAAGCTAATTACCTGGTATAGTTTTCAAATTATTGTGAATATAAGGCTTTCCCAGGTTTCTTCAGAAACTATTCTACAGTGAAATGGAACTCATTTTCCAGACCGAAAAATGAAAAGTAGTAACCTGTAGAGTCAACAAAAATCTCAAAATTCAGTTTTGACTAACTGCGTTTAGGACTACAACCTCTTGTAATTCAGTTTGTTGCATATTATAAAGATGGAGATAACAGTATATTCTGATTTCCATATATTTTTATTCTTTTACAGATGTGTTAATGTCTCAGAAACAGGAGTAATTATGTATATACTTGTTGTGGTACAGATGGCTTTAAAATCTGTACATGTCATTTTTAATTTAAAAAAAAATATTTTTAGGGCATCCCATCTGATGTAGCTATTTTCTCTCACCAACATCTTCTTTTCTTGCAATAGCCAAATTATTCTCTCTCACTTTTTCTCCCAGCAGCACATAAATACTACCACTGTAGCATCGTTTCTTCCTCGAGTTTCTCAGTCTCTGGGACTCCCAGAAAGCATGCGTTTACTTCATGTCTCACTGCCTGCACTCTGCCTGCGTATATGAATGTATGTATACGTATGCATTCTGCCTGCTTGGGTACATGCAACCACGACTCCTTAGGGAGCATACTCTTCCTAAGAGCCCATACTTGAAACGCCTTCCAGCAATGCACCTTTCTTTGGAGGGAGCCAGATCCCTCTGTGTGCCGATTTTACCCTTTGAGGAGCTGTGGGGTTTCCTCCCCAAGGAAAATCAGTGCTTTGGAGTGGACTTCAGATTGTCCTAAAATGTTAAGGTTTGTTTATTAGGAAATTCAGCAGCAGTGATGCTGTCTAGCCTTTCAGGTTCTTTGGCCGAGTGTTACTTAAAGCATGCACCTGTGTGGCCGTGATTTACCCTTTCTTCTTGTGTAAAGGCCCAGCCTATGTGCTGTTTTGAATTTTGCTTTCAATAAAAAAAATCATCTTTTGAGATTGATGTATTTGGTAAAGGAAATCATCGTTAAAATATTACTGCTGCTTTGAAATTTCCAGAAACTAAAACATGCTTATCTAGAAAGCTACGTTCTATCCAACTACTGTATTGCAAGGGCTGTTTGTTTGTATTCCAAATAATAGTTGCGTATTCCCTGGGCTTATCCCCTCTCCTCATTCCTCACAGTCACATCACGGCCTTTCACGGAGAAAAGACGGGAACCATTCTCCATAGACCTGACAACTCCCTCCTTTGTCAGAGTCATTTCTTCAAACTGTCAGTGAATGTACCAGCCAGAGTCTGATAACTAGAAGGAAGAATAGCTCTTCAGAGTAAGGCAAACAGTTTCTAAAGTTATTCCAACTGTAACAAATTTCTTAATATAGGGATCTATATTGTACAGTTTTATTACATAATTTATGTAATTTCATTTAACAGCTTGATTTAAGCATCTTCCTAAATCTGCATTCTAGTACTACTTAATGTTTAGAGATTCTAAGCAAGAAAAGACCATGTACCTTGACCTTGGATATGATACTGACTAAATACAATCAGCTTTTAATTCTCCACTGGTAAATTGCCTATTGTGGATAGTCTGTGCCATTGTGGTTGTGGCTTACCTGTGCCATTGCTCCCCAGGCTGGTAGTGCTGCACAAGCATGGCTGAACTGCTTTTGGAGCCAGCTCCAGTGCTGCTCCTGTGCCGAGGTGACTCAGGTGCCCCTGTGATGTTCCTGCAGAACTTGGCAAGCAGAGGCATCTGTCTGGAGTTAGTTTTGGGAAGACCGTTTTGTTAGCCTAGGTTCAGCACCAGATGTGGTGAACCTACAGCCGCACTGGAAGAGGCAGGCATGTCCCTGCTGAGACTGGCCATGGGGGACTCCCATGGGTGAGAGCATGCACATGGTGATGGTGGTGCTTGTCCTACCTCCCTTGAGATTTCGTGAGGTCTTTTTTAGTGTGAAGGTACGTTAACATAATTTTATTGTCTTATGTCCCAAACGGATGAGAGACAGTTAACTCTCCCCATTGCCCAGGATAACGATAGACTGGGAAATCATGGATAATAATTCAGGATTATCAGAATGATTCTATGTCTATGTCAACCCAGGAGTGCTCTGATATAATCGTTCTACCTGGGATAATCCTGAACTAAAGTGAAAGTTTCCTGTGATGGAGGGAAATTAGAGTGGCTCAGATTATTTCTAGTATTATTGTCCATGGTTTCCCAGTCTATCGTTGTCCTGGGCAATGGGGAGAGTTAACTGTGTCTCATCCATTTGGGACATAAAAACGTAACTCTGACTAAAACGTGTTTTAGAGAGGCGTTCATTTAGATGTGATTTTTTTTTTCTTGTTCCGATTAATTCATTATAATTAGTAATCTGTTTATTAAAGAAGCAACTGTTAATTTGCATAGTACAGGAATGTGATTACAATAGGCATAATTCAAAGTATTTCTGAAAGTTGCTGGATCTCTGAGAAATAGGTGAGCTTGGAACTGAAAAGGTGGAGCCTGTTGTAAGGCTCTGATAACAAGTGAATGTCCCAAACATCCGTCTTGACACAAGCAGGGATAAACTGATAACGAGGGAATGTGACAAACAACTGTCTTGACCAAGGACAGAGCCTGGGAAAGCAGGATGCCATCTTGTGAGCCCCTTCCCCTCTCCCTGAAACATGCTGAGAAAGCCCATCTACCTCCTGTCCGTACGTGCTTGTGAGGGGCCATAACTCAGCCCCGAAGTGGGGGGACGACAGTGAGAACCTCTGAGACTCCCATAACCCACCGACTCATTTCTGGAACATTCCTGAGCTCATACTGCGACTGCGCAGTGATGACAAACCCCCACCTATGGACTGGGCACTTTGGGTTATAAAAAGGGGAAAACACGAGCTTTTGGTGCGCACGCCTGCCACCTGAGGACCACAACTACAAGCAAAGACCGCTGGACCCAGGATGGTGATATCTCTTATCTTTCTTTCTTTCTATCTCTCTCTTTTCCTCTCTCTTTGTCTCTAACTTCATTTTCGGCACACCAAGGTAATCTCGTCACAAGTTTTGCTAGGCTATTGTCTCTCGTGATTTCACTGAGTTTTAAGTGTTGTTATAACCTTTGCCAAGCCTCTGTCTTTTGTAGTTCTGCTAAGTTTTAAGTAAATTTGTAGTTTGTTTAAACTTCTAGCATAATTGTCATTACTCCTGATTACTGCACAGAGAATTAAAAAATTACCTATCCCTTACACCCAGCGAGTGGGACGGGACACCTGTATGTGCCCATGGTGCTCATCAGTTGAAACTTGGCCTGGGATTTTGAGATACGTGACCGATAACATGGGTGAACAAGGAGTAACTCTTCTGAAATCACTAGAGTTAAACTGTGTAAAATCATGTGGTGTGTTGAGAGCCAGTTCTCAGTCTCTTGTTGACATTTGGGCTATGTTTAACCCGCTGACCTCAGTGAGGTCCTTAAGAGTTTTGACGCTGCTTTGCCCTCAAGTAGATAGAAAAAAATGTATGATTTGGCTAGGACTTCTGTTTCATAACCTCACTCAGGGCATTTGCATCTTCCACGCAAGGATGACACGCTGTGGTGCAGATATTTCTCTTTGTGTCCAGCCTTTAAGATACATTAGCAGTATTCCCGCTCTGTAAACAGGGCGGGGTGTTTTGGGCTATGGGCTGCCAAATTTGAGGGCTTTAGATGTGTAATGGCTGAATTTCAATTCTTTGTTTCTTTGGGTTTTTTAAAGGGGTTTAGCCCTGTGCCCTGTGAAGAAACTACAGTGGCTAATTGAAAGTGGGGCTTGTGGAAAGTGTTCTGATTTTTACTAATACTGAAGATTAATTCACTAATCTCCTGCCAGCACTCGTCACTCAGAGCTGGCATTTTGGTTTTGTGTATTTTGCTCTAAAGAAGCATTGCCTTGAGTTGCTGTAGTGTGTCCTGAGCAGTCTCCTGATGGCCTCCGTCCACCAGAGCGTCTGGGTGTCCTCACCCTGGCTTGGGTACATGTGGGGTCCCATTTGTTCTGCAGCACGGCCTAGGGTTGTGTATTTGCCTTGGTTTGCAGACCTGCAGAAGGCACAGCTTACAGATCTGGTTGTCAGAGAGCGCCTGAGCACGTCCTTAGCAGCCCCTGATAAGCAGAATCCCTTGCTAAATCCCAGGCTGGCAGTCACTGGCTTCTTAGGAAGGCTGCATGTCTAATGTCTGTGCTGTGTTTAGCTTCCTATTCCAGGTGACATTAATGGCACAAGAATCTCTGACAGTTTCTGAAGCAAACTTGACTTTGAGCACTTAAATTGTGAGTCTGCAAAAAGGTCCAGCTCAAGCTACCAGAACAAGTTAACTGTGTAGAGCATGCCCAGCTAGAGATCCTTTCTTAGCATTACCTTCTCAGTATTGATGCTCTGCAAACCACCCCATAGACCCCTATTTCCTCCTCTGCTTACAAAATTATGCTGCTTTTGATGGTCTGTTTTGCAGGGCTGTTGTGATGGCTGCTTAATGCTCATAAAAGTATGAGTGGTAAAATACAGTGGGGAAAGGAGCAATGGTTAGGCGGTTGTTGAGTGATGGAAATTTTTAGTGTGTGTCTCATGAAGTTTGATGTTGTTTTTACAGCTTATATTCTAGGTGAATAGATACATGTAAAACCACCTCAACCTCTTTTGATCAATTATTTCTGTTTATTTACTTGATCCATATTGCCAAAATACTTTAAGGACTGTTCTTTTGTATAGAGGTTTGAGCAATGACTTGCAAACATGAACTTAAGTTACCAGCAGGTAACATCTTAGGCAGTGGAACTCTCTCTTGTGGAGTGCTAACAGCAGAACAGTTGTAATATGTCATGTAAGGATCGATAGCTTACACAGTTCCAAACGCTAATTTATTCAAAACTTTGTCAGGATAAAATCCCCTGTAAACTCTTTTTTTTTTTCCTTTGTTCAGTTTCCCCTGTGTAAGTTCGTATTCAATTTTGGTTGAGACAAACTGGAACGCAAGGAGTCATGTTTAATATTGGAGTGGCACAAGATACTCTGTGCACAGCAGTACATTACTCAGTTGTGGTGCAGCGCTCGCTCTCTTGGTATAAAAAAAGACCAAATGTCACTGGGCATGTTCTGAATTTTATCTGCATGCCAGTTTACCCTTTATTGGGAAAAAGCTCTGGATTTTGCAATGACAAGGTTTTGCAATCCACATTTTTATTCCTTTTACATTTTGCACAAGTCCATGGTGGGGTAGGTGTTGGGGGTGGGGGAAGAGGGGGAGTGTCGTGTATGTAATTACTGTAAGCAGGTTTTTTCCTAGCAAATTGTTTTATTGAGCCATTCTGAACAACCAACACTCAGTAGATTGTCACTATAACCTTTAAGATATATTTTTGCAGTAGAGTTAACTTTAGCAGCCATGCAGGTATTGCCTCAAGCCCACTCCCTCCCTGAGTTTACCCTCACTGCAATATTGTGGTGCTCTGAACTGGCGTGTCAGCAGTGTTGCACGCAGGGTCTTGCCAGGAATCGCAGAATGGCAGAGGTTAGATGGGACCTCTGGAGATCATCTAGTCCAACTCCCCCTGCTAGAGCAGGATCACCCAGAGCAGGTTGCACAGGATCACGTCCAGGCAGGTTTTGAATATCTCCAGCGAAGGAGACTTCACCACCTCTCTAGGCACTCTGTCCCAATGCACCCTCACAGTAAAGTTTTTCCTCATGTTCAGATGGAACTTCCTGTGTTCCAGTTGGTGCCCGTTGCCCCTTGTCCTGTCACTGGGCACTGAGAAGAGTCTGGCCCCTTCTTCTAGACATTCACCCTTCAGATACTTACAAGTATAGATAGATTCCCGCTCAGTCTTCTCTTCTCCAGGCTAAACAGAGACAGCTCTTTCAACCTTTCCTCATCAGAGAGATGCTCCAGTCCCATCATCATCCTCACAGCCCTCCACTGGACTCTTTCCAGTAGTTCCCTCTCTTTCTTGAACTGGGGAGCCCAGAACTGGACACAGAACTCCCGATGTGGCTTCACTAGGGCAGAGCAGAGGGGGAGGATAACCTTCCTCGACCTACTGGCCACGCTCTTCTTGATGCACCCCAGGGTACCTTTGGCCTTCTTGGCCACGAGAGCACACTGCTGGCTTATGGAGAGCTTGGTGTTGACCAGGACTCCCAGGTCCTTCTCTGCCGTGCTGCTTCCCAGCAGGTCAATGCCTAACCTGTACTGGTGCTGGGGGTTATTCCTCCCCAGGTGCAGGACTCTACACTTGCCCTTGCTGAATTTCATTTGGTTCTTCTCTGCCCAACTGTCCAGCCTGTGCAGGTCTTGCTGAATGGCAGGGTGTGGTAGCTGACAAGGCTGCCTGGGTTTCTTATTGTAGGAAGCAGTCCTCGGGCAACCTACGGAGCCCAACAGCCAGCTCTGTTTTTTGCTGTGCCCACGTGCAAGCACCAAAAGTCCTGAGAAGCCACTTTCAGATGTGGCTGGGAGGAGAGGGTCAAGCAGGGGTGTTGGGGAGTGGCTGCTGCAGCAAGGTGGGAAACACTTGTGCCTGCACATAGCTCAGGGTTTGAACGTACAGATGTAAGTGTGATGTCCATGTGGTCTGTGAGCAGGATTTCAAAACTGCTCTCATCTTTAAACCTGGATGCCAAGACTGTCTCGTGTCCAGATGCTGCTTTCCCTTGAGTCTTGTGTATCAGGACAGTTATCCTGGTCCAAACCTAAGAGTCAGCCTAGACCAGAAACCAGTAAGGACAGTGGCTGAAAAAAGATGTCCAGGGAAGATGATAAGCACAGGTGGAACAAGTAGTCCTCCTTCCCTGGAAATCTCTCTACTGCTCCTGATGCTCTGTGGCAGAGGAGGAGGAGTGTTTAATATCCCTCATTGAATATTTCTCCCATTGATTTGTCCATTTGTTTCTGAGCCAAGACTTTCACCTCCCAGTGTGTTTGAAAGATAGTTTAATATATATATATATATTTTTATGGCTCCAGAAAAATGCTTCTTAGACTTTCTTTTGCCCACCTTACTATGCTTATCCTGACAGCCATTGTAGTGACCTGGTGAAAATACCAGCTAAATTTCTGTAGGGCTGATGATTCTCTGAGACCTTCTTGTACGCTAGCGCTTCCATCTCTCTGGGCAACAATGTGTATTGCAATTTGCTACAGGAGAAATAGAGAGTAGTTCAGCTTGTTTTATAACAACGAACTGTGGGTGCTGCTTCTAAATCTCCCAGTAACACATTTGGATGACCTTCATGAAATTCCAGTCTGGGGAGGAAGGTTTTGCCTGGTTGCTGCTCAGACGCTGATTATTCACATGAGCTCAAAAGTAGTTGCTTATCAGAGTTCTGACATTCTTGCTATTTTTCTTTTTGTTCCCTAACAGTAAATAATTTGTAAAATTTATTGTAAAATAAATTAAGCTCCCTGCAGCCAAATAAAAGGGTGAATTTAGAAGTATGTAGCTGGAGAAGGACTCGTCTCTTTGACAGTCCCAGTAACTTGTTTCAAAGAAAATTAGTCTCTAAATTGTGTTAGCTTTGTGTTAGATAGTCTTTTTTTTTTAATGCTGTATTATTTTTTTGTGTTGGTAAAATGTGCTGAGGTAGCTGTCAAGAGAAGTGAAATTTTCATATGTACAGAATGGACAGTCAAAGCCAAATACCCTCCCTGAGTTGGGAGAAAGCTTTTGAATGGGAGCAGAGCGCTGTTTTGTGTTAGAAATATGTCAGATTCCAAATACTATTTTTTTAACATGAGCATATCTGCTGAGAACTGCTGCTAATGTACATGCTGGAGGTAACAGCTCAGCTATCTGATGGTGATGGTCATGACTATGTCCTGAAATTAATTTGGCCCATAACACTAGTGACAAAATGAACAGTTTTGAGCAATGAAACAGCCCCCTGTATTACAAAACAGTATTTGCATAAAATATGGGGTGTGCTCAAACAGAAAAGTAGGTCTGAATTTCTTGTCTTTTTATTTTAAAAAAATGAATTGTTGGGGGGGGATTAGAATTCACATTTAAAAATAACTTTGCTGGTTATGTTACTCTCTCGTTTATTTACATATATGTTTGGGCTTTGTGATCGCTCGTTCACCAGAGGTTTCCTTGCTGGTGACTAGAAATCTGAACTGCTGCAGTCAGGTTTCCCAGGGTATTTCTTGCCACTTGAACCTGTCACTACTGTATGTGCTTGCACAAACCGTCAGCGACTGTGGTTCAGAAACTGTAGCTTTGCTCTGTTGGGGTTTTTTTTCTCCCCAAAGGAATAAAAAGTCAGTTTGCATCTCAAGCTGTTACTGTCTCTCCTGTTTTCTTGACATTTTTCCCCCTCTCTTTATCTTGGCTTAGATGTTCAAGAAATGATGCATAACTCCCATGAAATATTAAGTGGGATAAAATAAAAAAAAATTCAATATTTTTCACTCTTCAATTCCATGTAAACATCAAGAGTAATTTCGAAGGTTGAATATTAATAAGCACTGTAAGGGCATACATTTTTAATGTAGCTGCTGCCCACGTTTGAAATTAGGTCATTCAGATTTTCTTCTTACTGTTTATTCCAGCAGTTAATGTATCACATGAAAGTAGAGTTCAAGACCAGTGCTTTATACTAATTAGAAGCAGACTGAAGGTTGTATTTTGAAGGCAAAACCATAAAACTTTATCTATTTTATCTCTAGTAGCTCTTGAAGAAGCTGGTAAACCTTGAAATGAAATAGAGGCACAACTGTGTGCTTTAAGATGTATTTTGCGATCTCTCCCAGTTGGAAACGGGACAGGAGCCTGGCTCCAGTGTTTGCAGCCCGCAGCTGGAGGCGCGCCAAGGTGGCACGATAGAACAGGCATTTGCACTTAGAGCTGGGCTTTGAGCGGGGGGTGGCGGTGTTATTGGCTTACCCAAGGAGTTTTAAAGGTTAGCCAAAGGAAAAGCTGATCTTTCAGATGGGATTGCAAATTGGTCTGTTTTTCTGTAGGAGTATCTTTGGTGCCACGTGTCTAATAGGTATATTTTGTAAAAGTAAAATGAATTTTTTTTGCACCTTTTTTTAATCCGTGCTTCTGTCATTGTTTGCAAGATGCCAGTTTCTGCGCGCTCAATAAATAATGGAAAGTCAGATCTACGTGTTTCACAACCAGTCATGAACAGCAGTCAGCAACAGTAACTCTTTAAAAGCTGAAAATGGTCTTGAAAGCTTACTGGTTACTGTCTACCACGTATCTTGCAAAGCTGCTTAATAGTCTGTGTGTATGAAGTAACATGGGTTTCTGTAAAGATACAAAAATAATGGTTGTCAGGTTTCTGTAGTTGTGCACTTTGAACGAAGTGCAACGTTGTTATGTTTGAAGTGTGTTAGACTATTACAAAAAGAATCTAATTGAAATGTCGTGTTTTCTTTCAGCTCCAGTGATAAACCGATTCACCAGGCGGGCATCAGGTAAGTTGGATGAAGTTGCATGTTTCACTGGTCTACATAATAGCTGAAGCATAATGCTGATGGTGATTGTCATGTCAAACATAATATGACGTTAGTCAGATTTCTTTAAAGTTGACTGACTTAGGTTAACCTCAAATTTGTTATCTGGCTTACCGAAAAACGTGGCCGAGGTTTCAGGTCACAGAACTTGCATGAAGCCTTCGTGTTGCTGTGGAATTTATGAAAAACCTAAGCTTTTCTTTTTTGCTTTAAAGAAAATAATTTTTGTCCTAACAGAACTGAACTTTGAAAGCAAGAAGTGAATGTAATCTGATGCAGGTTTGTCTTGCTTACTTCATAAACAGCCTGAAACAGCAATTTGGTGATCATCTGTGCATGAGATAATGTACAACCGTGCTAGAAAACTCCATGTATTTTTCAAAACCAAACCGGTTTGTGTCCGTGGTGCGTTGCTGTGCTGTGCAGAGCGAGCAGATCGCATCCTAGAAGCAGCATCACTGTGGTGGTGCTGTGTTGTGCTGGGTGCGTGCCTGCCTACGCTGGTGCCAATTTCTGTATTCTTCAAGTTAACTTGGTTCGTGCTGGCTCAGAGGACTATTTACCTTATTCCATTATATGTAACAGATCCCTCCAACTTATATATCACTAAAAGTGAGTATTCTTGGCCTCTCCTTATTGTGCTGCCTTATCGTAGCCTTTAGGCTTCGTTTTTGAGGGCTTTTTCTCCTGAAGCGTGAGGCCCAGAACCTAACTCTTATTTGTTTGAAATATTACGAATCTGAAAGTGTGGTGTAAAAGCCACCACAAGATGTAATGGAACTCATGACTGACTCGTAGGAGTAGTCAGCAGAGCGGGAGATGTGAGCTGTTCCTAGCCATCTCAGTATGCTAAGTTTAAAATCTGACTCTGGACTGCTTTCTGTTTTCAGCTGCAGATCATTTTTAGTAAATGTAATGAAGTTTGTATTCCATAGTGCAGTAAGTCTATCCAGACTTCTAATTTTGCTAGTTACAACCTCAGTCAGATAGTTCCTTGTCAATACAAAAATATTAGTGCAGATCCTCAGGATTACTGAGGAACTGTATAGAAAAATGGAAGTTCGCATTTGCAGGGTTGGTGCCTAGCATGTGCAGCAAGAAGTAAGAAAATGTAATGAATTCCAAATATTCTCATGTTTTAAGGAATGATAGTTCTTCATAAGGTACTGTAGCATGAAATGACAGGAGTGATTTGTTAACTAGCACTGGGTAACAGTGAGCAAGGCTTTATGCAAATTACGTTGCGTGTTTTAAGGAAAGTTTTACTGTGAATGATTGATAGCTGACTTTAATGAATGCAGTCCTTATAACAGATGTGTGATGAGCTTTTGCGTTTCAGTAGGAGACTCCGATTGTTTGAAAAGCTAATAGTTGCTCAGGAAAAAAAAAATCAGTTATTTTTAATGTTCCTTTAAAAGGAAACTAAAAACATGTTAGAAACACGAAATTTTTGCACAATTATTGGGGAAATAATTTCTATAGGCAATTCATATTTCATGTGTTTTGGTCTTGTTGCGGAAAGATAAAATAGAGTTATCTTATTCAGAATAAGGAGTCAAATTGCGTGGTATGGTCCAGATGTAAATCAGGTGAATGCGCTTCGAGCTGGAACAAGGTAATATTGTAGTCTACTATATATATTATTTTATTAAGTTTCTGGCAGTTTTAATAGTAAAAATAATTATTTTTCAAACAAGAAAGCCCGTGAAAGGTGATAGTTCTTAATTTTCTTCTTAAATATCAATTTACTACTGGAGAGGTGCAGTATATTTAAGGAACTTGATTGATAAAATATAAAATTAAAACTATGAAACAGACTATATTGATAATACAAACATTTTACAGGGATGTTGCAGTTCTAACCACATTTTTAGATACTTTTTTAAAGTTGAACAACTGTTTGAATGCATTAAGGTAATCAAGATACCCGTTTTTTCCACTTGCAAGGTAGTAGCTGTGTTTTATGCTTGGTAGCTTAATAGCATTCTGTAATTGAAGTTGATTCTCGTGTTTAGGAAATGAGAGCCTGACCAAATCAAACATACAGTTTTTCTCAAATACGGATTTCTCTTAATTTTAGGCTATATAACTAACAGCTATTTTAAAATTTGAAATGTGCATATTGTTGATTCCTGAGTGGTTTTGAAGATTTGCTTCTAATGAACATTCCTCCACGTTAGTTATGAATTAACTGTAAGACGTGGTTTCACATTGCATCTGATACAGTGATACTGTAGACTGATTCAGAGAGAGTGATTTTAGGGTCCCTGCCTTTGTTATGCCTCTGCCCATAGGTTGTCTCTACTTCTCTTGCATAGACCTAGGAGTTGTACTGCCTGAGGATGCATCAACTTAAAGAAAATACAAATACAGAACGTTTTGGTGTAATTATTTTCATTGGGTCTCCAACTGACCTGCGTTGAGGCTCCCAAATAACTGCATCTGAAATGGGGGTAGTCATGGCTGCCTTTAGCCACTGGTGGGATGGAGAAAGAGCTGAACTACTGACATCAGTTCAGGCAAAACATCCAATGATATCTGCAGCAAAGGCTCCTAGACCCTTTTGCTAAAAGCTGCTTTTTGAGCTCTTGCAGCGAAAAGCAGGGAGAAGCCGGAGATGACACTTATTTCTTCACAGAGAACAATGATTCTCTACAGTGGATGTCTTGATTTTGATGTTTCTGTTATTCTTTGGATAATGCTTCGTGTTTTACTTGGTGGCCTAAAATGTAGTTATTTTTTCTAACTGAGCTAGAAATTAAGCAGCCAGAGTTTAATTGCTGAAGCACCTGCTGAAAACAATGTAGTAAGGCATTTAACAGCCGTTCCTGTTAACATGCTGCGAATGTATTAATGTGCTGTCATTGGTATGTAGAGGATAAAGGCATAAGTAAGCTAGGGTCAATTAGTTGTTCTTGAATTTCAATTCCTAAAATTTATTGAGCTACCTAATTTAGTATGTATTCTGTGTGTCTATGCATATGCATGTATATATGCAATGTGGACTCTATACAGAAAATACACATATACCATAGTGCTGATGACATAACTCCTTGCGGGCTAGTTAATAATGCACTTCGCTATTCTAGGAGTTTAGCAAGAAGAGGAGATCAAGAATACTTTCTAGAACTAAAATGAACAATGAGACAGCTGCAAGTAGTTAATACTTAATTTTTCTTTTAAAGTCTGGTGGGACTGAGATGAAGAGAAAGAAGAAAAACTGTTGAGACGATCAGGAGGCTTGGATGGAAAGAAAGGGAGGCATGGATGTAGAAGAAGCGTGAAGTAGAAGAGAAAGCTTTGAGGTGAAAAATGAGTGAAAATTCCTGAACAGGCTGAGACAGTGAAGAGGTACAGTTTGTGAATATAGACAGATACTTTCTTGCTATGGATGACATGAGTTTTCATCCATCTTTATGAGAACACCTAGGGATGGAAAGCTATTGTGGTTCTGTATGTTAGCAGAAGTACTGAGTTCCTGCTTTTCAGCGTCTTGATGGATAGAGAAACAAGTAAAATATCTCATTAAATACTGGCAGGAGTTTAGGCTAATGCAACAAATCCAGCATGGGTTTGCTATAGAATGAGCTTAAATTTATGCTTGATAGGTACCATTTATGTGGGCTCTGTGTACCTGTTCACTAGGATTATATGCAAATGTATAATACAGTCTTAATTAAGAAAGATGTAACAGTCTATAAAGTTACTTCAGTTACATATCTGCTTAAGCTCCTGAAAGAGTGAAGAGAACCTGAGGTTGCTGTGAGTTAGCCTTCTTAAGAAGAGTTGGTAGATAGGGTCCAAGGCATCAGTGGGGCATCTTTTATTACCAACAGAAATAACTTCCTCATTCTTCTCCCCCAAACAATTTCTAACTTCAAAATACCATTTTCGTCCTGCAGAAAGGAAATAAATGAAATTTTAAATATTGTTCTCTCAACCAGATGGGATAGAGAAGTAGTTTTATTTATTTGCCAGCCTCTCCACAAAGCTCTAAACAAAAATAATTTAAACACAGTCAACAGGCACAGTACTTCAGTGCTGAACCTCTAGGGAGAAACTGGCTTAGGTATATCTGGAATAAACTTGCAATCAAGGAGATACCCCTGTTGTGGAAAGAACAGAAGCAAGCAGAGAAGGCAAAAACTTTCAGGCTTCTTCACTGTGATTGCTGGTACGGTCCTCTCCAAAGAAAAGAGAGAAACACATTATAAGTAAATTAATGCTTACGTTATACACCTACTGCATTAGCCCAACTGAGAGAGAGAATCTCACGTGACACCAGAGAGGATCTCTCTGCAACAAATATTATTTTTTCTTTTTTTATTCTTCAAAACTTTTTTTTTTTACCTTGCAGTTGTTGAAATTGGACATATTTTTTGCCTTTACGCACACTGCTAAGAACTGTCACTTTTAGGTACGTGGCTGAGTAGCTGAAGAGGAAAGGCTGAGAAGGAAGGAAGCCTTTTTTATGCCCTGTGGAAAGGATGTGTTTAATTTAGCAGGTACTCAAATTCAAAATATTTTTATATGTACACTTACGTACTGTGGTAATTTCTGATAAAGATGGGGCTGTGTTTAGTGCCCTTCCCCCCCCCCCCCCCCCCCCCCCCCCCTTTTTACAAATGTACAGATGCTTCTCTAAGAACCAAAACTCATTTTACTGTAACTCTACAAACTTTAGACTTACAAAATGTCAGCAGTTGGAAGAGAAAGAAGGAAATGCAACATTCTCTTCATTCATAATTGCTTGAGATGCCCAAAAGCCATGATAATGGAAGTGTCTAACATGGACGGTAGTTAATTTGAATTGGTAGAGAAGCTGTTCTAGTTCACCTCTGCTCAAGCCTTGCAATTATTTAAATATTTTCCAGCAAGAATTTCTGCAGGTTAGAAATATTTTCTGTTTAGTTTTCAGTCATTTTAGAATTTTCAGAAATAAGTGAATCTTTAAATCAAAACACACCGATTAACTTCTAAGCCTCTCGAGCTAGTTGTATTTATGAAAATACTACATACACACAGTGCAACACTTCACTAACGAGGTAGTGAGTGCTTTATAGCATCATTACATATAATGATGACATGAGTGGTGAGTTGCCTGTCAGACCTCGAAGCCTTGTGACTGCCCAGCTGGGAGGAGGACAGTGTCACCGCATCGGAAATGGGACACACACATGCACACTTTGTCACACCCAGGTGGCGTTACAGTGCTGTCCCTACGACGTGCCTGGCCCGTGGCCCTTCCTGTCCGAATTGGTTGTGCCCTCATCCCGTGGCTGTGGAAACGGGTGTTCTCAGCTCTCCCCGTCTGACGCACAGTGCTCACGCCTCTGCCTGGCATATGATAGATGCCTGCGTTTTGGCACGCGTTCAGATAGGAGGAGGGAGGTTCTGCGCAGCCCTCATAAAAGGGAAGATCTGGGAGCAAGTTTGCCAGAACAATTTATCTATTCTTCATCTTTGCATAAGGTGCCATTAGGAAGAAAGTGACAAGATAAAAGTTTCAGGCTTCATTATTCTGAACAGATGTGTGGACTGTGGATTAGTCATGCCCACAGTAGCATTTACATATATCACTGCTAGTTTTCAATTTAATGATTTCTACAGAAAATGTGACAACCTATTTAAGAAACACTGAGGAATTTTACTGAATTTAGACCATGGGAGTCCTGTTAGTGAAGGAATGACTAATTGCTTGCTGAAATTTTAAGTGTGGAAGAACATAGGGGATATTAAATTCAATTGTTAAATATAAACTAGTATTTAGGAAGAGCAAATCGATACTGTTAGCCAAGAACAGAATATGCCCCTAGGAACAGTATTTCATTTGTAATTTCAATCTGCTTGAATTATATTGAGATTTTTCTTAAAGGGCTTGGCACCCACTTTCCTGTGGCATATTAAAAATTGTCAGAGAAAGGCAGCTAACTGAAATGCTGTTCCCTTTTATACATTAAGGCAGAAGCTGGAGTTGTACCAAAAATAATGGTGAGGAATGAAGTAACTGTAAACGCCCCTTTGAAATGCTCAGGTAGGAGGCAGTGTTGTGGTAAAAGCATCCCAACTCATAGTGACAGAAGGAAGAAGAATAAGGAAGTTTATTGATGAACCAGTAATTCGAGTGCAGTTCTTCAGAGTTACTGGTTCTGCTTGTTCTGAGTGAATGAGTAACCTCCAAACTGAATTCCAGTGATGTTGGATTCATCTTTGTCCTTCATTATACATGTGTAGTCAATCCGTAATTTAAAATGCCTGATCCTTCAGGTTTATTAAATAAACAGGATCACAGTCAGCTGACATACAGTAGTATCTAATACTAACACTCAGTTAAGCACTAAGACTGCTGTTGCAGCTTTGTGGAAAACCGAAGTAAAAGTGCTGTCAGAACTTTAGGATGTATCTATGTTGCATGACAGAGCACCATAAAGAAAGCACCAAAGCTTATGGTGGCACAGCAGCGTGGCAGTTGATGACTTTCTGGAGGTCACAGAAGCAGAGTATCTTAAGTAAGTTCAGCTGAAAGGATTGTTAGACTGTACTGACTGCAGGGCTGCAGCTGTACCTGGGCGCAGACGGGTACCGTGCATCACTGCGAGTGGATGTGCCCTTCGTCTACTTTCTGCTCCTCCTGCAAGGCCGTCACCGCTTCTGTTTCAGGCAGCTTTCCTGCGCAGCTGTGCCTCTTCCACCAGAGTCTCTAATAACAGCTGCCTCAATCGCTAATTGCTGAGAACACACTCCCTTCTTTATTTAGTGATTTTGCACAAATGCATTGTATAGTCTGTACTCTCCAGTCCTTACAGACAATATTGTCTTTCCTTGCCATGGTCTCGCTTACAGTTAAAATCATTGTGTGGTGCTTAGTTGCCAGCTGGGGTCAAATCTGTCATTATCTCAAGCCAAAAAGGACTGTCCTGGTTTAACCCCAGCCAGCAGCTCAGCCCCACACAGCTGCCTCCCCCCAGTGGGATGGGGGAGAGAATTGGAAGAGTAAAAGTGAGAAAACTCCTGGGCTGAGATAAAGACAGTTTAATAGGTAAAGCAAAAGCCGCACACACAAGCAAAGCAAACCAAGGAATTCATTCCCCACTTCCCATGGCAGGCAAGTGTTCAGCCATCCCCAGGACAGCAGGGCTCCGTCACGTGTTACTTGGGAAGACAAATACCATCACTCCGAATGTTCTCCCCTTCCTTCTTCCCCCAGCTTTATATGCTGAGCATGACATCACATGGTATGGGATATCCCTTGGGTCAGTTGGGGTCAGCTGTCCCGGCTGTGTCCCCTCCCAACTCCTTGTGCACCCCCAGCCTGCTCACAGACCAGGCCTTGGCTCTGTGGAAGCTCTGCTCAGCAGCAATGAAACCATCCCTGTGTTATCAGTGCTGCTTCCAGTGCAAATCCAAACCACAGCCCCATACCAGCTACTGTGAAGAAAATTAACTTTATCCCCCACCAAAACCAGCACACACTTCAATCCTTTGTGAACCTTGAGGAATTACCCAACATCCATTTCCACTAACGAATGAGGAGTGTCCTGAGTTTGTAGGAACGGGAGCACCAATATCCAAGTCAGAATGTGTAGCACTCATTTTGCCTGCATCAGAAATGGAATGCTCTACATGCAATCCCTATTTTCTTTCCATGAAGCATCATAACTCCTACAGAGTATAGCTGTAATTGTATGTGCAGAGCAGTTTAAAGATAAGGTGATTTTATCACTTTGCCCTGTGGTACATCTATGCTGTTGTTTTTTTTTTTCTGTGTGCCACAGTGAAACTTCCAACTCATATATTACGTCTGCTCTTGCAAGGTTATCCCATGGCCGATGTCACAGGAAGAAATGAGTCAGAGAGTTTTCCCAAGAGTAGCCTCTGATACTGGGTGGCTCAAGAGCTGGTGGGACTTGTCTCTGGACTGACCTGGGCTGCTGTGTAACAATATGGCACGGCGTGCTGAGCTGTAGGCACCCTGGGTCAGGGAGCGTGCTGTGCTTACGTCTGGTCCTCGTCCTGCTAAAAGCACATTTAACTCTTGAGAATGAAGCACTAATTTCGGTGGCCTGCCCCACAGGGTCTGTGGAAAGTTAACGATAGAAGCTGTTTCCCACCCAATCCATAACCAAGTGATTCAGCTTCCTTTCTTTAGTTTCTCTTGCATAATTTATTTGCTGTGCACTTCTCAAGTTCTGCTGCAAATGAGACAGCAGAAGCAAGAGTTTAATTTGCGGTGTCTGGTCTCCTCTTATATTTTCTGGGAATTTGAGAAAAGTTCCTGTAGAAAAATCATGCAATAACATAGGCTTAGGGATGCTTAGACAACATGCCCATTTGCTTCCCAATTCCTAAGCACTGTTTTGTTCAGAATGTCTAATAAAATAACATCATGACGTTAAACTTGGAGTACTTGTTCCTGACCTCTGGTTACCTTGAGATTTGTTGCTTTTGATGCAGATCTGAAGAAGAGCTTGTGTGCACAGGAGCTTGCCTGCTTCCTTCCCGCTTCAGCCGGTTTAGCTGTTCCAGTGAAAGATTCTGCCTGTGAAACTTTCTCTTCTCTAGATTGCTCTGCATCTACACCACAACTATTCCATACTACTGCATCTAGTTGGACAGCAGTATTCTTATTTGAAAGAAAACAAAATTCAGGCTATCTGTGCGCTACTTCTGGAACTTTTAAAGTGGTTTACTTTCAACATTCATTTATTCCTTTATTAAACCTCCACAATCTGAAATGCAGATTCTAGTAGGTTGTATTGAAGTGTTTCCTTGTATAGATCATCATCCGAGGTTGAATATGATTTTTTAAGAGCCCGTTTGTGGAGCCAAGTTACTCAAGTAGGCTAACTGTTACAAGTTAATGTCATGCCAGATTGTAGATATGACTATGCTTCAGCTGCTTTATCATTACACTTCAACACTAAGCTTAATAAAAGAAGAATAGATTTAGTAGATGCATACAATAAAGCAAAGTTTGAGGTGCTGGAAGAAGAGAGGGAGGGGGTGATGGTAGGAATAATATGTAAGTCTCGTGCTGTGGGACAGGTTGCTATAGAGAGCTACCAATATTTGTCCCAAGGAGGTGGCAGGGAAGGAAGGAAATAAACAGATAGTGATTGGCCTAATTTTTACACACACAAATATTTAGGCTATGTGTTGGGAAAACTTTCAAACTAAATAGTTAGTGAAGCACTAGACTAAACTGCTCAGGAATATTCTGTTAGCTCAGAAGTTTTAAGGAAAGGTAGGACTTTTTTCTGCAGGGATAGAGGTGCAGTTCATACCTCAGCAGCGCATAGGGATGATTTCTTGAGGTTTCATCTGTATTTCTGTGTTTGTTTAGATGTCCTTGCAAGCACATATTTCTAGACTGCATTTTATATACTAAAATATACAGAATAATTACTTTTAAATTGTGCAATTTGGTGAAGCTAGATAGCAACCTTTGTAGAAAACAGGAGAGTTATAAATCCATTTTGAGTTCACAAATTACTGCATACATGCCTTTATGGGAAATTGTTATTTTTCCTGCTGTTTCAGTATTACCTTTGGAAAGTATTCTGCATATAGTTTTTTATTAATGAAATTAATCACCATAGTTTTTTTCAGCTATTTGGGCTGATCTTGTTTCAGATATATGAAACATAAAATAGAAGTTGGTGTTGAAATATGAATCAAATTAATCTTAATGAGCTATTGCCCAGTAAGTTTGATGGAGAGCTCAGATATCCTAGCAAGCTATGGAGCTGCTGCACTGACCACTTCCTTTAAACTCAAATTTTTATGTATGTCACTAGTAAATAAGATGGGTATGGGAAAGTGCCACGGTAGAACTTGTGTCTATATGCTGGAGTTGGACTTGGTGATCCTTATGGGTCCCTTCCAGCTCAGGATATTCTATGATTCTATACTAAGCCCTTCCCGTAGCCAGCAGTGCGACTGTTTGGGAACAGCCCCGTCTGGGACTGTGCCAGGGACTGTCAGAGCCTGGCTGCCCCTGCTTTCTGGGGTACTCTGATCTGTGTAGTCTCCTGTTCTGCTTGAGACTAGATAGGGGTCTGCGTAAGGAGCTAACTTTTTCTCCCTCTCATTTTAGACCAATAATTGGCACTTTTGTACCTGGAATGCTTCAATGTAGTACCTAATGTTTCTTTCATGACCAAAAAAATGTATTATAGGCAAAGAGGAGATCATCTTCTTGCTATTTAACTAAGTAGCAGTGAATAAATTCCAGAGAAAACAGGTTTTTTTCAGACAAAACAGACTTTCTGTCAAAATAAATGTAGAAATGAAGCCAAATGTTCATACTAATAGCAATAAATATGGCTGTTATTTATCTGCAAGCAGTAGTTTGCACATGTCAATGATTATTAAATAAATGTACTAAGATTTCTTAATGGATGCTCTCAGATTGCAGTCAGTGCTGTGAACTAATTGATATAAAATACAAATTGTTCTTTGTTGTATTTCTACTTCTCTTCATTTTATAGCCAGTTTTTTTTCAGATTAATAGTTCCTCTCTTGTCTCTGGTTAACATTTGACGCACAACAAATTCTTCCTGTGTCTGACAACCTGTAGGTCATAATTGTATTTTCTGTTTTAATCTGCTTCCATGTTTACATTCACCATTCAGATTCTTGGCAATTGCACTAACACCCCAGAACCTAAACATGATCACAAAAGCAAAGAATTCTCTAGTGCTTTTATCAGAATTCTCATAACTCTTAATTTTGAAAGAAATCAAATAATTACTATTTTTTTGAACAAGTATGCACATTACTGAAAGAAGTAGGAAGGATTTTTAAATTACTTTTGGAGCAGATGTGTGTTGATAGTACTTTTAATTAAATAATTCTGATTTTTTTTCTCAAAATATTTAATTATCTGTCTCGATGATAAGCTCAACTTTGGTTGCTGTGCTTTTTTGTTCTTCAGCGTTTGTATTTACATTAGAGAGGTATGCTACCTCCGCTGCAGGTGATAAAGTACGAATCTGTAGCCTGAAGGATCTGCTTACCAGTTTTCCAGAACAATTCCATTCCATCTGTGATTTCATGTGGTTTGACTTTCGTGCTATAGAAGATTTGTTCTGGAGGATGAGAGATGAATAAGACAAAGCATGTTTTACATAGTGGGTTGTTCAAAATGGAATAAGAGTGTTTGTGGAACATTTTGCTTAGTGAGTTTTCTTGTAGAACACCATAATACAAGTGGCTTGGCCTTTGACCTTCGAGTTTGGCTTAATATTTGGCAAGTACTGCTTTTAAATACTCTGGACTCAAAGAAAGGGGAAAAGTATATATTTAAATATCTTTGTGAAATACTGTGTTTTTTAAAACACCAGATGCCATTTATGCACATTGTATAAAATGAACAGCAGCCTGATGATGTTTTGCTTCCTAAATGTTCCATGTTAGTTCTGTACGTTTTGTAGGAAGCATGATGCCTTGAGCTGTGGGGTGTACTTCTCAGTTGTTTAAACAAAATGTCCTTTGTCAAAGCACAACCCCAAGGCTTTCTTGCTATCAAACATTCCCTATTTCCTGCACCCACCCCCTCTCACCGTATAATCTTGTGCCAAAGCATTTTTGCTTCGTGTGTCGTTATCATATATCTCTCAGATCTGCTTCTCCAATGTCTAGTTTGGAGGATATAGACAAGTTTATCTTCTGTTTCCTCCCATGCTTTAAAGAGTGCATCTCTGAAATCAGTATTTGTTTTCTTGTTAGTGGGTCCTACAAATGCCCCTAAAGCTGTTTATACTTTTGTGTTGGACATCCGTATAAGATTCCTAGCCAGGCGGATTGGCACATCCCAGTAGTAGTTCCTAACTTGGAGCCATATTTTCTTTCTTTAACACTTAATAATGCCCATTTTCTCATTTCAGATCTTGCTTTCTCTTCTAGATAACGATGTGAAAAGTCTTTTCTCTTGAAAATTTATTGGAGATCTAATCTCTAAATCTAGCACGTAGATCTAATCTCTAGATCTAGCATGGGTGACAGAGCACTGGAACAGGCTGCCCAGAGAGGTTGTGAAGTCTCCTTCTATGGAGACACTCAAAACCCGATTGGACACGTTCCTGGCCCTGCCTTGGAAGGGGGAGTTGGACTAGATGGTGTTTCGAGGTCCATTCCAACCTCTATGATTCTGTGATTCTGTGTATGTACGCTCTTTCATATGGGCTTACTTAGAACTGTGCTAGGCAAATTGCTATCATACTGCTGTTATACACAATGGTTTAACACTTGCGGATCCAAGCTCATCACGGTTTGTGCTTTAGATTTGTTTGGTTTGCTATTGTGTACAGAAACTAATGGAAATGGTTGTGTGACCATTGTGTACGAACAGTTGGCGTAAGTAGCTTTTGTACTGTGCGTAGTTGTTTTAGCAGCATGAAATGACAGTGGACCATTGCAAGGCATATTGCATTAAGGCGCTAAAGACATCCTTCTGCATACACTATTTTTATTCCCACTTGTCCCATTTGAGTATTAGCTTACAATTAAGGAATCTCCTTAATAGATTTTGAACTCAGGATCTCTCCCTCTGGTTCAATCCTACATTGACTGTGTGAGCCAGGAAGAGTCCTGCTCCCTCCCATGCTACATGATCACATCGCAAATGAAGAAGAATCTGGCAATTGTATGGCAGTGAGGGGTGTGTGTGTAAAGCAGGGTATACATAGCTTTTTAGTATAAAATTTGGAAGAAAATTATAGAAGGACCGAACATGAATTTTAAAATCTCTCCTGAGTTTTAATTTCAGAAATTTCTCTGAATAAATATTATAAATGTTTTTCTTCCTTATATTTCTCTCACACAAATTAAATCCCTTTTCTTCTTTAGGGGAAAATTAAATTTAAAAATAAAATTTTGTTGTATTAATGCAATGATCTTTAAGGGATTTGTTTTTAAGTTAGTGATGTAGATATATAACAATAGCAAAAAGGTGAACAATTTCTGTTCTTGTTCTGATCATTATTTTGTGTGAAAGTGGGAAAGATTGTTTTCTGGTTTCTTCACAACTATCGTGAAGAATTATTACGAGCAAGCCAGAATGAAAAATTTCTATATGCCACAGTCCACTCATGAAGAAAATTGTATGTAAGTATTTATTCCATAGTTAGACTAGGTAGCAGAGCTTGATCAGAAAATAAAGAAAAATGAACTTGTCAAGAGGAACACATTTTAAGTGGAAACGTTAAGGCTTTGCTTACTTTTCGTGTTAAAGGTTGGGCTGAATGGGGACACCAACCCTTTCCCTTCTCCATACACAAGGAAATAGTGAAAATGTGGAGATTCAGTTTCAAACAACCAGTGAGAAGAAGGACCCCCACCAGCCTAATCGCAAACCTGCACTCAGCCTCTGAAACCGTCTTTCATGCTGAACATCAGCTGCATACTGCAACAAAGTTGGGAGTTTATACCCGTAAAATTCCTGTGCATGTAGTGGAATAAGTGAGGAGTGCATCTGTTAAGGCACAAATTCATCACATACATGCCAGCCTTGATCTTTCCTGCTATCACAGTCTGTGTTTTGGAAATGTAGCTTTAGAATGGAGCAGTACTGTAGCAAAAGTACTACAGGCCTGTCAGCCTGACCTCGGTACTGGGGAAGATCATGGAGCAGCTTATCTTGAGAACGCTCACTGAGCTGGTGCAAGATGGATGGGGAATCAGGCCCAGCCAGCATGGGTTCATCAAGGGCAGGTCCTGCTTGACCAGCCTGATCTCCTTCCATGATCAGGTGACCCGCCTAGTAGATGAGGGAGAGGCTGTGGATGTCATCTACCTGGACCTTAGCAAAGCCTTTGATACCGTATTGCACAGCATTCTTCTGGAGAAGCTGGCAGCTCATGGCTTGGACCAATACACTCTTAGCTGGA
>VWZZ01006432.1:131950-151846 GCA_013399095.1 Psophia crepitans
TCTACAGCTACCTGAAAGGAGGTTGTTACTTCTCCCAAGTAACAAGCAACAGGACAAGAGGGAATGGCCTCAAGTTGCGTCAGGGGAGGTTTAGGTTGGATATTAGGAAAACCTTCTTCACGGAAAGAGTAGTGAGGTGTTGGAACAGACTGCCCAGAGAGGTGGTTGAATCACTGTCCCTGGAGACATTCAAAAATGCCGTGTAGATGTCGCACTCCGGGACATGGTCTAGTAGACATAGTGGTGTTTAGGTTGATGGTTAGACTTGATGATCTTCAAGGTTCTTTCCAACCTCAGGGATTCTATAATTCTATGATTCTATAATTCTATGAAAAGTGTGCTCTGTGAGCTGGGGGCTTGAAACACTGAAAGGAGGGAGTCCTAAAAAGAATTACTTTATGTTCCCTCATATTCTTGCCAGTGAGCAACAGGAAGAGACATCTTTCTTCCTTTTTCTCCTGCTAGCATTGGTTTGGGAACTATGTTCACACCTATTCTGGGTGGGTCTAGAGCAGAGTACACCTGTTCTTTTATTAATTTGTTTTGGTCCATCCCATCACAGTAATATACTTGAGTATTGTGCAATTTTTTTAGGCATTTTCTATACTGAGAAGATAGACATTAAGATGTTATTCTTTATAAGAACCACCCAATTTATACAAGGCATTTGGAAATAAATTCCTGCGGAATGTCAGCTATCACCAGTTTGGCATTTAGGCTCAAACAGGCTAAGTCAAAGAATCAGCCATCAGCAGACAAAAACGTGTGTGTGTGTGTATGTATTTATAAAAAATGTGGCAAAAATAGCTTCCTCTATAAAGCTTACCTACTGTCCTGTAGGATTTTGAGGCACATCACATGAAGTCAATTTTCTCGTGGTCAGCATGAAGGAATGCTTCAGATACAAGACAACTAAGAAAGGAGAAACGAAATATTTATGCCTATTATGCAACATAATTACATGGGAAAAGATGAGATCCTAATATAAAAGATCCTTCCGAGGTGTGCTCTTGGGATCAGTTTGTTGATGAGTAATTACTCAGGAGAATCTAAATTGTCATTATGGCTCAGTAGTGCCCAATGACACTGATAAATTTTTGCATGTTGGTGAAGACTGTACTTTTGCTAATTAAATTTCTTGCACGAGTCAAACCATGCAGGAAGTACGGAGTACCCCATATTTCATCGTAATAAGCCCCATCCATATGGGGCTTTTTTAAACCAACCCGGTTGGGTTTTTTCATGTCATCCAAGAAACTGGTCTTCTGGAAGAATGGGAAAGGGGTAGTGGTACAATTTCTATAGATCAGCTCAAGAAACACAGTCCATGTGTAAAGAATGGTATAAAAAAATACATAAAGGTCTGTTGGAGAGCTGTGGTCAGGCAGCTGTCACAGTAGCAACTCGGAGAGGGAAAGCAGTACTAACACAGTGTGATGGTAGCTGATACACTGGGTCAGTAAGGGCCTAGAAGAAGAGTGTAGGAAGCCTAGGCTTAACATAGTCAAAAAGCCAGAGCTGAGCAGGGCTTCAAATCCTTTGTGGTGCACCTAGCACCAAATGCCGAGCAGCAGTGCTTGCTGGGTGTGAGACATCCTCGTTTCCTGCACTGTGCACATTCCCATTCCTGCAGAGAACCCGGTCTCAAAGGGAAGGAAGATTAAAATGCATGATGACATAAAAGCTGTACTGCGTAAAGGAGACAAAGATTGCCTGCTATTAGAGAGTGGTTTGCTGCCGTTTGGCAGAGGCGTTAGCTCTGTGCATCGCTGGGCTAATACTCTATACTTGCTGATGTGGTCGTGCAGCTTGTGGTATCCTCACACCTGACTCTGGATGCCAGTTGCTTAAAACCTCCTGTTCACAACTTGACTGTGGAACGGTCAAGAAACTATGTAGATTTAAGTTGAAAGTAATAGGAATAAATTCATTCAGCTCTGTCTCCCACAAAGCTGGAATATTACTGTCACCTGGCATAGAACAAAAAGCTGTCCTGACAATTTTACATGAAAAGCAGTTAATTGAATTCACAAGTACCTTTAGCTGGTCATAGACAAATGTACAGGGACTGTACCCCAGATCACTGGGCATTACAGCTCAGGCTCTTGTGGTGTTATAGAGCAGCAGTGTAAATGGTGTCTTGGAAAAAAAAAAAGTTAGAAATTAAATAATCTGTGTAATTGTTTTCTAAATGGTTGTGAATGATGGGCATGAAATGAGCTACAAGAGTGGCTTATAAGGGACACGGAAAGAAAAAAATATTATTTTTTTTTAGATTTACAGAATAGTGGACTTGTGCCCTTCTAGCGTAAGAGCATATGTGGAACAGAGATGTCTTGGTCCAGGTTTACGGACAGAGTAGAATAAGAAGCCTGTGGCAGTCTCAAAATACTCTAGAGGGTGTCTGTGGGCAAGGGGAGCATATGAAGTAGAGAGAGGACTAATACGTGTGCATACACACACGTGAGTGTGCTCACACACACACAGCTTTTGCCATACATATGCTTCTCTTCTAACTATATAATAGCAAATTACACAGTTTTTGTGGCCACGTGTGCATACATACAGGCATGGCACACAACCTTACATTTTATTTTTCTAGCTTTTTAAATTATGTAAATCTAGTGGAATATTTATAAAGTATGTAACTGTTAGTGTAGAGACAGGCTTACATGGAACATGGGGTATGAATAAAAAAGAAACTAATTTATAAAAAGTATTGAATAATAGATGCAAAACACTAGGTAATAGTATTTGCTAAATTAGTCTAAAAGCTGCAGTATGTTTTGTCACATACTGTTATTCATTCATGTATTTTTACATTCGAAGTAGAATTGCTTATGTGTTTTCTTTCTCAATACTTTTGTGGAATCCTAATTTTTGTTGGCCTTAGAGTAAAATTCTGTCTCATCTCCCATGGTAGATATTTACGTATTTTTTTTCTATTATTTTTATTCTGTTTCTGTTGTTTACGTTACATTTTAAATTCATTTCATTCTGAAAAAGCAGACAAGGTTTTAGGGGTGCTAACTGGCTTTCTCTGTCAGTTGCTGAGGCAATGATTTACCAATTCATTTTTCCTTTTTAATAGTGTTTTGGTGATTGAGTTGCGGGGGGGACGGACACTTGAAACTGTGATTTAGAGCACTGACATTTATTTGAAATGCTTGGCTTGAATTGCAAATTTTTGTAGAGTGAATGTACCAGCCTTAGTTTTCATAAAATGTAGAAGTTTATTGAGTTTCAGAATGTGTTTAGGTAACTGGACTTACATAATTATGGTTAATAAAACCCATAATTTTGACATACCCATAAATTTCTGTCAGATAACTTTTAGGATGTAGTATTTTGTGGTTCATCTCTGAGCATAATGTAATTCTTGTTTGGAGTTAGAGCAAAGTTCTTTCAATATCTCTGACATTTTCAAAGCTGAAGCAAAATCAATTTCTGCCTTATGTAATTTTGGTTTAATGACCAGATATGTGACAAAATAGCTTTGAAATTTATGGTTGAAAGCTCTGCGTAAAGGTTGAATTATTAAGTAGAAGAGAAGTTGTTTGCCAAAAGTTAAAAATGACTGATTGCAAGTTTTCTGTCATGCATCTATTAAGCCTATGTATTCAGGACTAGACCTTATTTTTAAAAAGTGAAATCTCCCACCAATTTCAGTGAGTATGAAGCTCTCAGTTGGATGGAGATTGAGGTGGCAAGTGGTTGTATTGCGCAAGAGAGGAAGCAAATTTCAGGGGCATTTGTGTTCAGTTCACACTTTTCACGCAGGGCTCCTTAATCAGAACACAACGTGACTGATAGATCATTTTCAAAGACATTATTTATACGAGCAATTGGAATTGTGTCTATTTATAGGCCAGTTGCAATCACATCTGACTACTGGGTTTCTTTGTGCAGTTATTGTACGAGTGGGACCAGCAGGAACTCTGCATTTACATCCCCATGTTGCCAGTTTTAATGAATAGTCCTTTTTAATGAAACTTCTCCGTTTTTCTTCCCTGCGTTGGTTTCATGACTGCAAAGTTAAAACTACCGCTGTCCTTCCTTCTGAAGACAAAATCAACACAATTTAATGATTAGGTTATGAAATTGCACATTGATGCAAGTGGCTAGAACATACGTAAGTGGCTTAACAGAAGGGAATAATGTAACCCTGGGCTGGCTGGATTAATGGAAGCTCTTTGTTCCCAGCCATCTGGGAAATGCATGTGCGCTTCTTTCCCTATTAAACAAATGTTTATTATCAGAACTTTGGGGGTTTTTAACCTATAGTGTTATTTTGTGTTCCACACAAAATTAAGTGGTAGTGATGTGGCGGTGTGCTTCTTCATATTCATGACTTTTTTTTTTTTTTTTTGGAGGATCATGACACTTACAGTTCTGCTTTCCACTTGAGTCATTGATCCTTTAGTTGATACAGCCACAAATATATTTTGGGAACTGTATACCATTTCCCTTTAACTCTGAGATGGATATTGGGGAATATAACTTAGAATTTTAATTTCTTTTTGAAGGCAACAAAACTGGTGACTAAAACCCTTACTTTTTAGCCTTTGAGGGTTCTTTTTATTTTCAAGTCTTTCAAGATCTTTGCTTCCTTGAGAAATCCAGTTTTCTTCATACTATCTCTTTTGTGTTTACCACAATGTATTAGCTAGTGATAAACATTACAAAACAGATTGGAACAAGAGCCTGTAACTATAAGCCATTCAGTGATGGTGCCCTGCCTTCTAAAAACTAAATTAAACATAAGCATTTTGCACTGTGCCCTTATGGCCATTAAACTTTAGAAGTTTGTTCTTCACGATGAAGAACTGAAGGCCAAGAGTTCTTAGGTAGTACCTGGGTGAGGGAGCAGAGACCCTGAACCATGTGCTCCCGTCTTCTCTCAGGTCTTGAAGCACCCTGTTATGCCTTTTCTTTCTATTATATTCTTGCAGATATAAGGAATGGCTGGGGACTGCGGGGGACAGATGCACCACTATGAGGGAGCGGAGGCTCTGTATATGGTGTATCCGCCATTCTCTGGATCCCACAGGCTACCCATGCTGTATGTACCGTGCTTTTATGTGGTGTCTCTAATTCTTATGTAGTCCTATAGTTATTACCTGGCTTCATCCTTACAGGTGTATTATGTTAATAATATTTAAGTTCATGAGGGCCTAAAAATATTCTGAGGGCCTTCTACTGTGCCCAAGGAAACCAGTGGTAATATTTATACTTTTTTTAAAACCAAGTTTTAACTGATTTTTTACAACTTTATGATTTTCAAAGGTCAGTGTAGTATGCTGGTGAGTTATGAATGGGTTTATATGATCTGGAAGTTCTTAAAATTTCCCTTAATTAGCAGCTCATTGAATTTTTTTATCTTCCCTCTTGTAGTGTGCCTTTTCTGAGTCATTAGGTTTTCAGTGGTGACAGCATAATAGCAAACACTATTCTGAGCTGTTCTTGAAAAAGAATGAAAGAAAATACAGAAGACCTTTTTCTTACTGGGTGTAAGTGTAACAGTAGGAATTCATATCTATTTTAGATCAATTCATTATCATCAATAAATAATTGTGGCTTTCTATGGGCTATACTCTATGTGTGCATTGACACTGTCAGTATAACATACTCTTCCTCACTGCAGATCACATCATTATTTTCCCTTGCCGATACCTGTAGGGACTGGATACCCAGCCCTCCATCATCCTCAGGGGGAGGAGTGGGTTACAGCATGAGCTGTAACATGCTCAGGGACATGTCCACTCCTCCAACTGCTCTGCAGAGATGCAGGTTTTCCTCTGCATGGTGGATTATTCTGTATCCTGTTCTTCATGACCAGTAACGTCTTTATAATTTATGTCCATTGCTGTGGGACTTGGGAGGTTTGAATTCCATCTTTGATCTGTGTGTGAAGTGTTCTTATTGCTTGGAAAGTGATACATTCCTGATAAGTGCTCTATTTGCTGTTCTTTTAAACTTAGCAAGTGAAGGGATGGGGTGCCTGTGTTGCACGGGAGTGGATCTGAGGAAGCCACAAAGGCTTCATCTGGTTCAGGTGTCTGAGCCTCTTGGTCACTGCCAGGGACCAGCACCACTCTGTGCACCGCTGTGACCAAACTGGTTGGGATGCCATTCCTAAGATGACTTCCTCAAGGAGGTACCTGTCTCTTTCTTCAGGCTTGTCATGATAAAGCGAGACCTGTGGGGCCAATGGAGTTACCACAGAGTCTGAAGCTTGCAGGTTAGCAGTGAGTCTGTAGCATTGTCTTAAACAAATATACACCAAGACGTTAAGCATATGCCAGCTGTCTCCAGTTCAACAACTGTGTGATTTACAGCTCTGTTGGATCCCCTGACACCAACTGAGGATACCTCTGGAGAAGTGACACTTTGTGCTCACTAGCAACATGCAGCACTTTAGAAGTTCAAGAAACATGGTATAACTTGTTATAGTACTGTGTTCTTTCAGTGTCATCACTGATCCTTCAACACCAGAAATAACCTTAGACCCTGAGTGCTGTGGTACAGTCCCTAGGGTATGAATGTGGGTACGAAAATTAACATCTTTTTGGGCACTTTCTTTGGTGGGTGGTGGAGGTTTGGAAATACGTCTTATTCCAGAAGCGGGAAACTGAGCTGTGGGTATTGTAAGTGTAATAGTCATTCATTGTACCTGATAGATTATTAGATTCTTGGTATAAATACCAAGGACCCAGTCTTTTCTGTTTACAATTCAGCCACTATAGTATTGGATGCCTCAGTTCAACTGCTTAATTGCAAAGCAGTTGGACATACATCTATGTAATTTCAGGATGCGGGCTCAGCCTTTTTTTCCCTACCTTCTCTTGAGACAGCATCTCTGGCTCGGTGTTTTCCATCTCATGCTGGAGAGGACAGTGTTTAATGTATTACAGTGGCCAGTGCTCTTGTCAAGTTGTGTTCAGATGAGTGGAAGGTTAGCTTAGGATTTCTGTAATTAAAACACATGGAGACCCCACGGGTATTTTGCATCAGTTGTCTGCACTTCTGCTGTTGCTCCCCAGTAATAAGGTCATTCTGATACCAGCTGACTTTCCTAGAAATGCTGTCTTTTGCCATTTTACTGCCTGTAGAATTGATGATGAAACATTGTATTTTTATGAATACAGTAGACATTTTACGCTGTGACATAGTTCATTCCTGGTCATGTTAAATGCAGGAGCGGGGGGGAGAAAAAACCAAGTGTTTATTTTCGTTGTTGTGATTCTGAGCCTTGGTTATCAGACTGTTCTGAAAGATGGCAACTTATGGAGATCTTGTGCTGTCTTTATTTACTTTCTCTGACTAACAGGACTCCTTGCTGAAGCCCAAATTGCTTCCAGAATTTTCCTTTGAGGTACTCAAGGTGTGTCTGTATGGCCTCAAGGTTTGCAGCAGCTGCTGTTTTCTCTCTGGGACTTTGAGGTTTAGAGTTCTGGCCTGTGTAGAAACATGCTGGCATTTGTGAAGTATCTTTCATATGATGGCTTCTATTTTTTCCAGTCATCAGGACAATGTCCTGGTTTCCTTCAAAAATTTTCAGACCATTGTTGGATGTGTAGAGCGTTTGCTATTTTGCTTCTTTCTGTGCTTTTGCTAGGGTGAGCAGTCTCAGGTAAGGCCTCAGATGGTTACATTTAAGGCATTATCTCTAAAACAATAGTGTAAAATCAACTATACAGAAAAAGAAGTTTCTTTGCCATAAAATAGTGACAAACTTTGGTCTCTTTAATCTGTTACGGGTGTTGGGACATAAACACCAATAAAGTGCTCAGGGGTACAATTGATATCCTTTTTGTATTCTATGCATTTGGCCATCTGCAGTTCCTGCAGTCTTCAGCAGCATGCTGAAGGTAGATGCTGCTTATGTTAAGCATTTGGAAGTATTTATTTTTTTCTTATTTTGATGATCATTCATCTGTATGTCCCACTATTAACCAGACTTTTCAGTTTCTCCACATTATCGATATCTTTTTGCGCATCTGGTTCCCAAGATAAGCATTTGAAAGCTGAATCTCGTATCATCACTTCACTTGACTCCAAAACAATAAATTCTAGTTTATAGTAACTGTGAATCAATGGCTTATGTTCTGGTCAGCTGCTCAGCATCACTGTCTCCCGTGACAAGTGGCATGCAGAGTTTTTGTGATATTTCACTCTAGATTTTCCTTCCAGTTTTGACTGCATTGTAATATTCTGTGGTAAATCTACACAGCAGGCAGGTCACGGTGTTTGGTTTTGCAACACTTTTCTTGTGACAGGCCAAAATCTGGAAGGGAATGTCTCCAGTTTTTCCACACATCTTTAAAAACAGTGACATCAGATGCACCTTTATGCAGCGATGACAGAAAAGCCTTGAGTTTTCCTATGGCACTTTCTGAAGCGGTTCTGTTTTTTGATAACTATTCCAACACCCTTTGCCAGGTAATTAACGGCAACTTGGACTACAGATAATGTGAGTATACTTGTGTACTCAAAGTAAAAAAGGTAATTTCCCAATGACTGGATTCTTCTGGCTCTTTAGCATAGTTCAGGTTGGAAAGAACCTTCAGAAGTCTTCGGTCCAACTGCCAACTCACAGCAGGCCAGCTCTTAGGTCAGATCAGGTTGCTGAGGGTTGGTCTTTTAAAACCTCCAAGAACTGCACAACCTCTCTGGGCAACCTGCTCCACCACCCTGACTGGTCTCATGATGAAAAAATTTTCCTTGTTTCTAGTCTGAGACTTGTGTTTCAACTCATGGCTTTGTCTGTCGTCTTCCCCACCATACACCAGTTTGCAGAGCCTTGGTGACCCCCCCATAGATACTGCCAGGCTGCTGTCTGGTGCCCTAAAGCTGTCTCTTCTCTAGGCTGAACAAGGCCGGCTCCCTTGGCCTCTGCTAGGAGAGCAAGTGCTTGACCATCCCGGTGACCTTTTGCTGAGCTTGTTCCAATTTATCAATGTTCTTCCTGTATTGGAGTCCCCAAAAGTTGACCTGATGTTCTAGGTGTGATGTAGGAGTGTGGAGTAGAGGGGGGACAATCACTCCTCCTGTTCAGACAACCCAGGAGGCAGTTGTCCTCCTTGCTGCCCAGGCACTGCTGGCTCATGGTCAGCAGCTGCCCACCAAGACCCCCAGGGCCATTCTAGGGGAGCAGCTTCCTGCACATGGGTTGCCCAGTCTGTGCTGTTGCAGAGCTGAGGAGGAGGACGAGGGATGTTTGGGTGCACGTGCCTCTTCTCAGGGCAGTGAAAAATGTTCACCAGACTTGATACACGCTGTCTTGTGTGTACCGTGCATCTTTGAGAGCTTCAACTAGTTGCAAATAACTTTACCTTTGCTATACAGGTCAGCACACTGGAAGGCCCCTGAGCGTGTAAAAACCCCAGGTTAATTTATAAGTGGTTACGCTACATGCAGTACCTTCAAATACATTTGTCACAGTATTCCAAGCCTGGCACTGTTTATTTTTAACACTTGTAGCTTTTAATTTTTATTGCTTGTTATTGTTTTCTATTTCTTTAGAATTAGAATAGTTTTATTTTAATAGATCAGCAGTGGATTCCTCAGTCAGCAAATAATCCCGTTCATTCAACTAGAATATTTTTCGTATCTCCCAGCTGTGCTGCTATCTTGGTAACTTTTACACAGAATGATTATTTAATCATTAAACTTGAAATTTCTAGAAATGTCAAGGGAACTGTATACAAATTAAATCAAGTAGTTCTTTAGTGCTGGTGCTTAAACACAGGACATTTATAAAGGAATACAGTTTCCTTGGGATTCCTTCAGCTTTCTCTATGGCCTTGATTATTCCCTCCAAGTTTTATCTCTAAAAGAACATTTTGTTACAAATGACTGTTTTGGCTGAAGAAGCTAGATGCCTCTCTGTCTTACCCTGAGGGTTCATTTATTCTCCTGTGATATTTAACAGAGTTGCTGCTGAAGAGCATCTGTAGGTACTTCCTTTCCTGGGAGAAAAAGACTGAACTGTAAGCCTGAATTCTAGCACCCTGCAAAGCAAGATGTTAACTCTTTGTTTAACTTGTGCTGTGATTCTAACAGCTTTTCTGAAAAGTGATCACCTGGGATACACAATTTCTTAGGATATTGTTTTTGGTTGGTCACTAACTGTCAGGGAAATGTAAGGTGTCTGGCTCGGGCAAGGACCTTTATTTTTCTCCTACCAAATTTGAAGGAATCATAGTTTAGAGGGGAAGCATGTGGTGTTATTTCTCATCTCATGAAGTAAAAATAGACATAAAAATGTTTCTTCCCTTGAGGAGGAAAGTTCATTTATGTATATTTTTTGCATATATAACTGACCAAGAAGAAACTAAGTTGAACGCAGGAGTTTTCTGGTGTGGATTCAGTTGGTGAGAAGGTTGCTGCATTCCCACTCATGAGCTTTCTCCTGTTGCCTGACAGTTTAATTTTCTGCTGAAACACTGTATAGTCGTGGTTGTGCAGAGGAACTCAAGAGCCAGTCCCAGTGGAGATCCTGTGTATTGGGTCAAGGGACTATGAGTTGAGGTTTGTGTAACACAAGGAACTATACAGAAAATGGAGAATACTAGAACAGGGACTGGAATACAGCAGCAAAGTTTTTGTGGTGATGTGGTCAGCTTTTTCCAAGATAATGTGATTTAATTAGAGATTTTTTGCAGAAGTCTGGAGGCTGTTCATGCACTTTGGTCCTTTCTTCCCGAAGTGGAAAGAATGCAGTCTTTCTTGGTCAGCTGCAGGTGGACAGGTGTGCTTTTGTCATCACAGCCATTTGGGTATGGAATAGACTGGGAAGTCCAAAACAACTGTTTAACAGTCTGGGGCTGTTTGAGGTCACACTGCCAGAAAACCAATTATTTCCTCTGGCATATGTGTTATGTCAGTTTTCCTGGGTTCATCTTTAGGCAGCTTCTCTTCAAGTGCAATGCGATTTTAAGTCGGTATTGAGAAAATGGAGTTAAGTGCTGGTGCCCAGCATTAGAGTGATACAACTTGAAGTGTCCTGTGTGTTTATGGCACCTCATCCAGCCTTTCTGCATCTTCTTATAATATAAAAAATGAGAGGGAAAGATACCGAGCACTGTGGAAATCCACAAGATCCATAGATCGAAGTAATAAAACTGGTTTTACAGTATGCAGGACAAAGCTGGATTCACATCAGTGTGTATGTTCACCCATTTAGTCTCTTGAATACAGTAGTATTTAGTTCATAATGGTACCAAATGTGTATGTGTGGGAGGGGTGGAGGGTGTTTAGAAAGTTGGGAATAAAGATGTGGTTTTTTCTGTCATCACAGTACACTGCCAGCATTTACCTTTGGTTAATGATTTTCTGAGAAATACTAGTTCTGAGTAGTGACAGCTCGTTAGCTGAATGAGTGGAGGTTTTGGCGATTTTTTCTTTTAGAAAAGGACTAGTCCTGTGAGACTGTGATGCCTCCTTTCTGTGATGCCGTCACACAGTTATGGACAACTTCTATGATTAGGGAATGTGAGTGTGGTAATTGGTGTTCTCAGGATGATTAAAGACTGAGTTCTTGCAAGGGTAATATTTGTAGTTGATCTTTTGGCTTGGTATAGTTTTCTGCACCATTATATATGTAGATGAGCATGTAGTGATCGCTGTGTTGGGTGCTTATTTTCTTATCTTGGTGTGGAGTACCAGTATTATTTCACAGTTACAGTTTATATTTTGATTCTGTAAAAGTAAACCAGCATATAATATTTCACAGTTGTGATTTGTCTTTTAAACTTCCTTTGGCTATCTAAAGAGAATCCTGTCAGCAAAGAGTCTTAAATGGATTTTCTGGAATTGTTGAGAAACCAGATGTTCAAAATCAACCTTTCAAAACTTGGCAGAAATATTTTCCATAATGTTTTTTGTCTACCTGTCTTCCTGTTTTATCTGGAAACTGTTTAGTAAATTTGGTTTATCATATTTCTTATATAGAAGATTACTGTGTGAGCATGACTTACCCATTCGACCGAAGCCTACATACCTAAAATCAGCATGCTGAAATTCCAGGATACAAGTTCCTTTAGCTTATTACTGCATTTCATTTTGCCTAACAGCCTGGGCCCAGGAGGAATGAAGAGCAGCTCATTACAGAGTATTTCGTAATGTAGAATGTAGGGCACTTCTGGAAAATGGGCAAAGGTAGGTTCAAGCTTCCTTCCCTTGGTCCCATAGCTGTGAAAAGCAAAGGTAAATTTGCTATAGCAACCGTCCTTTTAAAAGGATAACTCCTCCTCTTTCTTAGGTCCCTATCCTCAGCTTGCTATCCTGAATCCCATACGGATGCAGGGTTTTCGGTGAAGCCTGTTGAGACTGAATTTTGCACTCCCTTAGCTGCCCAAACCAAGTCTAGTCCATACGTGAGATTTTGACACGTGCCTCTGAGGAACTCATCTTGTAATTACGACTTAATTAGACATCATTCCAAAGGTTCCTAGGAGTATTCTAGATTTAGTGTTATCTGTACCTTCTTCATTTTGCTGCATGATCAATCGTACTGCTATTGGCAGGTTTTTCACCTTGTCTTGGTCAAATCATTCCAGTCTTCTCCACGGGCTGCAGGGGGATCTCTGCTTGGGTGCCTGGAGCACCTCCTCCCCCTCCTTCTTCACTGGCGTTGGTGCCTGCAGAGTTGTTCCTCTCACATCTTCTCAACTCCTCTCTCCAGCTGCAATTGTTTCTGGTGGTGGTTTTTTCCCCCTTCTTAACTCTGTTATCCTAGAGGCACTACCACTGTGGCTGATGGGCTCAGCCTTGGTGGGTACATCTTGGAGCCAGCTGACATTGGCTGTCTTGGACATGGGGGAAGCTTCCATCAACTTCTCACAGAAGCCACCACTGTAGCCCCCCTGCTACCAAAACTTTGCCATGCAAACCCAATACATTTATTTACTTCTATAATTTTAGCATTTTTTTTCTTTGCAAATAATTCCCAGTTCTTTCTACCCACCTTGTGATATGTCTGGCTGATTCTTACATCTCACCTTCAATGTCTTCTCATAACTCCAAAATTTGAATAATTCCTTTTCTGGCATTTCTCTCTACTTCTGTTTTTCTCCCATTTTCTACCTTTTTTTGTTCTGTTGTATTAATAGTTTCATGTTTTACTGTGCTAGGTTTGTAAATTCAGTGGTGTCTTTCTGCACATATCTTTCGTATTTAACCCATTGTTAACAATACTTAGTTTTTAAAAATCAAGCCCCAAATACGCATATTTCATTTAACCACCAAAACTAATGCCTCCTTTTCGGATATCTTGCAAGACTGAGGGTAAGACATGAGTGGACAAACCAAAGGAGAGATTAAAAGAGATTAATGGGTAGTAAATTCAGTTGAACATTTCTTTCTGTTTCCTCATTAAGGTATTCAATATAGATGGTTTTGCCATCAAGTTTGGAAAACTTGGCTATGGTAGTTTTTCAAGAAGTGGCTAAATATTCTATTGATCACTTTAATGGTGTCTTCAGATGTATTAGAATTCATCTAAATAGTTTCTTGTTGAAGTTTACATAGTTTAGTAGAAATTAACAGTCACCATTTTATAATTTTTGGGTCTATTATATGAAACCTGACATGATGTACAGTATAAATTACAAACACTGTCAAACTGGACAGATAATTCATTTTGGGTAAAAACAAGCTGCTATTGTGGTTTACTGCAGTGTACACAGTTTTCTTCAAATTGTACTACTATGTTACTGGTTTTAAAATGCAAATATGTACATCTCTGGATGTAGACTCTGGAGACAAACAGTTGTAGCTTCAATTTTTAGAATGTTTGTAGAAAATGAGGTTACAAAGCTGTCTAGTATTTGAAATGTATTTAGAATCCTGAAAAATATTTTGATGTAAAATAATATTAAAGCTAATTGTATAAGCTATATACAAAGTAGGCAAAAAGATTAGGTTACATTGTTCAGAATATGTTTTTGTAATAGCTGCTATTTATATTTATTCACTTTCTATGTAAGAGAGGAGTTTTCTAGTGGGAAAATCATGTACAATCTCCGAGATCTTCCTGATGCTGACTTTTCAATAAGAAAAAAAAAATCTGTAGTTGATGGCTATGAAGTATTCAATATGGGAGGAAGAGCTGGATGCAGTTCTGTTTTATACATAGTATTAGAAAATACAAAGTTGAAATGTATGCAAGAGCTCTGTGTCTGCTCAGACTTTGTCAAATATTTATGCATATTTTAGATGTGTCCCAAGTAACACACCATAGCATTGTGAACTGCTTGGACTCGTATGAGAATGGGAACAGAAGGTTATTCAAGTCAACACCAGAGCACAGTATGTTGCTATATGGAGAAAGCTTATAGAGTAAGTAAGTAGTACATGGTCTGTACCAGGAAACTCTTCCGGGGGAAGTACATCTTACTTTTGTAATGATTTTATAGTATAATAACTACCTGTGGTGTTCTGGACACTGTAATGTGTGTTTGTGCTGGTTTTCACTAGTCAGACAGATGAAGTCAAGCACTTCCTGAGAAGCCAAGCAAAACTGTTTCCTACCATCAGCCAGAAGCCTGGTCATTTTTTTAGCTCCATCTTGACAAATTGCACAATTATGGGAAGAACTGAAATAGGTCTAGAAAGAGGATTAAGTACTATGTAATTCCTTAGGGAAATTCTGTTAATGCCCCTTTCTGGTTCCCTATTTAAAAATAGGGGAGTCTTTCAGCTACTTCTGGAGAAGTTTGAACATACGTTTCTGTGGAGGAGCCTATTTAGTGATTGAAAGCCCTATGATTTCAGGGAAGAGCATGCATCTTTGACCCAGTAATGAGCATGCTAGCTGTGATGCAGAGTGCTTTGGCTTCTGGGGTACAGGAAGGTGCTGTGGTCTAACACATCGCAATTTTAACTGTTATATACCAAATGTTATTAAGGAACTTGTGCAAAGGTGCCCACACGTGAATAACTCAACCAGGGATAAAGTTATCCAAAAATGTCTTGTGTGGGACAGTGTGTTTCTTCAGATGGGCTTTCATAGTGTTCAGTACAATCTTGATGAAATCCCTGCTTCAGTGTGAGGATTGGTGAAATATGAGTAAACCTCACGTAGACCCCTGTACAGAGAATCCTCGAGAGGTTCTGTGACTCACTATTGGCATGGACCTCATTCAAGATGCTACATGTTATATTAAGCATTTCACGTTATTTAGAAATGCTGAAGGAAATATCTTGAAGTTTGACTAATTAGAAATAGCATGGGTAGCAGATGGACAAAAGAAAATACTGTAGAGAAGTTGATTGTGTGTGTGTTTGATTTCTTGCGAGCGCGTAGTGCAGGCTGAGCAAGGTCTTCCAGCTCTGGCAAAAGGTTTTGCCATTGAACCGCATAGCTGAGTGCAGACCTGGTATTTGGTACGTGTTCATGACTGTCAGGCAATCTTTGGAGAATTTTAAGTCTATACGCTGAAAGCAAGAGTAGATAACTGTCCTTCATGAGCAACTGATCTTGAAACAGGCTGTCTTGGCAGTACTCCCAAGACTCCGATTGTGTCAGCTCCCACCTGATGAACTGAAGGCCACCTTCCTGATAATTAAGAGGAAACAAGCTGCCTGGATTTTATCCAGCTTTGGATTTTTAGGCTGGTGTCGTGAGCACTTTGTGATGTGTGTTAAGTAGTGGATAGATGTGTGTTCAAAAGTCATTACCCCATAAATCTGGTAGATTGGAGGGGAATTTCTTCAATTTTTCATTTTTTGCATGTGAGGAAATCTCAAGAATGTTCATGTGTCTGCGATTGTCAGACTTTTTTTTCTGAGCATACATACTTTTATGCCAACTTGGATAGCATTTGTAATGTAAATACTCTGTGTCTAAAACAGTAACAACAGGGAATTGCAAGGTATCAGGCATTCTGTGTATTAATTCACCTAATTATACCCAGATAAATTTTCAATTCAATGACTCTATCAGGCATAGGTGTTTCACAGATGACTTCTTTTTGACACTATCATGGGAAATTATAGCACTGATGCTCATGCTTCGTTCCAAATTAGCTCATGTTTAGAGTAAACTTGACTCCTTGAAATAGTTCTAGGGTATTGCACAAATGAATAGAATAGAATAGAATAGAATCATTAAGGTTGGAAGTGACCTCAAGGATCATCTAGTCCAACCATCCCCCCACCACCTATTACCCACTAAACCACGTCCCTAAGTACCATATCTAACCTTTCCTTAAACATCCTCAGGGATGGTGACTCCACCACCTCCCTGGGCAACCCGTTCCAATGCCCGACCACCCTTTCAGAGAAGAATTTTCTCCTCATCTCCAACCTGAACCTTCCCTGGCGCAAGTTGCAGCCATTTCCCCTTGTCCTGTCACTAGTTATCTGCGAGAAGAGGCCGACCCCCAGCTCACCACAACTCCCTTTCAGGTAGTTGTAGAGGGCAATAAGGTCTGCCCTGAGCCTCCTCTTCTCCAGACTAAACAAGCCCAGTTCCTTCAGCCGCTCCTCATAAGACCTGTGCTCCAGACCCTTCACCAGTTTCGTTGCCCTTCTCTGGACACGATCCAGGGCTTAGATATATTTCTTGTTGCGTTGGGCCCAAAACTGGACACAGTACTCGAGGTGCGGCCTCACCAGGGCTGAGTACAGGGGGACAATCACCTCCCTGCTCCTGCTGGCTACACTATTCCTGATACAGGCCAGGATGCCGTTGGCCTTCTTGGCCACCTGGGCACACTGCCGGCTCATGTCCAGGCGAGCATCAATCAGCACTCCCAGGTCCTTTCCTCTACCACCTCTAAATGGTGGATCTCAGCAGCGGAGCCAGTTGGTATTGCCTTATTATATCATGTGTGAAATCAGATAAATTTTATTTCGTCCCACTGTGTGCTCAGATAGAGGAGAAAGTTGATCTGCTTTCTCTGGGTTGTTCTTTAGTCCTTACGTTTACTTACTTACCATGACCAGTTATTTCTCATTGCTACCATTGCACAGTGTCGCTTTTGTTGAAATAAAAACTACTTGTGAAATTGGGATTGTTGGGGTGCAGGGCACTCTTGCTAGTTCCTTCTGCAGTGGTAGGAACTGGTGAGATGTTAAAAAAGAGTTTTCTGTGTCAGAAACTTTGGAGGTCCAGCAGTATATGCGGTCTAGTTTGGAATTACTACCAAGGTGCAAGGAGTTTCTGTGCACCATGTTTCTAATCTGTGTTTAGTAGATGAAGTCTGTCCTGACAAAACGGAAAAAAATCTCACACTGCCTTTAAGTCATTTAGCAATTCTCATATGGCTAAACCAGGGAAGTGATGTTCTTGCTGTATGAGGGTATGGCCATAGCTGTCATAATTAGGCAATTTTGTAGGGACCTGTGGCATGCTGGCATAGCTACAGTGGCTAGAGAGGGTCTATTTTCATGCTCAAGCCTGCTGGCAGAATTGTAGTATTGATTTGCCCTGAATGGGATGAACAAATATTTCCACAGCAGTTTCTCCTGTAAAACTATTTGTAATATGCATTGTGACTCAGGGCTTCTGTGCTTAGGAAAGAGTACACACATATTAGTTGTTTTTCCCGCCGCATTTTGAGTATAATACATTATTTTAGGTTTGTATATGAATTTTCGTTCATTTATTGATAACTTATTTCCTGGTACATCAAGGGAATAGATAGAGCACATTGTGATCTTGCAATTATTAACTGTTTGTTAATTCTCTTTTTTGAATTCATTTATATCTGAAATGACTGTATTTCTGGTTTTGAATGTAAAACATATTTACTAGCTGAAAACCAGAAAATTTACTTTATTGTGGTGATGAATTAGAAATTATAAAAGCTTACCTCTTCTTGCTGACAAAGCAATCCATTTAGGTTTAGAGTTGTGTGCAGCTTTCAGTGCATGTGTATTTTAATAATGCACTGCCTTTTGACAATTCAGAGTTTTCCTAAAACTACTTTGCATTGATGTATTTGGGCTTGTTCGTGTCCATCTTGGGGAATTATATGTGAAACGTAACTCTCAGTTGGAAAAACTGATGAAAAATAGTTTCACTTAGTTGAGCTTAGCAGCCAATGGAGAAATACGTGCAGTGTTTGTATCACTATTTTTAATGCCATAATTATTCATGGGGTGAAATAGGTCCCTAAGAACAGTATCAGGACTGCTTTTTGAGCAATGGTGTAAGTATTGCGTTCAGCAGTGATATGCAGCAAAACGTGGCAAGGCGTATGAGCAAGATAAAGTCACCGTGTGCTGTGTACCATCGGGAATGCGAAATGAGCTGGAAAAGTAGAAAAAAGAAATACTGAGCACTGTGAGTATTGCAGCCACCAGCAGTGGGAATGGTTCAGAATGGTTAATGTCTGTGGTGCCAGTCAAGCCTTAGACAAAAGAGATGGAGACCACAGGCTGTCTCCATGGACTATACAAAATTAATAAAGAAAGTGTGCTATAACATGTTGTCATCGTCATCAGATGATGAATTTCTTTATTTTCCAAGAAATAGGGACTAAATGGTGAAGTGGAGGAATTGGTCTTTCAGCTTGTTATAACTAACAGGACTCATGTCAAGCACGATAGGATTTATCTCAGCCAATTAGTCACATTTTTAATTAATCTAACCTTAATCTGGACATACAGGTCAGATGAATCACTTAATAAATGTGCCAGTTTCTCTCCAATGACTGTAGTTGGAATCCAGGTGACTTCTGCAGATGTAGATGTCTACATAAGAGGCACCTCATTTAGTTTTAGATGGTTTATGTCATTGGGATTCTCACATGCCAAACCCCACTGTTCACATCATGAAATTCAGTGGACCATAGTCATTCATGTCAGAAACCACATTTCAAGAACAGAACTAAAATGTATCAAGCTTTTCCATGAGACATCTAGTGGCATGCACTTAGAAATTGATTTGTTACTAGACCATGAAGTCAGTAAGACAGACCACTGAAATAAGCAATGAAGGAAAGGAAATTCTATATTTAAAACAGCAGAAGCCACAGCATTGGTATAATCTTTAAGTTGCGACCCAAATGAAAGATGCATCCTCGACTGTGGCAAAAAGATAAGCCAAAGCAAAATAAGTACAGAACTGTAACCAGAAGAGTTTCTCATCACAGATGAGAACATCATCACCAGATCCCATCACCATCAACGTTGGTGGTGGGATCCGGAAACACACAAACTCTGGGTTGGATGACCTTGACTGCAGTAACTGCTCCCAGCCAACCCTGAATTTATGTGGGATTTGCTGCTCCATCTGGATCCATACAAGTCCATGGGGCCTGATGGGATTCATCCCAGGTTGCTTAGGGAGCTGGTTGATGTCATTGTGAGACCTCTCTCAGTTATTTTTCAATGGTCTTGGGAATCTGGAGAGGTCCCAGTTAACTGGAAGCTGACAAATGTTCCAATTTTCAAGAAGGGCAAGAAAGAAGACCCTGGTAATTACAGGCCTGTCAGTCTCACTTCAGTGCCTGGTAAAATTCTGGAGAAAATTATGCTGGGAGTTATCGAAAAACACCTGAAGGACAATGGAGTCATTGGTCACAGCCAACACAGGTTCATGAGGGGAAGGTCCTGCTTGACCAATTTAATTTGTTTTTATGACAAGGTCATCCATCTGGTTGACCAAGGGAGGCCAGTTGATGTTGTCTTTTTAGACTTTAGTAAAGCTTTCGATACTGTTTCTCACAGTATTCTTCTGGACAAAATGGCCAGCATACAGCTAGGCAAAAAAAAATACAGTGGGTGAGTAATTGGCTGGCTGGTCATGCCCAAAGAGTTATAGTTACCGGAGTTACATCAGGCTGGCGGCCAGTCACTAGTGGGGTGCCCCAGGGCTCCATTCTGGGGCCAGTTCTTTTTAACATTTTCATAAATGACTTGGATGTGGGACTAGAAGGAATC
>VWZZ01006432.1:152000-162941 GCA_013399095.1 Psophia crepitans
GATTGTCCCACTCTACACTGCACTGGTGTGGCCTCACCTTGAGGTGAGTGTGCATACAGTGTTGGGTGCCACAGTACAAGACAGACATAAAGCTATTGGAGAGTATCCAAAGGAGGGCAACTAAGACGGTGAAGGGTCCAGAGGGGAAGATGTATGAAGAGAGGCTGAAGTCCCTTGGTTTGTTCAGTCTAGAGAAGAGAAGGCTGAGGGGAGACCTCATGGTGGCCTACGGCATCCTCACAAGGGGGAGCAAAGGGGCAGGTGCTGATCTCCTCCCTCTGGTGAGCAGCAACAGAACCTGAGGGAATGGCATGAAGCTGCATCAGGGAAGGTTTAGGTTGGAGATCAGGAAAAGGTTCTTCACCGAGAGGGTGGTTGGGCCCTGGAACAGGCTTCCCACGGCAGTGGTCACTGCACCGAGCTTGACTGAGTTCAAGAAGCATCTGGACGATGCTCTCAGTCATCTGCTCTGATTGGGCTTGTCCTGTGTGGAGCCAGGCAGATGATTCTTATGGGTCCCTTCCAACTCAGGATATTCTATGAGTCTATGATAAGAATAAATCATTTTTAAATTTGGGCACATGAGCCCTAGCCAGGAGAAACTGCAGTTCTTAAATATATTGTCCTTAATCAGTGACAGAGAAGAAATATTGAAATATTTGCTGATAATGAGACTGACTGAAAGCAACTTCTAGCAGAGAGAAATGAAGTTAAAAGCAGAGACACTAGATGAGACAGAAGACCTCAGGAACATACTCTATGGACTCATCCTTCTTCAGGCTATGTGAAAGAGACTGACAAAATGGTTTGGGATGGGCATGGATGAGGCTAAATTCAGTTTATTTTGTGTGGTCTGGAAGACTGCAAAATGTTCAGCGAGGCTCTCTGAGACCTATCAGTTCTGGGATAACAACATCAATGCTATTAAATTAAATTCCTGGTTTGTATAATTTTTTGAATGTAGAGGTTTTATGGAGGTAAGGACAGGATGTCAGTGTACCTGAGGCTGAGACAGACTATTCATACACCCAGCAGCACACTGTACTGTAACACAGATTTGTTAACTCCAATGTACACGTACATGCACTAGGGCACAGAGCCTGATACCAGCTGAAACAGAGTAGTGATTTACATCATGATGGGTTATCGTCCTTACCTGGTATGTTATTGTTGTTGCTATTTAAATAAAATCCTCTAAAGTTCATTTCGGACAAGATTAAAGTAACTATAGTACCATGAAACAGTTGGTAGGAACATTTTGTTTGCATAGAGGTAAAATATTATAGTTGTTCAACAGATTGCAGACTTCCTTTTGTGAGCATTTGTAATTATTTGGGACCAAATCCAGTTCCTAGTAAACTTGGTAGGCATCTTTCAGTCAGTTCCAGAGGGACTTGTGTCAAATTTCTTTAAGTTTTTGAAGTTGCCAAGTTTTAGAAAGTTGACATTTTAGTGTTTGCTGGGTGCCTGATATGGTGAGGACCAAGCCTTCCTTTGGGACTCTGCATAGTATGTGCAATAGTATGCTTTGGAGTGAAATTGTCTTAATTGGATGGGGTAATGAGGAGGTTAATGGGTCCACCTGGTCACTGCTTTAGTACTTATTTGTATAATAATCTAGGAAATATTGGGAATAAACAAAAGGACCTGAAATCTTAATCCATGAGGAACAATGTGACTGAACTAGCATAGCAAAGATGTGGTAGGAGGCCGGAGAGGAGGAAGAGACTGTTGTATACCAGGTTCAGACACTTCTGCTGTGACCCAGTTGTAGAGGGAGTTGGCCATACTGATGCTTTATGAGTAATGCTAAAAGAGGAAAAGCTCGTCGGCTCCATTGTTATGCAGGCATTGGAGAGACCACCAAACATCAGGTAGGTGGGGATTTTTATTAGCAGAGTACAGGGGATGATGATGGGAGATTTTAATTAATTAGTTATCTGTTGGAAATCAATAAAAGAAAATATGAACTGCCCAACAAGTTTTGCAATGCACTTAAGACCAAATTTTGAGAAGGTAGGACAAGCAATTTAAGGGGAAACTGTTCTATTTGATACCAACACTAAGGGAGAAACTGTTCAAAAAGAGGGAGAGAAAAGGCAGCTTGAGTGAGAATTACACTTGGGTGACGGAGCTAAAGGATTTCAGAAACAGCAAGAGGTTGAGTAAAAGAATCAGAACAACAAGTTCAATGGGATTCAGGAAGACCATGGGCATAATCTTTTTGGAAAGGAGTCTGGAGAAATGAAGACAAAGGAGTTGGTTGTTCCTCAAACAAAGAATGTAAAGAGGAAGAAATGCAAATTGAGACAGCATGGAAGAAGGAAAAAAGCATAGTAAAATAAATCTGTCTAAAATATAAGCATCTCATGTACATCAAGCACAAGAGTGAACCACGTAGAGAATTTGAACTCATTTGGATTATTCAGAACAAGTGCAAAAGAATAGTAAAAGATGTAGAAGAAAAAAAATGATCAAAGAAGCCAAGGCCAAAAAATGCAAACAAGAAAGTCTGTGTACAAGAAAGATCATGAGGAGTGACAGAAATTGTTCTGGAAGTAAGAGCATGTTCCAGGAAAGTGTTGCTCTGCTGCTTCACAGAAGCACATCAGTCTTCACTAATGGTATTAAGAGCATATGGAAAACTCAGCCTAGAACAGAGAAAGGACAAACGTGTTATGTGATCCCAGGTTAGCTGTGCCTAAGACACGGTGTGCTTGAAACTAGAAGAAATGGCTAAATCAGTCTCAGCCCTGTTAGCAATTACCATTGAGAATCTGAAGAAGAAAAATGAGTGCGTGAAAAATCAGAAAAATAGAAAAACTGATCCGTAAAAGGGTGGAGGAGCTATGGAGGGAAGATGCCCATCACAGATTTACAGATCTTTTTTTTTTTCCTAGAGAAATTACAGACAAATATTCAAACGTTTTGAAAGTACCTGGAGGAAAGCAACAAACAGCAATCAGCATGGTTTTATCTGAACTATCTCATATCCTATAGCAAGAGATTAAGGAGCAAATGTCCTACATACTCATTTTAAGTAACTTCTGAATGCTATCTCACAAAACTGCCCTATAAAAAAGCTAGAGAACATCAAGCAATGTCTTAATGTAAGTTGCATGGGATATAACTGCAAAACTGGTTGCATAAGGTAACCTCGAAGCAGCTACTGCTGTTTCCCTGCCACGTGTGTATTCCATGAGAATTTATTTTAGACATTATTCTATTTTTTCAGTAATAATCTGGATTATGTATGAGAGAATATGCTTATTAAATTGCAGTTCTCTCAAAGCTGAGAATGGATTGGAAGGATGGCGAAGAACAGGATTAGAATTGAAAATTATCTTGACACATTGGAGAAGTGGCTTGGGGAATAAGGTAATATTTAATAGCTGTAAGTGCGTGGTACTACTCTTGGGCAGAGTGGACATATACAGGACACAGGACAGCTGGCTAAGCAGTGGGTTTTGAAAATGATACTTAAGTCATAAATATTACATGAGTAAATGTAATCAAGCTGTTGTGAAAAAGGTATGGATAGATGAGAGAGACTGCAAAATGTATGGGGTAGTTAATCTGTTGTACTCAGTACTCTGCTCAGCTCAAATACCGCGTCCAGTTTTGAGTATCACACTTCAATAAAGATAGGGCTAATTGGAGGGAGTCCAGAGAGTGGCAAAGGGGCTAAGAGAGCTGAAAAACATGACTTGTAAGGGGAAAAAAAAAAAAAGAAGAAACAGAATTATTTACCCTAAATGGTTAAAAGTAGGAGAGAAAAGTTTTGTTATGCAAAAATTACCAATGAAACAAACAAAAAAAAAACCCAACAAACAAAGGACAGAACAGGAAAAAAAAAATCAAAACCAAAAAACCCCACCCCAAACCCAAAAGCTCCAAACCATCTTGAACTTACACAGATGAAGTGAATGATCTGAGCTCTGCATCCAGCACGGATAGCTTAAATTCTAACAAGAAAAAAATTAGTGTAGACATCAGAAAAAAAAAAAAATAATCTGATAGTAAGGTAAGATCACTTGGAACAGGTTAAGTGAGAAATTTGTAAGTATATTAAAGGTCTTTTAAAACACAGAAAACATGTCCAGAAATGATGCAGGATGTAGGTTTGTTTCACGGGCAGTTTGGAGGTGACCTGCTATGGACCCTATCAGCAGTATCTGCTGTGATTCTCTACTGAGTGTGTTACATTGCTGTGTACTATTACTGTGCCACACAACACATTTTCTATTCTGTAACTCTTGTGAAATATTATTGTACTTTGAATTAAGGTTATTTCTTTTTTTATTTATTTTATTTCAGTGTGTGCAGAAGCTTACAATCCTGATGAGGAAGAGGACGACGCAGAATCTAGGGTATTTAATGCTTTGAATCAAATACTTGTTGGGTTTTTTCAGCTCTCGGGCATTACATTTAGGAAGAAAAATATAAAAAGCATCCTTATCATATACTTTAATAATCTCTTGGGTTTTCATGTTAAAGGAAAATTTAAAAATTTCTTGTAATAGTCTTCCCTGGAGGACCTCATGTGAGTATTAGCTGCCACACCTTTGACATGTGGTCTGTTAAGGAAACATTGTTGTGCACTTATATTTGCCCAGAGAGCACCTGCTCCGAAACATATTTATTTGGTGTCCTCAAAATCTTGCAGTAGTTTCCTCGATGTTCTAGTATTATTCATAAAGCAGAAAAAAGGTAGATTATAAAATCACTAAGATTTTCAGATGTACAATGCAATAACTAATGAACTATGTTTATTTCTTTTACTTATGTCACCCTTTTAAAGGGATTTACTTAGCTTTTAATATGCAATAGCATAAGTATGACTTTTAAGACAAGTTCAAATGTTTATATTCTACCTAATTTCTGGCTTGTAAAACTGTCAAAAAGGTTATCCTGTAGTATCACCGCTTTCAAACCTAGCATACCTTTTTAAGCGTATGAGTTGAATAAACAACCTGATTGATATTCACATAGACCAGATGTTGGTAATTTAGTACACCTCTGGCTCACTCGGATAGTGTTAAGTCTGTTGTTTGCTCTGTTAAACTTCTGATATAAATTTAACACAGATGCTATTTCACAAAATATTCTTTGAGAAGTAGTCATGGCAAATGGCTAAATGTAACAGAGGGGCTTTTTATAAAACATGCATGCTCCCAATATGATTAGAGAGTAGTAGAGCACCGTTTACACAGCAATAGTTGAGATAAAGGTACCCAGAATAGCTTGCAGAAATGAACTGATTTCTACAAATGTAAAGATCTTGTTAGGTTAAATGCAGCAGTGCTTCATTTGCTAATGCTGGGGGGATATAGTGTTAGCATTGAGTGTTCATTCAAATCCTGAAGGTTTTGAAATGAAAGTGTTATGAAGCATGGCCAAAATGTTGTGTAAAATGCTTAGCTGAATTAGCTCAGTCCTTCAGCTAGTACTGCTATATTGCAACCACTTTAAAGGTTTTTCTGTTTTACCCCTCAGATTATTCACCCTAAAACAGATGATCAAAGAAACAGACTGCAGGAGGCGTGCAAGGACATTCTTCTTTTTAAGAACCTAGATCCGGTAAGAGATTCTTTGTAATGAGCAACATTTAGCAGTGCTGGTAAGAATTCATTCTCTTGAACAGAACTTTACAGATTTTACTTTTGTAAGCTCTTATGTGTGCTTTCTTGAGCATTTCATAAACTCCAGAAATGCCATTTTTATAACTGACGCGTCATATGTAGAGAGCCTTTTGTTCACCACCATGACTGATAGTCTTGAAGTACATTCATATGAATGTATACATTAATAGGATTGTAAAGTATTGTATTTTCTTATTTTATTTTACATCTTCTTGCTGTATATTTATGTATGCAAACTCATCAGTTAACTCATCAGTTGTTTCTATTAGTTACTTTTTATCATCCAAAAGTGTGCTGAGTGCTCCATCAGAACCTAAAATTACCCCCAAAGCCTACAGTTTAGCTGTAGATGTAATTGAACAAGCAAGTTATGAAATGGAGGGAAAGAGAAAGGCAATAGCGAGGTGTTTACAGTGTTATTTCACTTAATAGAGATACCGTAAAAAACGCTTCAGATAATTTTCTTCTGTGCAGATAATTTCCTTCTATTGCCTATAAAAACAATTATGGGCTTTTAAGAAAGCTTAAATGCAATGAATGAGTGATCTGGACCAGACAAAAGTGATAATGCTGCAAAAAAGCACAGGGTGGTTTAAGGAAAAAGGTGAGTGGATCAATCAAAACATGACTCGCAGCACACCAAATGCGCTCTCAAGAGAATTGATTCAGTGCTGTCAGGGGGAGGGAGCATGGGGAAAAGGGAAATAATTATGTAGAGTTTTAAGCATGAGAACAGAAAGTTTTAAATTTGATTCAAGAGGGAGCTAATGGAAAGACCAGCCTGCAGCTGTGTTTGGAAGTCAGGTGCTGTTACAGAGAATGCATGTTAATTCATGCTGCAGGTTTCCAGCTCCTGCTTTTGCCTGCACTAAGGCTGAGCCCTGGCCCTGAGGACCTGTTCCCAGAGAGGCCCTGAGGAGAAGTGAGCCACAGACCTCCAGCTTTGCAGAACCGTGGAGTTAGAGCTGTAGGAGAGCATCAAAAGGCTCAGCCTAAGTACTAATACGTGTGCATTCTTGGGACACTAAGGATCGTGACACAGATGTCCAAACTCCCTCCCTCATGCTCTCTGTTTAATGGGTAGTGTATTTGCTGTTCCACTATACTTCTTCAAGACAGTTATCCAAACATTTGCCCCTTGCACTCCTGAATTATTTTTCTGCATAACTTCAGGGGTACAAAGTGGCTTGTGGGCACCTGCTCTGGGTGTGAAATTGCTTTATTATATGTTTTCCTTATAGTTACTGTGTCCTGGCTTCCACTTGGCTGGACCATGGTTACATTAGCCTGCTGATGGCATTCTGGCAGATCCCTCTTGGTTAATCTCTGAAGCATTTCTCTCTTATGAGTCCTGCGACCCAACGGATTATCGTGCGCTCCTGGAATCTGCCGTGATGTTAATTTTGAGCTACTGCTTTCCTGATTCTGGCTTTACACAGTTTCTTGGTAGTATCTGCTTATAGTATCAATCCTCTGGATGAGATCTGCTTTCGCTTCCTGTGAGAGCTAGATCTTCTGTCTAAATTGTCATCAGTTACTTGTAATTGCTAATAGTTACCACAGTCTGTTCCAGGTGTTTAGCAGAAGGCTTCTTAGCTGAGTCCGTCCTTCCCCTGTGGAGCTCTGCAATCCAAAGCCTTGAAATCCGCTTCTGGGATCTCCCAAGTCTTGTTTACCTGCCCTTTGCTCAGATTGTCTAGTGGATTAAGAACAATTTCTTCTGCTTTAAATCATTCACAGACAGCGTTCTGGGAAGTTGAGTAAGATAATTTTTGTAAAGGAGTTTTGCATTATAATAATTTTATTCATAAAAGGCATTGGAAAGCTACCGAGCTCTGAAGATAGCAAAGGTATTAAAATGTAGTCATCTTCAGTCTGGCTTGCTCCTTCTGAGGAACCAAGATCTGTAGTCCCCAGAGGACTTCTCCCACTCCTCCTCCTTGTTCTGCTGCTAGGCAGTGACTCGAGCTCTGCCACTGTAGTTGCAGTAGTTCAGATGTTCCTCTCCCAGCTCTCTTCCTCACCTCTGCCTCTCCACCCTGCAGCACAAGCGCATGTGGTGCCAGCTGCTGTAGTTTGTTCTCTGGAGTATTAGCAAAAAAAACTCCCTCATCTTGGAGAGAGGTAGAATCTGCAGCTGCTAAAGTCTCTGGAACAAAAGTCAACCCTGTGTAATGATAGCGTCTCCCACTCCCACTGTTTGTTGTGTGGGGTTTTTTTTCTTGCATTGAACTTCAACCTCTTTCTGCTGTAGTTCTGTGTATGAAAAATATTGTTTCAGAGGTCAGTGAGTTAGAGAGGAAGAGACAATAGTCTCTCAATAGTGAAGTGCTTAATGGCTTTTCCCTAATGGCCTTTTTAGCAGTATCAAACACCATTCCTAGATAGGACACCACTCTGAAATGAAATACAGTATAACAACATGCCCTAAGGCGCCGTCAGAATTGTGTTCAGTATATGAATGGAGTTCACATTTTCGTAGAACTTTATCTCACTCTAACACACTGTGTTTTAATTTGAGTGGAAGGATAAGATAAGGGTATATTAAAGCAGAACTTGCAGTAGTGAAGAAGTGACCTGCAGTATCGCTCAGCATTTTAATTGAAGAGTCCATCTGAACAGACAAGAGCCTTCACATAAAAGTGAAAAACAGCAGAACCATTTGAATGTAAGACAAAATGAACGAGAGGAGAAAAAGATAACCTTCAGACTTTGGGACAACTTAGGACTTTCTAAACACACATGACACTTGTCTTGAGCCTGCATTTACCTGATAGCAGTGTTTGAATATCAGACAGAATAGAATACTTCAGGAGAAATATTTATAAATATCAATATTTCACATATTTGCTCTAATTGAAAATACAGCACATATGGTATAAAGGAACACTAGCTCTGGTATAATTCCCTAAACAGTGCTCTGTGTTTTAAAGGCCAACTCTTACAAGTCCCTTAAAGTCTGTGAAGTTACTTGAATTATTTTGAAACTTTTTTTCTAACTTTCTGGATTGCTGAGGATGTGACTGGTCAGTTAATGTCAGTTCAGCAAGGCATTCCTAAGTTAGCTCCCTTAAATAAAAAGCACTTTAAAAAAATCAGTATTTTAGCATTTTTTCACCTTTCTTAAGTTTAATCATATCCTGTCTGGTTGCTGTCAGTATCAGTTTTAGCTAGTGTGTAACAGTGTTGAAAAAATTACTAGAAGAATAGGGATTGAAACATGCATGTGCATGAGGGAAAAGAGGTTTTTACAGAGCTCTTTGGCTGCTTTTTAGAGGACCAGATCAGGAAAGAAGCAAGAAAAATTCCAAGAGCAGAACCGTGTGGATGAGTGAATTAAAAGAAAGAAAGGGACATTCAGATGTTTGTTTCCCTCTCCCCACACTATTAATCTAACCTGTGTTAGATTAACCCATTCCTCTTCTAAACTATCTCTTCCTGTTCTCCATCCCAGAAAGCCTCTTCCTATTAGACCACAGTATTATTTATTGTTCTTCTTGATTTCCTTCACCCGAGAAACGTAGCATTACTTTTGTTCTCCCAGCGTTGCCGTAGTGTGTCAGGCAGCTTGCTCTACATGCCATGCACAAAATGTTACCACACCTCCTTCATGCTCCACGTACTGGAGCTTACTGGCAGCGGAATAAGAAGCTGCATGCCCTCTTGCTCCTCCACTTGCACTTTGTATAAGCCAGCAAGGAGAAAAGGAGGTGATGACTTTGGGCCATTACTGGGGTGAGCCCCAAGTCACTGTTACTGGACTTTGCTTGTTCAGCCTAACAATTGTTTTATCACTGGGAGGAATAGCAGCAGCAGTAGGTCAACTAGTGGGCAACGTGGCTGCCTACTCTTCCTATTTACAATGCAGTTCAGAGAAGTTATTCTTTTGGGTTTGTCTTTTAAGAGGAAACTTTACTGAAGCTGATGAACAAGTTACTAGGTTTGTCTGTTCTGGGCTAGATACAGCCCCTAGGCCGGCAGTTAAAAAGCTGATGAACCTTTTATCAGAGTAACAGTGTGGCTTAAGGCACTGGTACCATCCAAGGTGTGCCTGCACTCTTGAACTTAAAGTTTGAACCTTTTATTTTGCAAAAATCCACAAGCGGTGTTAGATCATCTATTCTGTTTCAGGGAAAATTTATTTTGGAGGGCTTTACCCTGCTAATGCTTGTAGAAAATATTTCAAATAGATCTTGATCATTTTCTAAAAGCTAATAAATTATACATACTCTTCACAAATATGCAAGAGCAATTTCTGGGCATATTGCCACTCATTCACCTGGGGAATTATTATAAGAGAGCAAAAATATTGACTAATCAATTAAAATTTATGAAGGCAAATGAAGATGAAAGAAAGCATAATGCAACTGTGTTTTATGCATAGTGAACTCACATGTAAGGCCAAAGCATTCCTTGAAAAGTGCTACTAACAGAAGGGTCTCATCATGCTTTTATGTTCTTAAAAATTTTGGTGAAAAATTAAGCCTACAGATATCGGTGCGGTTAACACAAATACAAATATGTAAGAGAGCCCAGAATGCCTGACCAAGTTAATACTCTGCTCTCCTAGATAGCACAAAACTCTTTGCAAAGTAGTGGGTTCCCAAACAAGTAGAACTGCATTTAATACTCTCTTTTTTTTCTTAAGGCAAAATTAATGCTTGCATCAGATCTAGCAAACAGGAATTCTCTCTACCTTGCCTATAATCAGTTACTGAAGATGAACTGCAAAAGAACCTCCCAATGTGAGGTGCTTTCAGCTTAAGAGTTTTGGAAACTATGTGCAACTCTGATTTATTTCTGCTCTTTTTTAGAAAACTGCTAAAAAGTCAGCCAACTTGCTCAGAGGGGCTACTTAGAAAACACAAAAAGTGTTACTGAGCCTGACTGATGGGTATGTGCAGGACATGTGAGAGGCAGAATACTAACTTAACATAAAACTATGTGGAGGAAGGTGAAGGTGAATTCTGAAGGAAAATATTAATACTCAGAAATATTGATGAGACATTGAAATAGAAATTAGATTCTTTAATAGCGAAGAAATAAATGCCTTTTGACTGGTTTACAAGTGGATAATGCACAAGGGAACATTCTAAATTGGATCAATATGCTGCTAACATTTATATCAGAGTTCCAGGAGTGTATATGTACATGGTTTTGTTCCAAAAAACAAATGCGAACAGCTCAAGACATTAATTCTGTAATTTACTCTTCCTCTACAAGGTCCTGACTTTTTGATTAAGAACTCCTTTTCTTCTCATGGTTTCCCTGGTTATGTTTTGCTGGCTTTTTTACTTCT
>VWZZ01006432.1:162946-183114 GCA_013399095.1 Psophia crepitans
TTTTTTTCCCCCCCCCCCCCCCCCCCCCATGCTGGTATTCTGTCATCTTCATTGCTTTCTTAATATCATGCTGAGCATTAATCCATTGATATTTCATACTGCTCAAAGTGTGGATAAGTTGCCCAACAGGATGCTGTTTTAACTTGGGCTCATTTTAGTAAAATGTTTGTAGGAGTAAAGAATAAAGTGCTTTGTGAGCTCAGTTTGGGGCAATAGAAGAAGTGTGAATTCACTTTGTTCATAGGATAGTCTTAAGGTTGTATCTCAGAACATCCTAATGTTTACAAATCATATGAGATAGGAAAGTCTTGTTACTACCATTGTACTAAAGTGCCAGGCAATCTAATGCCCGCTTAGGTTATGTGGGATGTCTTGGATCTAAAAGGGAAATTAACTGAGATTTCGTGTCTCCCAGGGAGCACTCCAGCAGCATAGTCATCCTTCTTTGGGGCAGTCCCAAAGCATATATAATCCTAACATATCATCCAGTACTTTTGGGACTTACTGCATCCAGCTTACTAGTTGGAGTTTACCAGCTGCTGTCAAATGCCAGATGAAGACCACCTCGGTTTGCTGTCAGAAGCCACATCATTTTACTTGTACAAATGTAGCTGTGCCTTCTGTGCCCTGAATACTTTTTCTTAAACAGTGGAGAAGGACATTTTTCAAAAGTTACTTTTTACATTTGGCAGTGTCATGACTCCCAGTGACAATTGTGTCCTACTTTCCATTTTATCTACAGTGCCTTCATCGATTCAGGATGGGCAGCACTTTGTCAAACAACAGACGTTTGTATCAGCAGTTTAAACACTGATGCTTCCTAGAAGCCCCAGTGTTTGAGTGGCTGAGTTTAGCATGGACTATAGCATTTTTGCTCTACAGAATATCTCACAGTAGATTTGTAAATTGATACTAAGATGCCACATACATGGCACAGTGGTAGCAAACCACCTGGTAGTCAGGCCCTTTAAAGAGCCCTTGGCATTTAGGAAGGACATGTCATGGTCTACCAGCTCTCCTGAACGAATCAAAAGCTGTTTTGCAAGGACATGCAAGTGACTGGATTTTTTTGTATGTGTGAAATATATAATAAATAAAATGCAGTTTTAGTTATATTTAATGGCAGTTATCTAACTGTTTTGTTTTTTTTTCAAGGAATTGTCTTGAGATGCAATTGTCCTGTTTGTTTTTTTGACCAGAAAGAAATTGAGGCTAGCATACTGTTTTCAAATAATGCAACACGCACCCAGAGGACAGTAGTTTGTGATACAAAGCATACGTTAGGAGAGCTGTGAGTGATTATTTGCAGTTTTCACTTGCCCTGGCAAGGATGAAATCAGACACTGTTCTAGGAGGACGTCCTTGGGAAACCAGTTGTCCTTCCTGTCTGGGGCTTTGTTCTTCTGAATTTCATGTCATGTCTTTTGTTTGTACCTGATTATAAATGTGCACACCTTTTTGTACATTTCAGATACAAAATAGCAATACATCAGGCTTGCACACATCTTATATATGCATGGGTATCCCCATAGGGCGAGATCTATAAAGGTACCTGGTATCTCAGCTTCACTTTTTGCACAGTACAGTATTTCCTAACTCAGAACAGCAATTCATAAAACCTCTGCTTAGCTACTATGATGTTCATAAGCACCATGATAACTACCAGAGGTGTGTTTTGACATCTAAGTTCCGCTTCTGTGCGAGAGGTTCATGTGGCCACCATGGAATAAAGGGGAAGAGGGGGTTCTGCTTAAGTATAAGAAAAACCTTTTTTACTGGGAGAGTGATCAAATGCTGGAACAGGTTACCCAGAGAGGTTGTGGAATTGATTTACACGTTTTGGGACTAAAGAGCTAAGAATACCTGCTAACTGTTTTTTACTAGTTATCAGTCATAGTCATATGCCCTTCATATTAAATGTCTCCTTCGTTCAATATTTTGAAGGCTTTAATTACAGGGAAAATGTCATTTGATTGACTAAAAATACAGATTTTGTTTGCCAGGAAATTAAGAAGGCAATTACTCAAAGACAAAGTTGACTGACTGCAGTAGATTATTTTGAAATTTTCCATTATTCATAGAATATCCCGAATTGGAAGAGACCCATAAGGATCATCAGGTCCAACTCCTGGCTCCACACAGGACCAGCCCAATCAGAACAGATGACTGAGAACGTTGTCCACATGCTTCTTGAACTTAGTCAAGCTTGGTGCAGTGACCACCTCCCTGGGGAGCCTGTTCCAGGGCCCAACCACCCTCTCGGTGAAGAACCTTTTCCTGATCTCCAACCTAAACCTCCCCTGTCGCAGCTTCATGCCGTTCCCTCCAGTTCTATCACTGGTGACCAGAGGGAGGAGATCAGCATCTGCCCCTTCGCTCCCCCTCGTGAGGAAGCTGGAGGCCACCATGAGGTCTCTCCTCAGTCTCCTCTTCTCCAGGCTGAACAAACCAAGGGACTTCAGCCTCTCCTCACACATCTTCCCCTCTGGACCCTTCACCATCTTAGTTGCCCTCCTTTGGACCCTCTCCAATAGTTTTATGTCCTTTTTGTACTGTAGTGCCCAACACTGCACACAGCACTCAAGGTGAGGCCGCACCAGCACAATGTAGAGTGGGACAATCACGTCCCTAGACCTGCTGGCAATGCTGTGCTTGATGCACTCCAGGATACGGTTGGCCTTCCTGGCACCCCGGGCACACTGTTGACTTGTGTTCATCTTGCTGTCAACCAAGACCCCCAAGTCCCTTTCAGCATGGCTAGTCTTGCCTCCTTTATTCAGTTCAGTAATTGGTAACCACAGACCAGATCAGAGAACGTTCTCTGTCCCTGAGGCCATGCAGTGCAGTATGACTTACATACGTACAGCTAAACTCTCTTGCACCTTCCTCTTCTCCTAACCCCACCAAACCAAGCAACTAACCAGAATGGTTTTATCTTTACTGGGAAGAAGGCCTGGCTCAAGCTCTCCTCCAAGCCACCACCATGGTCTGTCAGGAGGAGTGATAGTTGGCACAAGCCAAAACTGCACCGGCTGTGCTGTTCAACTGTGCCAAGAGCAAACTAGCCTAGACTATACCATGTCAGTGCTTGAGTCCATTCCTTGGTCCTGTTGAGTCTGTACTTCATAGTTATAATCTCTGATTCTGACTGATGTAATTACGCAAAAGAACTTTACTAGCAGAGTTCGTTTAATTTGCTATAAAACCAAAGTAGGTCAAAGTACGAAAAGGAAAAAACTCCACAGTATTTGCACTTTAGGGGATATGAGAGCATCATGCTGGCTGATGCTGGTAAGGGAGCTAATACTTCTTTCTGTTTCTGCTTCCCATCAGTTAAATCCACACTTGAAGGCAAGAGTGACCGAGACAGTAATGATTGCTGTAACTATGGCGTGTTTATTCGCTTGTCTAGTAAATTATTTTGTGCAATCACGCTCTGTCATTAAAGTCCAATTTTTAGAAAGACTTGTTTGACAGAAATGCAGTAACTATACTTCAAAAGAAGAAAATATCTTTATGAAAAGAAAATCTTGATAGATGAATTTGGTTTGTATTGTGAATGTGTCTTTCAGAAAATCTGATTTCTCATTCAACCTCCTTGCTTTTGAAGGAAGTTAAAATATTTTCTCCATCACAAAGGATGGAGATCAAAGTGTGCTCTCACTGCAGTGACCCAGGGCTCCCCAATTTTCTCAAAAATGTTTCTTTATTTTGAAACATCTACATGCTTCACATTTAGAATGAAAAAAAAATCCACTGCATGTTTTAATCAAGACTATGTAAATAAACGTCATGTAAACAATCAAATTTCAAATAATTTAAACTTTAGTTTTGGCTCTTTATATTTGCAGAGTGCATTATCCTTAGGAAAAATAGATGCTTTATTATATTTGAAAAACCTGTATTAAGATAATGAAATTTTAGCAGAAGTCACAAAGATTGCACAACATACTTGTTTAATACTTCAGATTCTTTATAAATTTTATCTCTGCTAAAAAGTTTATCATGTTTTTAAAGTATCATTCTTTAGAATATTGATTACCAGATTAATTACCACAGAATTACACACAACAGATTTACAAACATTGATATATTAAAAAACTCTTCCTGTTTTCATTTTATATGTATTTTTTTAAAGCTAGAACTGCTTTAAGGAAGAAAAGCTTTCAGACTACACCATTTTTCAAAATACCAGAATAATTCTGTGCATGATAACAGATCTACTTTTTAATTCCAAAGTTCCCTGTCTTTGTCCTTTCAAAGTAACTTCGGAGGGTGCCAGCAAATTGAGCCTCAGTCTGGCAGAGAATCAAGAGGATTCACATAGAACAAGCAAGTTTTGTAATTCTCACAGTAAAAGCAAAAACCCATGTGTCTGGTTTGGTTATTGCAGTCCGCTCCAGCTTAATTTTATGTAGAAAGCTTTGGGAAAGGGACCAGTTGTCTTTAACTTAGTTGCATTTTATTTAGAAAGTTAAAATACCTGTGCAATACTTCAGCAGATAATAGGCAACTCTCAAATGTATTAAATGCCTTCAGGTGTTTAAAACATTTTTTTAAAGGGAATTTTATTCGCAAGTTCTCCTCTGTCTAAAAAAGTCCTATATTTACCTACCAGAAAAGTGGTATTCTGGTGAGCTAGATTCAGAATTATAAGACTGAAAATGTTCTAACCTGAAATCTGATATTTTCATAGGATATCTTGGGAGTATTTTAATTTCCAAAGATCAGGGCCTCTATGATCTATTTTTCTTGCATTGCTTGCATGTAGAGGATAACATACACTCTTTACCCTCCCACAGAGCATTCTCCACCACCTTCTTTGCTTTCAAATGGCAAGCCAAGGGCTTGACTGGGGAGCTACTTGGCCAATTCAGATGTCAAGCAAGGGAAAGGGAATGGGCTGCTTCAAATGCTTTAGTCAGCTTTCTGATATTAGGTCAGTTTTGCAGATCCTGTAGGAGTTCCTTTTAGTTTACATAGGGAAAGCTGAAAAGACTGATGCAGTAATACGTATTAAGCATGGAAGTTTTTACTGTACCTAATTTTCAGTTTCTCCCAACAGCGCACACACACTTTTCTTTCTCTGAAATGGACTATAACCCATTCACTAATAGTAAAATGATCCTTCTTTTTGCAATTACATACCTGTCTGCGCTAAAAAAAGTACTAAATAGAGACACAGTTAAATGATTCCTTGCTGGCCTAGGTAGGCTGCATGATGTCTTACTGTATTTTACCATGATCAGCTGCACTGAGGATGGATGCTGCCAGTCTGCTGTTCTTTGTGCCCACATACAATGAACTCTGTGAAGCAAAATTGTGTTTAGCTTCCATTTTTAAGAAAGGCTTGGATAACACGGCTCTGCTGATATTTTAAAAAGCTTTGAGTAAGTGAAGAAATTCAACAGAATAAGGATGGAATTCATTCCACCTAATTTTATCTGTCTAAAAATGAAGTATCTAGCTGTGAGTTATAGTAGATCTCTCTGTCAGCAGAGGAAAGAAAGGAGACTCTCTAGGGAGTGTTTCTGAGCTATCTTCTGTGGTTATCTGTGTCCACGGGCTGCAGAAAGGCTCTAGAGGGCTGATTTAGGCTGCTCTTGTTTGGAAAGGCAAACGCCATCTTTCACTGACTGGAAATGTGATGAATCGAACCATTGTAAAATGCATGGGCATCTAAATCCACAGGATTTTTTTATTTTTTTTTACAGTGGTTTTCTCTAGACCCTGCTTGTTCCAGCATGATATAAATGCTTAACAAGTTTCAAAAAGTAGCCGATAATTCTGTGTTTATTGTCAGAATTTTAGGCATATTGCTGGATAAACTGAAAATACTATTTGAATTATTATCGTTAATCCACAATGAGCTGTGTTGGGTTTTTTTAAAATGTGAATAGTTAAGTTTTAGTAGATTTACACCAAACAAGACAAATCACATAATTAGTGATTTGGTTTAGTTATTAGACACTCATAATTCAGATGATGACATTCTGTTAGTCGGTTAACATTTCTCTCTAAACATTTGTATTCCATTCAAATCAACAAAGTAGTTTTATAGCTGTGAGTAAATTCCTACTTCCCAATGGAGTCCAACATTTACTTACTCAACCAAAACATTGCAGACCTTTCCGTCTACCCCACCATTGTGCAGGCACTGTATAATTCAGATTTTCAAAATACTTTACAGTCATTTTGAAACTTTAAATTCTGTAAAATAGTTCTAAAGACAAAAATAAATAAGGGTATTGTCTGCAATAAGGGATACAGTTTTTTCTTTTAACTGTATAACGTTATGCGGCTGTGAAGGGTGAAATTCTACCTTAGTATGCTCACGAGCAATTTATATTGCAGGCAAGATCTATGTTTTTGTTGGCAGGGACAAGAAGGGAAGCTGGGCTCTGAACACTGGAAGAGGAAAAAGCTAACACTAAATACTAAATTAAAATTGTCTTTCTGATTGATCCACATGTATCTGCAGCATGAATATTTTCTGTCCATGAACATATTTTATCTGCCTATTTGGGGGGCTGAACAGTTTGTTAATTTGAAGAGTAAAATTTTAAAAGCAGATGATAATTTCTTCTGGGTTTTGTCTGTTCTTTTAAATAGGAACAGATGTCTCAAGTGTTAGATGCGATGTTTGAAAAGCTGGTTGAAGGAGGGGAGCACGTCATTGATCAAGGGGACGATGGTGACAACTTCTACGTCATTGATAGGTGAATCGCTGTGTCTTATTATAGCACAATGTATTATGCAAAAGTCCCTTGAGAAAAATGTATTTTTCAATGTACTTGTATTTGATTCTTACATGGGAGAAAGGAGAAAGAACACACATGAACCTGTACAGCTCGCTCTGAGCGAGCTTTTTGAAAGGAGGCAGATTTTTTAGATGGAAATATGTTCCTGTCCTCTTCATATATTGCTAGATCCTAAAGGCAGGGGTTTTTTTTTTGCATCAAAAATATTTAACTCAAATTTTACAGCTCAGTATTTGAAACCTTGCTGGATTTCAATACTATCTGTACGCTTTCTTGTTCACATGAATATTAGTAGAGTTTGAGCTGCTAAGTCACTACTCCCCATTTGCAGATCTGTACTGGAAAAAGCAGGTAAGTGAGTAAAACCCTAGATATTGGTTACTGTTGAGACCAGCGAGTTAGGGAGCGAATTTACCTTAGCGTCCTTCACTAGTCTATTGGCACAGGCTGCAGCCAGGCTGTTCCAAAACACTTTTTCTTATTTTCTGCCTTTAGTTTGAGGTTAACATAGTGATTTCTAAGAGTTTTTGAAACTAGAACTCTAAAAGAAATGCAAATGGGTTTTGGTCAGTGTAGATTAGATCATCGCAGAAGTGTGTTGGGTTTTTTCCCTGAAGAGTCAATGTTTTTCAGCTTTGTGAAGTTACAGTTTGGCATCTCATATCCATAAAGCTGCAGAGACTTCCCAGTACTCTGTCAGCCTTGCAGTTAGGTGCAGTGAATCGCCTGTAAGTCCCTTATCAGTGAAATCACTGTACAGATTTTTGCATTACATTCATATGGTTTATCAACACGTACCATACAAGTATTCAGCATTAAAGAAATGATGGCTCAGGATCAGTGGGGATGACTGTGCCATGTTTTACAGGATATCAGTTTTTACTGCTTTCCCAAAACAAAAAAAAAAAGCTATTAATGTGGAAGAAATTCACATCGTATTAAATAAATACATTATCTCTTTATTTCATAATATTATGTTGGTTTTCTTATACGTTCATTCTTTTTCCTGCATCTGCTGTAATTATCATGTTATAAATTACTACTTTAAAGCATTGTAGATGTTAAATAGCTGATGTTAGTTTTTTAATTAAGAAATGGATACACAGTTTGATCTTCATTTTTGATACAGTTCTAGTGATCTGTTGATCACTGTAAATCCAGTCTATCTTTGAACTGACGAGTTAATGTGAAAACTAATAACCCTGTCCTTCCCTTGGAAAAGGAACTACTTTTGTTATTTGTGGAAGTGATTGAGATGTCTATGCAAGGTGTTTAATAACATTTAAATGAGTGAATGTATATTTCAAGCACTGTATCTTTGGAATTCATGGTATAAAAAATATAGTGAGAGGCTGCTTAGCAAAGAACAGGACTAGAGCCTACTCCCTGTATTTATATACTTTATTTACAGAGGTACATATGACATTTATGTCAAGTGTGATGGTGTTGGGAGGTGTGTTGGAACCTATGATAACCGAGGAAGTTTTGGTGAGTTGGCCTTAATGTACAATACACCCAGAGCAGCTACAATTATAGCTACCTCTCCTGGTGCCATCTGGGGTTTGGTAAGTGAAAGACGTGTTTTACTATATTACTTCTTTATTTAAAATATTGTATATAAATTGCACTGATATGCTATATCAGCAATTAAAAAAAACAAACATTCATTTCAGAAAGTTTAATTTTAAAACTTCTGAGAACTCCTGACACAATATTGTCTCTTTCCAGATTTGCAGGAGCAAACCTGAGGCTTAAGAAAACACTGAGTTTAAAAAAAAACACATTTTGTTTTATTCTATTTTAATGATGGTTTCCCAGACTGCAAGCCACTTGGCAATTGCTTAGACACATAGATAAAATGTTTTTCCACATTTTGATAAGAAATGCTTTTGGTTACAGGGTAAAATGCAAATATGAGGTTATTTACCAGTCTTATACTATCTGGATCCTTGACAACAGTAATAGAATTTACCAAAATGAGTAAACCTGGGATAGCCGTCTTCTTCAAAACGTGCATATCAATCTAATGGCTGATCCTAAGATAACATTTTCCTGTTGAAGCAAAACACATTTATTTTCACCAGCTTAATCCGTGTGACTTTTGGGATGCTGACAGAGTTTACGGCACTATAAGAATGGTTTAAACTAGATTGGGTTATATTGGCCACCTGACCCACCTGTAGCAGTGAAAGCTTGCAAAGCGTTTCATCTCTGTCTGTCACCAGGACATGAAGTTAAGAGAAGAAAACCACATATGTGTAGTTTCTCCATCTGTCTGCTTCACTTGGATTACCAAATACTAAGGAATGTGCAGTTGGCTGTTCAGGGCAGCAATGAGTCTTGCTCTGCTGAAATAGTAGAAAGTGGACTCTGACCTAAGACCCAGACCCATGTATTTTGATTTTGTTTGTAAAATAATATAAAAACCTCTTTGAGTACATATCAATACGAATGGGACCTCAGGATAATGACTAAAATTTATAAAGTAAATATTTAAATATTGAGGATTTCTTAAATTACCTACTTGGCGTTCATTGTGTACCCAATCTGATTAAGGTATGCTCTTGGTGTATTCCTTGCCAAAGGGCAGAGAAGCTTTTTACAACATGAATCAGATCAGGGGCTTAACGTTAGGAGGTCTTCATTGACCTCTAGAGGAATCTTTCTCAACTGACTGTATGGGGAGACTAGCCAGCTAATTTGACTGCTACACTGAGTGACTAAAATTGGATAATTTTAACATATTCAGTTATTTCTAAAGTATTTTCTACCACACAGGTATTTACTGTTAATAAAATCTTTTTTGCTTTGTGTGTTTACAGGACAGGGTAACATTCCGAAGAATCATTGTAAAAAATAATGCCAAAAAAAGAAGAATGTATGAAAATTTTATTGAGTCGTTGCCATTCCTTAAATCTTTAGAAGTAAGATTTCTATTGCATTTTTTTAATGGCTGTGTCAGAGATATCTGATAAGATTCTGCTTTTGCAGAGTTTACATTTGAAATTAAAATTTTCTCAACAATATTCTGGAGAAGGACCATATTTTTGAGATTTGTATAATTTTCAGGATAAAGAACTGTTGTTAATATTGTAAATTTTTTTTAAACTATCTACATTTTTTTACATTCATCTTAATTTACTTAACCTTAATTTTACTAGATATTAGCCAATAAAATTAAACAATGACTTAAGGAATTTAAAAATATTTTCATTTAACAACTATATTGTTACATGTATGCTTTTTGGAAAATATATTTTTGAGACTCATGACATATATAGACTTCTTACAGAAATGGAAGCTCTGTCAAAACACCTAGCTGTTAAGTCTATAATACTACTGGAACATTATTCAACGTTTCTTTCTTTTTAATGATTATCAAAAGAGGAAAATAAAGATACATTATTCCATGCAAAGATTCATGAAAAGAAATATGAAAGGGCTTTAAAAATATAATATTGAAATGTTAACCAAATATTTCTCACACTTCTTTTTTAAATGAAGGTATCTGAGCGTTTAAAAGTGGTTGATGTGATTGGCACCAAAGTGTACAAAGATGGAGAACAAATCATTGCTCAGGTACAGTTATTTCTAGTTTTAGTTTTTCTTTTCCAGTAGGTAACAATTATCATGTTATCTATAGACAACACATACTTTTAAACTATGTTTTTCTCTGTCAAACAAACCAAAACCAATTAATCTTGCATGTAAGAGTGGTGATTATTTTGTTTCAGAAGCTAATTTTTTAATTATGGTACTTTGAAAAACATCCCTCTTTGGTGGTATGAATAAAGGAGTCAACACTTTAGTATACTTAGAAATTCAAACTATATAAAAGAATGATGGTTTACAATAAGAAGCACTGAAAACTTACCTTGTTTTTGTTGTTAAAATATGATAAGCATTTGAAGAAAGGAGAAGTAATCTCTTCAGGGTAGGCAGCTGAGATTGTCTTGCCCCAAAATAATTCTTGGATATCAGATAGCCTTTGGAGGCTTTTTATAGAATCATAGAATGGCTCAGGTTGGAAGGCACCTTAAAGATCATCTAGTTCCAACCTCTCTGCCATGGGCAGGGATGCCACCCACTAGACCAGGTTGGCCAGTGCCCCATCCAACCTGGCCTTGAACACTTCCAGGGAGGGGGTATCCACAGCTTCTCTGGGCAACCTGTTCCGAGACCTCACCACCCTCATAGAAAATTCCTTCCTAATTTCTAATCTTAAATCCCTCCTTCATCTTACAGCCATTCCCCCTTGTCCTATCACTCCCTGCCCTTGTAAACAGCCCCTCTCCAGTGCTTTTGTAGGCCCCTTTTGGTACTGGAAGGGTTCTCTAAGGACTTTCTGGAGCCTCCTCTCCTCCAGGCTGAACAAGCCCAACTCTCCCAGCCTGTCCTCATAGCAGAGGTGCTCCAGCCCTTTGATCAACTTTGTGGCCTCCTCTGGACTTGCTCCAGCAGTTCCATGTCTTCCCTGTACTGGGGACCCCAGAGCTGGACGCAGTACCCCAGATGGGGCCTCATGAGAGCAGGGCAGAGGGGCAGAATCACCTCCCTTGGCCTGCTGGCCACACTGGTTTTGATGCAGCCCAGGAATACTGGAAACTCTGTAAGGGAAATAATTTGGAAGGAACACAAAGGTGGAGAAACAGGAGGAAGGATTCTAAAATCTTCCCATAACATTGTTTTTCTCTGCTTTTTATATAAGGCACAGTCAGCTACATCTTTACATTAAAAGGCCTTCCTGTCAGTTCTGTATAGCGGTTTTGATTATTCTGTGCCTTGAGTATGGTTTTCACATTAAAAGTGATTTCTTTTGCAACAGGTATCAAAAAGATGAACTTTGAGGCATTGGCTGCAAATATTTTTATGTTACCATGAAACTAAAAAGGAAATTTCACATTTCCTTTATTCACTTCATTTTTTTTTCAACTACAGGGTGACTTGGCTGACTCTTTCTTCATTGTGGAATCTGGAGAAGTAAGGATTATAATGACAAGGAAGGTAAACATCCCTAACCCACAGAACTTTATTTTTTTTTTAATCCTTGTGTATTCTAAGTGTTAAACAGTAATGCTACCATTGTTACTAATTTTGCTTATACAATCCTGAGTTCAGAAAATCTCTCTCTCATTCTCCCTCTTCCTTTCTCTTTCTTTTTTACCTGATATTTCAGGGTAAACAAGATGTAGAAGAGAATGGAGCAGTTGAAATAGCTCGATGCTCAAGAGGACAATATTTTGGAGAACTTGCTCTTGTAACTAACAAACCACGAGCTGCTTCTGCATTTGCTCTCGGCACTGTCAAATGTTTAGGTATTGTTCAATAACATTTTATATCTAATATGAAATGATATATAATCTGTCTGGTTGTTTTTATTGTGAACTCTGTCTCTCTCCAGAATATAAGGTTTAATTACATTTACCCAAGTAAGACTGAAGTACATCATCTATTACTGTGCATTCCTATTTACATTATTTATCTGCAAAAATTATTTGCAGTCGATAGCTGGTATTAAATACAAATTCTCCAATGTTTCTTTAATCTCATGGAAGTAAAAATTGTTTCAGGACAGTACAGAGAGCATTGCTGCAAACCATTTATAGCTACAGATAAATGTCTAGTACTCTGCAGAAAGGTAAAGTATTCCTTTTCTCAGTAGACTGACTCTCACCCAAGAAATAGCTGTGGTAAAAATGCTGTCCCTATTTGTGACCGTGACTTAAGCTTTAACAAATTCTTTGTCTTCACCAGCTGATGATTTAATCATTCCATCACACTGTAGCCTCAGGCACAGGAAAAGCAAAGATGATAGGAGTTGTGCTCATAGACAACCCTTCACATCCATTGCTTTTCATGGTCTAACGTTTAGCTCATAAATATTTGTATCTAATTATGGGAAAACTGTAAACTGCAGAGACGGATTTGGCATTCTTGAATGACAGTTTGATTGCCAGTAACCAAAAATTTCTCACTTATTTATAGAAGTATTATTTTTTAAAATCCTTGTCTCCAAACACACAGATGATTGGGCAATAAAGATCAAAGATGATAGAGAGGAAAGAATAAGAGGCAGTGGTGTCATTACCCAGTATGGGTGAGTCGCTAAGATCTCTGGCAATTCCCGAATAGCAGAGATCTTGAACTTTTCTCAGGAGCCAAGAGACTACAGGCCACCAGGTTGGCAGCTGGTTGAAGTATGAAGTTTCCTCCCTGGCCTATAGGCCATGACTACAGAAGATAATATTATGTAATCAGGTAAAGAAAATATTCTGGTTGGCTGTGCATAGACATTGCATGTGAATTACCCACACTAACTTTTCCTACGTTTGCTGGGAAATAAGTATCTATTACATTTCCACTGTGGGTGGAAGTAAACAAAATTAATAAGGAAATATGCTAAGTTAGACCCCAAATACAGCCAACAACATCAGCAAAGGATATGGTGTTTTTTAAATCGGAAGGATCTTAGAACTGTGTTCTGTGGAGGAATCCAGGCCTCTCCCAACTTCTTTGGCAGCTCTCAGGTGACATAAATCTTAAGATGAAAATATTTTCAAAATAAGAAATGCAGCAAATTCTAAGTTTAGTTATGAAGGTTCGAGACAGCAATGTGCTGGTTGATCTTGGTTTTGCTATGGTAAGTGGTTCTCTTCTGTGCAAAGTATATGCCGCAGTAGGATCTGTCCTGTTATCTTTTAAAATTTTAATTAGAATGTCATAAACACCAAGATGAACATGTTATATTCTTTCTCTTTCTCTTCCTTTTTATCTTAGTTATGGATGTGCAGGCATTTGAAAGGCTTTTGGGACCTTGTATGGAAATTCTGAAAAGGAACATTGCAAACTATGAAGAGCAGCTAGTTGCTCTGTTTGGAACAAACATGGACATTGCTGATCCCAGTGCATGAACTAAACATTGGAGCAACAAGATCTGTTATGAGAATATAGCACAGTAGTGGTTAGTCCACTGAGAAATTGTCTCTCTTCCTATAGATGCCAAGCATTTTCTGTGATTTTAAGAAATGGGGGTTTGGGAGTATTTTTTGGACTTACAACAGTGGAAATACTAGTAAATAAAATAGGAATTTATTAAATTGTGGGCTTGATTTTTGAAAGTGCTTAGCATTGATGGTTCCATCTGGCATTAAGACGACCCATAGTAGCACAGCACCTTTGAAAATCAAGTCCTTTAATACAGCATTTCCTTAAAGTGTAGATTTCAAAAAACCCACCTGCGATGAATTTGTTTAAACCAGCTTCTGTTCTTCAAAAAGGTTACAACTTTTCTGGAAAGACTGTTAGTTTGAATGTGATATGTTGAAAGTATTAGTGCACACAAAGTGTTTATATGTATTAATACAGAAGATATAAAGTAGATATTACTTTCTGACTATTACAGTTGTCATGATTTTATGTTGCATTTATCACAGATGTAGTGAATCACAAGACTAATCGTAAGATAAAGCATGACGATGCATTTTGTGTAATGCTCATGACCCAAACCTGATTTTTAACATTTTGTAATTTGTTTTAAAGTCCTCTTTGTTTAATATGTCATGTTTCAGCACGACATTGTAATATCTTATGCAATTTAGAGGACTTGTATATTTTTGCAATAAACTGCATTTTTTTATTAGTTACATGTATTCTGTACAGTCCAGAGTGAGAACAGCTGACAAATTAACCTTAATGCTTTAAAGGCAAAGGCATAGGTCATTGTCATGTTCTACCTAATCATACATAACTGATATTGTTTTCCTTCTCCCTTGTTTTATATTTATGCATTTTGTCTTCTCTATCTATGCTTGTTCTCTAGTTAACTTTTCTTTTAGATCGCACCTTTTTTATCTGTTAAATCTTTGCCTATTTCAAATGAAATTATCTCTGTGTATATCTCTTCTTGCAGTCTAATCTTAGCTATCAAAGACCAGATTCAATTACTGAAGTGATTGATATTGAAAGCCATGCTAAACTAAGCTTGTCCTCGAAAAATCCTTATCAGGAACTACAAACATATTTTTAATTTGAAAGATGAATACTTCAAAAGCCTTGCACAAGTCTGGAAAGTATGTTATTGTTAAGGCTACCATGTCTGGCTTTCAAAACCTGTAAGTCATCATAAAATAACATCTTTTTAGCCATAATAGCATGGAATACCTTCTGAGACTGAGGAGAGAGAATATCTTTATGAGGAGCACAGGGCTCATTGCTTACCAGGGTCTGTGACTGGAAATTTCAGGCACGGTCCAATTTTAATACTGCTGACTGACCTATCTGTTGATGGACATGGAAAGCTCGTGCGCATAATGGCAATTGGCAGTAGTTCTGCTAAGAATTGTAAGGTGGCTGCCTGTGTCCTGTTTCAAACACCTGAATTATAACATCTTTCCTTCTTAGATAATGACTTTTCTAATGCCATATATTTGTGTATGTTGATGTAATTATTATCCTATAGTTAGTGATACATTCTGGCAATTTATATAATCATACCTGTATATGAAATTATGATTATATAATATGATAACAATATATAATTTATATCATACAGTATGGTATAAATTATAAGTCAGATTCCTAACAAAATACAATCTGAGCAAAATTTACGAATGTCCTTTTTTTTTTTTAACCTAGAAACCTGGTATGAATAATTGCACATATGATAACTTGCCTTTGTACTTTTGATTATGGAAAAAAGAGAAGCCTGTTATACTAGAAGGAAATGTCAGGTAACCAAACTCTACACTCCTGTCATTCTGTATGCTTAATCTCTTAAAGCTACCTGTATTTTGCACTAGCTTGATGTGATTAAGAAAAATGCTAGAAATTACTTGTATGGCAGTAAACTACAATCAAGGCCATAAATGCCAGTCACGATATTTTCAATATTGTTGGTTATATTTAAAGTTTCCTTACAATAAACAACACTTTTATATAAAAAAATCTATGTTTATTGATATTGTTGTGTTTAAATTCCATTATCACGAAGGTACAACTGACCTATTTATATTCATTTATTAAAACATTCGTATTCTTAACCCTCTCATGTTGATTTTCATAAATAATGTTATGTAGACGCTCTGTCTACTCAGATGATGAGTGTGGTAATTGTCACAGATACTTTGTATTGGATGATTTGCTTGTAGTTTTTAGCTGGGAAAAAGCTGTAGAGTGACAAATTTAAGATAATGAGGAACTTTGGATTTTCTGAGTCCCAGTTGGAGCAGTTTTATTGTGCTGCTCATGGGGACTGGATGATTGCTGGTATTTTCTTTGTTGATGAATTCGGGGGTGGGGAGGGGTTAACCAACAGTAATAAATTGTCAGGTTTAAGTTTTGTCCAAATCATTATATCCTTCATCAGTCGGCACTTGGGATTTCTCCTGAATCTATTGACAGGTACACTTCAAACATGCCAGTCTTGTCATAAATGTGGCAAGCGTTCATCCTAAGAAGGAAATCATACCAAGTCACTGATTTTTAATGACCTTTCAAAAAAAGGTAGATAGTTCTGATAATTTTAAACAATACTATGTCATGTTTACCTTATGAGACTCTCTGTGTCCATACTTAGATTACCTGATGCTTCTGGTACTTTTGGTAGTCAGGTCGCTAAAGGAACGGGATTTTGGCAATTATTTGGCGTGTACGTGTTTGTTTGTTTCTTTCCTTTCTCCCCAGCCTCACCTGCAATTTATAATTCTGCAGATGATTTAAATGAATTTGACAGATAGCTAAGTTCTAAAAAGGAAAAAAAGTAAAGAAATGCTCCAATGAGTTTGTTGAAAATATGCCCTGTTGGGTGAGGAGAGAAAAGCCTGAGAGAAATCCTGTACGAGAGTGGCATTCCTGGGATCACATGTTACTAAGCAAAAGAGAATCCACATAGCAGCAAATGTTTACATATGACTTAACCATGGGAAAAAAAATTCAATCACAGCCCTCAGTTGATCACAAGACACAAACCCTGCGTAAAGCAACCTTCCTTGGTCCTAGTGCTGATGCCATCACTTTTTGAACGTAATTTCTTTGTACTTCATGAGATCTCCTTCAAGTTCATCTGGAAGAAACACTTTTGAAATCATTTCCTTCTGGATCTCCTGTTTGAGGTCCAGAAGTGACAATTGTGGAAGTCTTGGGGCAAAGCTATGAAGATCATTGTGAAACCATCTACAACCTAAACCACTGTCACTCCATCTGTCCTCGTGTTGTCTTTTGTATTCAGTAGAGACTATTCTGGTCCTTGCTGGAATGGTGGATTTGGTTGTGGTTTGGTTTTGGTGGTTTTGTTTTGTTTGAAATGTTTGGTGCTTTAAACTTTCTATAAGGTGACTCTGGGATCAGTTATGTCGTGATTTGTGTCATTCTGTAGTTTGTGACACACTTCCCATGGCGAGCATTACTGGTTTTCAATATCAAAAATTCCCAGATGTGTGAAATCAGTACCTGCTGGTCATCCTTCACAGACCTGGCACATCAAATTCCTAGTCGTCTTTCTTCAGACGCTTGCTGCGTGTGATAGCTTTCACTGAACAAAGTGTTCTGCTGAAAGTCAGTTTGTCACAGCATGGACATTCTCACATGCTCTTGCTAAAGTTTTTGTGTTAGTCCAAAGCTCTTTTTATCCATTCATACATATGATGGTTGTAAGTGTGTACTTTTGGGGAGAGTTTCTAAGATACTTTCCTGTGTAGTCCTCAACTAAGTAATACTGCAGTTTTCTCCGGGAGGAATTGCCTCTTTGTATGCTGGGTATGTACAGATCTGTGCTGTTGACTGTCTTCCAAAATTTAGGATCATTTTCAGATCATGCTGAGAGTTGGATTTCCTTCAGATATATACTGAGGCTGTTTCCAAGTTCTTAGCCTACTTTTTGGCTCAGAAGGTGCTTAACAGGCTGGACACTCACTTCATGGACTGAACGGAAGCTGAATAATCTTGGTAGGATATGAAAACTCTGAAGAAAATTACATTTTAATATTGTCTCTTTCTTCACCCCATTTCTCTCTTTCCCTCTAAATTATCGTTATTCTGACAGCCAGATGAAGAGCCAGTGGCAGTAGGGGGATGTAAGGCAAGTGGAGTGACTGGCTTGGGTCCATGCTGGGACACAGGGCTCTGGTTGACTGGGCAGCGACTCCCTCACTCCCTTTGTCCCATCCCTGTCCCTTCTACGATAGCAAATGGAGCTCAGCTGGAGCCCAGTGATGGCATTGCCATGGCAGTGTGAATACCACGGGTAGGGTTGCACTGCTTCCTTTGAACCCGTAGAGGTACGTGTATGTACGTGTGGGGGCACTGGGAAGAGACAACGGCCAAACTATTACATAAAAGAAACTGTGCCCAGTCAAAACTGTGGGATAAACTCTGACACTGGTTTATACTAGGCCATTGTGACAGTATCTGCTGACTCGACCTTTTCTTATTGAGGTGAGTTAAATTAGGACAGCCTAAAAATAGCATCACGGCATGGTATGAATACTTTGTTCTTTGAAAGTATTGAGTTGTTACAGCTGAGCAGCTCTGAAGTTTTGGGAAAGGATAAAGCTCTGTGGAGCTCTTTGGTGGCCGAGCGAGCCTCTGGGACCTGCTCACCCACATGTCTGAAGATGCTGCAAACCCAGTTCTGATAAATGTCTTAATTCAAAAAAGCCATCCAACTTATCACCAAGCTGTATCTTCTTTTCCTCTTTGTTGCTTTGTCCTTGTCAGGTGGTGTGACTATCTTAAGCAAGCTTAGCTTCACAGTCTTTTTAGTTTTTGGCTGCATCTGTACAGTTATACCCATTGTAGGAAATTTTATGTGCCTGAGACTGTTTGCTAGTACTGAGGCATTGAATGGCCAACATTCATGCTGTTTTACAGTATTTGTGTGGGCTCATTTATAAGCGCTATTATAAGTTGTTGGGGTTTTTTCTCCACTTTTCCATCGTGGGTGGCCATACACAGATGGCCAACTGCGAACACTCCTTGGCCTATGGTAGCTCCCAAACCATATCTAAAAATTATTTGCTATTGGCCCATGCAAAAATTATGCCAGTGCTATCCTAAAAAAGATTTACAGTACAGATGATTGTATTCCAGTGCCCAGGAACACTCCCTAGCATTTAAATTTACCAGCTAGCATAGAGGGAACCTACAGATCATCTGTAGTCTCGACCTGTTTTTCTGCAAGCTTTGAATTAGGATACAGGGGTTTCTTATTTATCGCTCCTCTGGAATGTTTCTTGATATGTCAGGTCTTTCTTTTTTCCTGATACTATTGTCATTTTTTGGTCTTGCTCTATCTTTGTAAGTGATAAAAATTTAGCTAAAACTGGAATCAGTGCCATAATTACACGAAATAAATTTCTTATTAATTCCTGACCGGTCTTGGAAGAAAAACAAACAAACAAAAAAACCTCACTGGCCTGTTAATTGTTCTGTTTGTCCTCAACTTGAACCACTGCAGGAGGCAAGTGAAGTTTCCCTTCGAGCACTCAAGAAAAAAGATCTTTCCTGGGAGCAACAAGTCTTCTATTCCTCTGCTCTGCCTGCCCAACAGCATCGTCTGCAAGAAGATTAAAGAGGTGAAATGTGGGGATGGAAGGTGGAGAGAGCCAAGTCCCACTGCAAGTAGCCACAAAAGGCTGCAAGATGAGGGAAGGAGTAGGAATAGCTTCAGGAGATACAGAAGTCATTGTGAAAGGAGAAAACTGATGTGAGAGGGTCTGGCAGCACGTCTGCAGAACAGAGGCTGCCATGCTGGGTAAAAATGGAAGCTCTGGTGAGTAGAGTTGCTTTGGTGCCAGGGGAGTATTTAGTTAATTACTGAGGGTGGATGTCTATGTGTGGATGTGAAAGCTCCTGTAGCAGAATTAACATAATGATATGCTGTATTTCAGAGAATTAGCAGTAGCAGCTGTGTTGTAAGGGTAGGACACGACATTGGCTTTGGACAGGAGAGATCAGAAGTAGAGATCGGCACAAACCCAATCTATAATACGTATTTTACTAATATGACTTTGACTGTAACCTTGTGGTTTCTTAACTTTGTAGCTGTTACTTTGTAGCTGTAACTTCAGGTCTTCTCCTGCTAACCTGTGATCCTTGTCCAGGCTCTGGGCTTCTATTGCTGGCACTGGTATCAAACTGGTAGGAGTGGGATGGATTGAGGTTCCCCTCCCCTGGCTCTCTTTTTCAGCTGGGCAAGCCTATGACCGAAGATGCTCTTCCCCTTCTCTGACCGATGGGGTCCATCTGTTTGATGCCAGTGTCAGCAACAGAAGCCCAGAGCCTGGACAAGGATCCTGGGTCAGCAGGAGAAGCATAAAGGAATTCCAGTCGGTAAGTCAGCTTCAGCAGGGTCCCAACTTAAACACCTCTACGCAAACACAGGTAGCATGGGGAATAAACAAGAGGAGTTAG
>VWZZ01006433.1:1746-35450 GCA_013399095.1 Psophia crepitans
TCCCTTCCCTTCCCCAAACACTAGAAATGCCTGATTTAGACTGTGGTTATCAATATTTCAATACCTTTGCCTTCTCAATATTATGAAGCCTGGAAGAATGTTTGCACCAAGTTTTGGGAAACTGGAAAGTCTGGTAAAATCCTCAATCCAGTAAATATTCAAGGGAAAAAACTGAGGTTTTATTTTCTAAAGCCCATCAAGCTAAAATAAGAACATGAAAATTGTGCACTACAAGGTTTGAAGCCTATATTTTGCTACACACATATTTTTGGCATGTAGTCTCCTTTACAACCTAATCAACTTTTCTTTCCTATTAGCTTTACTGAAAGTTTGTTCTTCAGACTGTTAAGATCTCTATTCTTCTAGTTTATAACTGAGCACCAACCTTCTGATAGCTATTTATTCCTGTCTTAACTTTTTGTTGTTGTTTTTAGTTTGAATAGCTAGTCTAAATCCTAGGGAATTTATGCTAAGACTTTGTTTGTGACCAACAGTAACATCTCTTCTTTCTTTTACTAGATTAAATAAGCCAATGACTTTAAGCTTCTTCTCACGTTGTCAATTTTCTTTTCTCTGATAATCTTAATAGTTATTCTTGTCACTTGTTCCAGTTTGAACAGATCTTTCACAAATGCAGTGACTAGAATTTTATATCACATTGCAACTGCACTTATCAAGCTTTATTTCACGCACTAACATTAAGAATTTTCTATCTGACTATCTTCACCTTTATCTTATGATATCTCTTTTCAGATCCTGTTTATTCTTTTCACAGTTGTATCCATTTTTGGCTCATAATTATCATACTGCATTGCAGTGAAGCTTGACAGTAAGCTTTTTAGAGTACACAGTACAAACTAAGCAACATTAGGATAATAATAACTGGGGAAGTCCACAGCTAAGTTTCAGAAAAATGCCATGACACTATTTGAGAGCAACAAATCTAAACATGAAAAGCTGGTTTGTAGTTTCTGATAATAGTCTTTTCCTCACAGATTCAGTCAGTCTTTTGTATTAACCTCATCATCTAAGAACCACCATTGAAGTTTATGCAACTATGAAGGAACTTCTAGTCTTTAGCCAACAGGGCTATATTTAGTCACATTAGGTATGAAGATAAAGTCAGTATAATCTTCGTCTTAGAAATTTAAATTAGTAACTGACAAAACAAGGATCCTTAATTCTTTGCAATGCTTTATAACAGGTAACGCTTCCTGTGTATGGAAATGTAAGGCCTTTAAGGATAAGATTGAAAGAACACCTAGTAATAATGCAAGCTGTGTTTTAACAACAGCAGGCTAGTAGGCTGGTGGCATAGCAGAATAGATAGGTGGCTTCACCAAAGCCATATTATGTCAGTTGGAGCATTTTCCCAGAGTTTCACTGGCTTTGGATCAGTGAGAGCATGGAAACAGAGGAAGAAAAAGATAAACTGGTAAAAACATACTTCTTAATTCAAAATGTAAATCATATCTCTACTTCCTAAACTTGAATATTAAAGGCATTTGTAACTACATTTATACCTTGTGAAAGCTGGAAAAAACATTGATGTATGGAAATCAGTCACTATATTACTTTTTCTGACATCAAGGTAATTGCTTTATATTTTCATTCTAAGAAGTGTGTATTACTAAATATTTTTGCTGTGTAGTTGGTTGTCTGGAGAGTTGTTATGGGTGGCGATACGCTTAACAAATACAAGCATAATCACATATTTAATTTCATAAAGGTAAACAAATGGACAGATTAAAACAATACATGGAAAAGATCAAATTTCTCAGAAAGATTTCTTCTTTTTTTATTCAGATGTTTGCTGACAGCCCCTCTAATCAGATATAAATTTTGGTTCTGTTTCATATATGTAATGTGTAAAAATTTATGAAGTCAAAAAACCAAATACAATTATCCAGAAGAGTAATGTAAATATCTAATTTTGATGACAATGAACTGCAATTGCCAATTTAGGTTTTTGAAGAATTTATGTAAGACTAGATTTAATTCTTTTCATTAGGTTTGTTGCAAGGGTATATGGAAGGAGCATCTGATGAAGGATTTTGTCAAACGAGAGGATAAGGAAAAGGGGGAAGCCAAGCAAACAGGGTTACAAATCTGACCAAAAAGTTAAACTGCGGGTCACAGCCAGTGTGCCTGGTTCAGGCTGATAGGACGGGAGTGTTTGTATCTTTCCCAAAGCAGGAGCGTGTGTACATTCACTAGCAAATGTCAAGATGGGCTAGCCATCAGGTAGGAGACTCTGAGTGTGGGCAGGGGTATCAGGTGGGTAGAAGGCCTGTCCTGGTACTCACCGGGGATCCACAAGTGTGGGGTGCCTGTGGGACAAGTGTGTGAGCATGTACATGTTTTCTAGCAAGTGCCAAGCCAGACCAGTCACTTGTAACATCCTTTAACATGAGTCACAAAGTCCACGTTTTCTGATTGCAGCGTGCAAGAAGACATTAATATCCATCCTGACAACAGGACCTAGTCCTGTAGGGATGTGATTTAAAAAAGTCAAAATGATTATTCGTTTGCTTAAGACTAAGGAGGTACTTAAATGTTTTCATACCCTGAGTATCTCTCTTGTGTCTGTTAGTGTTAACTCCAGTGAAGTCAGTATAATCAAGTCGATTACATCAGCTGAGAATGAGCTGAGAGTTTTCCCTAGAAACATTGTAAAACTGATAATTACTTGAGTCTTCTGATGGTAATTTAGTGGCTAATTAAATGGACTCTCATGGATTACTTAAGAAGCTTGTACATCCAAATATTATTACAAATTGGTTTCATATGTGCTAATGTAGTAAATAAAACTTGTATTATTATGTGGCAGAAGGAACTGTATTCACATTGCTAAAGATTACTTTGCAGTGTGTGAAAATTATGTTCTGCTCCCAATTTTGCCAATGACCTTCAGCAAATTATATCAATGTTTTGGGTTTGAGGTTTTGGTGTGGTTTTTTGGGGGTTTGTGTTTGGGGATTTTTTTGTTCATTTTTTTGTTTGTTTGTTTGTTTGGTTTTGTGGTGTGGTTTTTTTTCCCCATTATTCATTTAGAAAACATAAGAGAACTTCAGAGGACTGTTTGTACTAACGCCTAGCCAAAATCATAAGTGATAGTTCTGTGACCTCTAGACCATTTTGGCATCTATGGTTCAGAAAAAAAGGTTAAAAAGTATTGGAAGAGTTATACAGAAGTACTTCTTTGTCCAGTATCTTAAGCTACTGAAGAAAATATGAAAATATAAGTGAAGATTTAGTAACACATTCCAAGAATATCTTCCCAGTCTCCAACAACTTGTTGTTCAGGGAATTCATGTCTTTCTATGTAACAGGTCTTGAAATATGGACACTTAGAATATAGGTGTCCACATACTGTTCCTATTCCTTTCAAGATAAATGACAGTCTGATGGATGAAAAGAGTCAAGAAACATAATTATTGCTATTATATTTCTTTCACAGAATCATAGGTTCATGGAATCATTAAGGTTGGAAGAGACCTCAAGGATCATCTAGTCCAACCGTTCCCCCACCACCTATTACCCACTAAACCATGTCCTTAAGTACCAGATCCAACCTTTCTTTAAACACCACCAAGGACGGTGACTCCACCACCTCCCTGGGCAACCCGTTCCAATGCCCGACCACCCTTTTCGAGAAGAAATTTCTCGTAATCTCCGACCTCAACCTCCACTGGCGCAACTTGCAGCCGTTCCCCCTAGTCCTGTCACTAATTATCTGCGAGAAGAGGCCGACATATATATCATCATTTTTCTGCTATTCTTTACTGAAGATATATTTCTTCATTCTTTATAGTTCCATACTTTACTGGACAAAAATATCTTCTTAAATTTGATAGGAGGTACAATAATGTTGTCCAAATTACGCAAGCTTATAGTAGCCCATTCCTACCCAATACAGAATAGAATAGAATAGAATAGAATCATTAAGGTTGGAAGTGACCTCAAGGATCATCTAGTCCAACCATCCCCCCACCACCTATTACCCACTAGACCACCTCCCTAAGTACCACATCTAACCTTTCCTTAAACACCCTCAGGGATGGTGACTCCACCACCTCCCTGGGCAACCCGTTCCAATGCCGACCACCCTTTCTGAGAAGAAATTTCTCCTAAGCTCCAACCTGAACCTTCCCTGGTGCAACTTGCAGCCATTTCCCCTTGTCCTGTCACTAGTCATCTGCGAGAAGAGGCCAACCCCCAGCTCGCCACAACTTCCTTTCAGGTAGTTGTAGAGGGCAATAAGGTCTGCCCTGAGCCTCCTCTTCTCCAGACTAAACAAGCCCAGTTCCTTCAGCCGCTCCTCATAAGACCTGTGCTCCAGCCCCTTCACCAGTTTCGTTGCCCTTCTCTGGACACGCTCCAGGGCTTCGATATCTTTCTTGTGGTGAGGGGCCCAAAACTGGACACAGTACTCGAGGTGCGGCCTCACCAGGGCTGAGTACAGGGGGACAATCACCTCCCTGTTCCTGCTGGCTACACTATTCCTGATACAGGCCAGGATGCCGTTGGCCTTCTTGGCCACCTGGGCACACTGCCGGCTCATGTCCAGGCGAGCATCAATCAGCACCCCCAGGTCCTTTTCCTCTACACAGCTTTCCAGCCACCCCGCTCCCAGCCTGTAGCGCTGCCTGGGGTTGTTGTGGCCAAAGTGCAGGACCCGGCACTTTGCCACATTAAACCTCATCCCGTTGGCCTCTGCCCAGCGATCCAACCTGTCCAGGTCCCTCTGCAGAGCCATCCTACCCTCCGGCAGATCGACACTTCCCCCCAGCTTGGTGTCGTCTGCAAACCTACTGAGGGTGCACTCAATTCCCTCATCCAAATCATCAACAAAGATGTTGAAGAGGATGGGCCCCAGCACCGACCCCTGGGGCACACCACTCACGACCGGTTGCCAGTTGGATTTGACTCCATTCACCACCACTCTCTGGGCCCGGCCATCCAGCCAATTATGAACCCAGCGAAGAGTGTACCTGTCCAGACCATGGGCCGCCAGCTTCTCCAGGAGAATGCTGTATATAATGCAATATTGTAATATGTATATAATGTAATAATGTAATAATATAATGTAATTGCAAATGTCATGTGCTTTGACTTCACCAAGAGCTTTATACGGCAATGTTCCAGGAGAAAATTTAAACCAGCTTGTGGGGATTTCATTCTAGGAAAGATAATAATCTGTTATACAAACGACTTCTCTCAGACCACCGAAACATTTAAGACTTTTAACTAGACATCTTAACATACCTACCTGTATAGAAAAGACACAATGAAATCTTCATCATACCCCCTTGCAAAGCTTATTCTGTCCCAGCAATTTTCTCTCTGGATTGTTTAGTGATCATTCAGAATCAAGACTGCCCTTCCATTTTGCATTTACAAATTATTACAAATACAAAATATTACATATTATATGCCTCTGTGTAATAAAAAAATCAATTCAAATTGGGTAGCTTAAAAGAGCATGTCTTCCTTTAGCAGTTTAATGTAACAACATTTTTTAAACATTTTGAACTACTTTCTACTAATATGCTAGATGATAACGGTTATATATCAAACCCCACAATTTCCTGAAACTGCTTAGATTTATGCCCATTAAATTAGCTGGGTGTAAAATATTTACTGAAAACAATAGGCTTTGAGTCAGTCAGACATAATTCTATACTGGTGTAATTACAGTGGCTTGGAGCCAGCATTGGCTGAGATCCTGGAAGCTTAGCATATAGGCAAAGGACAAGGTCAATACACCCAGCTGTATCATTGTGATTAACATTTCGTTAAAGGTGTGGACCCCATCTTTTACTACACTTTGCAAAGTTTTACTTATTCAAAAAACATAGAAACAATTTTTAGATGTCTGTCCCTGTGAATATGTGATACTTTCTGGTTTACTTATTTGTTTAATTTTGGGAGACGGTCTTCCCTTTCTATTTTCTGTTGCCTGCTGGAATGAACCAGAGACTGTATCCTGACTTTATTCACTGTATCTTCTGTCCTCCTCTTGACTATTGCAGTTTACATACCTTTGTGAGGTCCTGCTTCATTGAGAGAAAACATTTTCCTAAGAATAAACGGCTGGGGATTTCTAGCTTTTGCTGTGCTCTTTTTTCACACCTTCTCTACTACTTTTGTTTTTTCTTCCTTTCCTTTATAATATAGTCAAGTGATAAATATTTTTTAACTCATGAAGAATGTCTTTCCCCTACTACTTCTGAAAATTCTGTATCTTTACTATATTTCTTTTTTCGAAGGGAACTGGCCTAGTTTTGCCTACAATAATTCTGTAAAGTCTGAGATTTTTTTTCTGTTTATCTTCTTTTCATGTAGCTTTCTTTTTTAGCACTCAGCATTCATTCTTTGAACACTTCAGCTAGTGCACTACTGACCACTGAAAATATAAAAAAGCAATATTTACTTATTTTAAGCATGCTTACACTCAATTTTGTTTAACAGCTACTGCTGTTTCTAAAAAAAAAAACCCAAACAAAACCCAAAAAATCCCACCAACAAACAAACAAACAAAAAACCTCCCTGAATTAGTGGTATTGCTGGCACTCTCACTGTCCACATTCTTCTAAATGTTCACAAAATGATCAGACCATTACAGTTTCTGAATCATTCATTTGGCAAAAAGTAGGCTTCACATGGACTTATGTCAAATGCTATCTTCTCAGTCCTTTGGAAAGAGCTTGTGAAGGGAAAGTGCTCCATTATTAGACTGTAGGTCTCTGATTCAGTCCTTATTTCAGACACATTTTTTGCTTGTTTTTTATGTGTACACTGTAAAGGCATTTTTTTCATATTAGACAAGTATTAGTATCAATCTTCTTTTGCTTACTGATTTGTGAAGAATTAATTCTCAGTAAATTAATTTTAATTTTAATTTAGGAGTCTGTATATATATGTTCCTATAAAACTGTTATAGCCTGTTTTCCATGCGTAGACATCTGACCGGAAGGCTATGCTGCCATTCAGAGAGATCTTGACAGGCTAGAGAGCAGAGAGGAACCTAATGAAATTCAATGAGGGCAAATGTAGGATCCTACACCTAGGGAAGAACAACCCCAGACACCAGTACAGGGTAGGGCTTGTCCTGCTGGGAAGCATTGCTGAGGAGAAGGACTTGGGAGTCCTGGTCAATGGCAAGCTCTCCATGTGCCAGCAATGTGCTCTTGTGGCCAAGAAGGCCAATGGTATCCTGGAGCGCATTATGAAGAGTGTGGCCAGCAGGCCGAGGGAAGTTATCCTCCCCCTCTACTCTGCCCTAGTGAGGCCGCAGCTGGAGCATTGTGTTCAATTCTGGGCTCCCCCGCTGAAGAAAGACAGGAAACTACTGGAGAGAGTCCAGCGGTGCGTTACCAAGATGATTAGAGGGCTGGAGCATCTCGTATGAGGAAAGGCTGAGAGCGCTGGGTCTGTTTAGCCTCATTAATTCTTATAAATACTTGATGGGTGGGTGTCCAGAGAAAGGGGGCAGACTCCTCTTAGCAGTGCCCAGTGACAGCACAAGGGAACATGGGAAGTTCCACCTCCACATGAGGAAATACTTCTTTACCATGAGGTTGACAGAGCATTGGAACAGGTTGCAGAGACCTTTGAAGTCTCCTCTGGAGATATTCAAAACCTGCCTGAATGCAATCCTGTGCTACATGTTCTAGGTGATTCTGCTCTAGCAGGGAGATTGGACTAGATGATCTTTAGAGGTCCCTTTTAACCCCTATCAATCTGTGAATCTGTGAATCCTAGTATGAACTTGCTTTTTATTTCCTGTTCAATCAGTACCTAAGACACTTGTAATACTTCGGGAATTTCAAGGGAAGAGTCAGTGTATTTCCCTGTAAAGTTTGACTTTATTTGCCTTTATTAACATTTATTGCAATACAACATTTAATTATACAAGTGCCTGCTATTTTTTCCACAAGACCTTTTTTTTATTTCTTTTATAGAGTAAGTGATTGTGGTAGGCTGACTCTCACCAGAAGCCAAGCATCCACATGACTGCTTGCTCACTTTCCTCTGCCATGGGATAGGGAGAAAACAGAAGAAAAGGGAGAAGTCACATGGATCAAGACAAAGGCAATTTAATAGGTGAAACAAAAACTGTGGGCACAAGCAAAGCAAAGTAAGGAATTTATTAACTACTTCCCATTTGCAAGTTGATGTCCTATCACTTCCTGGCAAGCAGGGCCTCACCGTGTGTGATGGTTCCTTATGAAGATGAATGCTATAACCATGAATATGTTTGCTTCCTCCTCATTTGACCAGTTTGGGTTAGCTATCCTGGCTTTGTCCTCTCCGTAATTCTTGTCCACCCCTAACCTATTTGTTGAAGCAGGGCTGGAAAAAGAGAAAGTCTTGGCACTGTTCAGGAAGTCTTCAGCCATAGACAAAACACAGGTGTGTTATCAACACTGTTTTATTCACAAATCCAAAGCACAGCATGATATGGAATGTTAAAGTTAATTCCATGCCATCCAGACCATGTACAGTGACACAAACTGACTATGCCCTTCTCATACAGGTCTGTGGATTTTCATCTAAAGTATCATTTTCTCGTGTGTGTGATCCTAGGCCTCATTTACTGCATAAAATAAAATCAAAACCTGAACAGAGAATCAATCGCTTCATGGACTCTTCTGCAATAGTTATCACTGTATCATCTGAATAATCAACATCCTGAGTGATGTGCTCTAGGTTCCTGAGTGATGTGGTCTAGGTGGCCCTGCCTTGGCAGGGGGGTTGGACTAGATGATCTTTCGAGGTCCCTTCCAACCTTTGTGATTCTGTGATTCTGTGAAGTGTTAGTGAACGTACTTCCATAATATTATGGAAGGGGACTATAAGTAGTATACAAGTATACTATAAAAGGATACAGTGGGAAGCAGTGCTATACTAGTTTAATACTTTGAACATTTATCTTGGAAGCCAGTTTAGGACATCAAGAATCTGAAGTTGCAGATGTAGTGGTAAGTATCCTTTTACATCTTCAAATTAACAGTATACTTTCAATTTCAACTATGAACTCATATCTGAATTGGATTGAGAGATACCACTTTGGATGCTTAAAATTAGGAACACATTTATGTATGGCAGCAGTTTATTTTACATTATTTAGCACTATGTAGGTAGAGTTTAGCAGAGAGAGAGTTTCAGTTTTCCAGGATGGTAGTCAGCTTCTAACATGGATTCATGCTTTCTCTTTGTGCTGTACTCTGTATTCTTAAGTATATATCTTCCTGTTTCCAAACCACAGGGAAATACTCTACGACACAAACTGTATTTGTCACAGGGACACTACCTGTTTTCTAGGAACTAGTCTTGTAATTAGATGTGCCAGGTAATTCTAATAACAGATGACACTATTCAGTTTTTTGTAACTTTGCAGAATGACTCCATATTTCAAGTGAAAATTGCTATAATTTCTCTTAGAAGACAGTGTGCTTGAATTATTTGTAAAACCAAACCAAAACAAAACATAGAAGGTACACACAGTTTAAAGAATAACTGAAATTCAGTAGTTCAATACTTTTTCTTATCTTTTCACTTAGGATCCAATTGCCTTTTTCCCTTGGAAAACTACTATTAGGAATGGAAAGGACATTTATCCAAATACAGCTAAAACCATTATTGACATCACAGTGAACACCCTTCCCTGAATAAACTGGTCAGTATGTCTTCAGTCACTGCTAATAGTCGGTGACTTCCTTCAGTGTCCTGTTAAGTGGGTTTTCGATCAAAGCAGGTATTCCCTTTACTGGAAGGCTTTCTCACTACTGTTTTGCTATTTGTTCACTCTGTGCTACTTTCAGGGAATATGTTCGTGTATTCAATCTTTTTTGCAGGCTTGCTTCGTCCGTCTTCAATGGTTCCACCTGGGCTAATAGAATTCACTTCACAACTGCAAGCAGAGATGTATTTGTAACTTTAGCTTGGCTTTCAGATAGTCACCTCATTTAAATGTCCTTATGTTCTGCAAAGTCGGTAGACACATCATGCTATCTTCATGTTGCAGACAGTCCAACATTACTGTGCAATCCAATCCAAACCTTGCACTGTCCTGATGTTCAGAAGCAGTCGTGATTCTAATTATCAGCTACCATAAACTCTTGCAGCTTGTGTGAAGATGACACTCATCATCAGTTTACACTTTTCTAGCCTCATAGTAAGTAGTTTTACAGTATATTATTTTCAGTGTTGTGCTCCAGTTTGTGCTGCTGTTGATCAGTGTTGCTGGGAGCTCTATCCATCACGGATTTTAAATAGAAGCGATGGGTGATTTTAAAATATAATTATCGATATGACAGATGAAAAACTGAGAACATATTTTTGCTGTTTCTAGGGCAATAGTCATATTTGGCTCATCCTAAACTACTGAAGAATGCTACAAATAAGTTCTGCTAGGTTAAAAGGCTACCTCTCCTCTCTCTCAGCTGTGCATAATGCCTTTGCTAGGGATTAATAAAAGTTCCACACCAGCTGGTAGAGGTTGATATATATTAGCTCTTCCCCTGGCACAGTCTACAGCATTGTATATTACTTAGAAAATGTCCAGGGCCTATAAATTGAGTCATTGAGGTTTGAAGTGGTTTTGTTTTCCACAACCTTTCCTCCACTGCCCAGAAGATTTACATTATTTTTTCAATTTTATGCTTTCCCTGTTTTTATCTACTACTTCTGCACTCCTGGATCAACTATTATCTTAATACCCAAGGTCCTTCAGTTTGAATCTTTACTTGTTCCATCAGCACATATAATTTATATGATTTTTTCACTGAACAGTTCAGTTGCCTTTGCTATTCAGGTTTTGGTTTGGTTTTCATTTGCTTATGCTCCTCTAAACAGGAACCCCCAAGCCACCATCTCATTTCTTAATGGCAATTTTTTTATACCATTTGCATTATATGTGAAGCATATATCTCTCCTTCTATTTCTTTGTTTTGGCTAAAAATGATAGCTCTGTGTTGTCTCATCCAACAGTCACAGAGTAAATTTAACAGAAGCTATAGTATTATCAGTGTTATTACTGGCATCACTATATCAGTAATTTATCCTTCTTTTCCTCCAGTGAAGCTGAATAAAAGAATCCTTCTTTTCCCTTTCCCCTTTCCTTTTTCTCTTACTTTTATCCCAAGTCTTGTTTCTACTACCTCCCTAGGGCTACTAGGATTTTGTCTGGAAATCCCATATTCTCAGAAGTCACACTTCTGTGTGTTGAATTCTTCACCTCTGTATTCTGCTTGCAACTGCCATCTTTTTTTCCTAAGAATCTACTATTTGCTTGTTTTGGCCTTTATATGCTGCCCTCACAGTTCTTGTTCAATGTGTTTATGTACTCTGAGAAAAACCCTTGCATGTAAATTAACTGATCCTTTATGAAAATATCTCCTTACAGATGGTTTGCAGCTCCAGCTATTGTTCAAGCCATGTGCGTGCAAACTAGTATTCTGCAGCCCCCGCTGAACTGTGGTCCTACATCTGGTTGACTGCATCTGCTAGTGTCTCTGTGATAAGTACAGACATGTGCAAGCCAGCACTTAATATTCAAGCCAGGCATCTGAAACCAGTCTAATAATTAGTTCTATAAATGCATATCTCAACATGAAACTGTGGTTAGTCTGCATAGAAATCTGCACTGCTGTAAATAATGATGGAACTGGACATTACATTGTACAGCATTGCACAATGGTAGAACTTATAGCAGAAAGGAAAAAGAAAGAAAAGTATTCTACCTCTATTGATACTTCAGTGACAAAAGGCTCCCTTTGCTGGTAGGGTTATCTCCTTGTTAAGATAATGCTCCTCTTCTAAAGCTTATAACTTACTAAACACAAAGTTGGATCTTGCTATTCTTATATGTAACAGATGCAGATTAAATGAGAGGTCTGGGAAAAATTTTAGTCATTGTCCCAGCCCCCTTTAGCCTTGCTTCCTCTGTCTTTGCCTACTATGGCTATAATGATCTGATGAAGAAAATCTTTATTTCCTCCATTATCTTACGAAGTTAGGATAAGTGATAGGATGGTCTGAAAGCATCAGAGGATGAATGTCTGCACCCTTTTCTACCACATAACCTGCAAAGTGGTCATAACCCTCTTCAGTGATTCAAAAATCAAATATATCCTTGTTATGTTGTGTGAAAAAGACAAGTTACCACTGCATTTCTATCACTTTTGTACCTATCCATTTTTTAATATAAGTTAGCAGGATTTTAGTTTAAAAGATATTACAATGTCGCTGGTCTGTTCAAAGAGTGCTCAAATAAGAGAGGAATTCTTTCTGTCTGTTCTCTGACCAGCCAGCCCAAGTTCTGTCCTCCCTTACTTGCATTTAATTGCAGGTTCCTTGATCAAACACAGTCACCCTGCATTTTCTTGTTTTATCTTCTCTCCCTACTTGGAGGCTGCTATCATCAAAATCTACCTGTTTAGTGCCTCAGGTCCAATAATTTTTCCATTAGTTTTGATTCATGTATTTTCCCCCCACATCCTACCTGACTCTACCAGGAAGTGCTCTGAATGCAGAAGATCTCATCACTCCACCTAGTAGAGTGTTTTCCCTGATTTCCAGGGAAAACAAAGTTGTCTTTTATGATCTGTCCCCAAAAGAGAAAATCACTTGCAAAAAGAGTCTGGTAATGCTATTCTTCTGACAAATAATAAAAAACTCTCAGTTTTTTACCCTAGTAATTACCCCAATAATTGGAGAACCCAACTAATAATATCATAAGCTCATACCAATCAGCATTTGGGTTGAATTGAACAAGAAAAAAAGACAAATAACTTTAGAAGTTCAATAATGTCATGAGCAATATGTGCTCCAGGTTACGTGTTCATTTAATAATTCACTAAAGAATGAGGCTGCATTTCTTCCTACTTCTTGAACAGAAAAAAGTTGCAGCAATGTGAACAGGATAAGTAGGTGAAAAATATGTTAATTAGCATTGATGAGTGTTAAATGACTACTCCAAGACACAAAATGTGTGAGAAGGTAATTGGAAAGGAACCACTCTGCTTCAAAAGAAATAGTATGTGCCCCACAATACTTCAGGGAAACAAAACAATCATAGCTACTCACAGTTTTATTTATTGCTCTATGTTCTATATAGGGGAGATAACCTTTGCTCTTAAGGGCTTTGATTACCTTAATATTGCCCAAAAAAGCTTTACATTTATTCCTTTTTACTTAGGGAGATACATAGAGATAAATATGAGGGAGAGTAACACACTGATCTATTTAAAAAAATCATAAAATGATTTATATTATTCTATATTATGATTCATATTTAATGATGACTTTAAAGACAGTATGGTATTCCTGAAGGACTAGCACATAATTTTTGGCAATAAAATTTCTGTAGAGGAAAAACTACTCTCATCATACTTCTTTGTCATATTGTTAGAGAGGAATAATAAAATAGGTTTATGGTACTCTAAAATCTGCTGAGAAATGGACCTGGATTTGCTTGCTTGGTTGTGTGCCTTAAAAATTAGTTAGAATCTTTCCTCTTCCTTTTCATTCTTCCTGAAGAAATCTTCACAGAATAAAAATAAAAGAAACACAAAAACTCAGCAAGGCTTGAAAAGTTCAGATGCAGATCACTACTGTGGAAAAACTAAATAATTAAAATCCATTCTTGGACACTATGAAGCATGAAGACTTTTTAAAATTTACTTTTTATTGAACTAATCTAAATTTCTCACTGAGGTGTTGCAATAATTCATAAAAATTAATAATGTAGTTAAACTTGTTCCTGTTTAAAAATTTACTTAAATTTTAAAATCAATTCAAAGTCTTTGAAAACTGCCCTGTGCATTAGCTTTTACTGTCAGACAATACATCAAAGAAAACATAAAATAGCAAGCAAGAACCTGACTCTTTGGTATTGACAACAAGAGCCTTTTATAAACACATTAATGACAGAAACAGTGTTTTTCACTCAGTATGCACTGAGGCATAATGAATTTAGGGCCCCAAACTGAAATATATGTTCCTCTGGAAAGCAGAGTCATTTAAACAACCATTGATTTGTTACCTGGTGTGTTGATACTTTATGTTAAGTTACTTCAGTGCCAACTTATCTTACTTTTCAGACAATAAATAATTCACACAGGAAAGAAGATAACACACACACACACACAAACAAAACCACAAATCCGTATATATATATATAAATTAAATACTATCTTTACTGAATACTGAGGTTGCTTAGGTGATGCAAAAGGACTCACAGAATCAGAAACAGACATTTATTAATTTTCATTTACTAATGTAACCCACTTATTAAGGATAAGTAGCTTTCTACATTTAGGAATACTTCAGTATGTTATTTCTATGTATATTTTATTTTATATTGTATGATTATTCCTCTCAGTTGCAGGAATGAATAAATGACTTTTTAAACACATATCTTTAATGTATAGAAATTTGCTCAAGTTTGAAATATTGTCTTTATTTTTAGCGATATAATCTTTAACTGAGCTTCCTAGAATTATATATAATTTTAATATACAATCAGAATTGATAAGTATCATGAAGTAGTCAGTCATCTGACTCTAATCTTAAAGTCGTTTCTTCATTCTGAGAATCCTCATTACGGATTGCTAGATTGTCAAGGAGGAATAAGAATCCTCCCAAGAGAAGGAGTCCCTCTACGAAAAAAAACCTAGAGGAAAGAATGTCACAATCCTAAAACATATGCACCAAATCTGTCTCTTGAGGAAACTTCCCTTCTCTGTTGAATATATAGAGTAATCTAAATATTAAACTCAGATTAGAATCCTAACAGTTTAAGATTTAAAACAGGTGAAATTATTCTTCCAAAACAGATCCAGAATCTGATTTCCTTTTTATTTATTTCCCTATTAATTCATAGCACAAATAATGTGGAAAGACGTGTAAGTAGGTGTCCTTGTTTTGCTGGGGTAGAATCACAGAACTAATTTTCTGCACAGAGAAGGTGCATTTTGGAGCAGCCTGCAGCACTTAATTCTGTAAGAACAAAGTTGATAAGACACTTTGATTTAGTTTCTGGCCAGCTATGGAATGCAGGTTTCTACAGCAATCAAGGTCTTGAGCAGTCTTGAGACAGCCAGGTGCAGAAGCTAGGAGGGGTGAAAGCCGAGGCACCTGATCCAAGCTGGCCAGAAGAACTATTCCATACCATAAACATCACGCTCCCTATAAATTAGGAGATTCTCTGGGATGACCATCTCTCTCTTTAATGGTTGCCGTCCCTGGAGGGTCTCACCCACTGTCCCGTTCCTGAGCCCCACTCTCTGCTCCTGAGCCCTGCCCTGCCAGATGCCAGACTGTCACGTTCTTGCTGGAGCTGCGCTGCTCTCTGTGTGTATCAGCACTCACGGCTGAGAGGGTGCAGCTCGCCGTCCCTGTACTGACTGAGTGTAACCTTTCTGTATTTTATACTAATATTGGTGTTATTAAGATTTTTCCTCTTATTAAATCTGTTGCTATTTCAACCCACATGTTTTCTTTTCCTAATTTCCCATCCTCATGTTATTGGGGGGGGGCTCAGGGCAGGGCACCAGGAAGTAAAATAACTGTCTAAACCATGACAGTAAGACTAGGGAAGAGGATACACTGATTGAGGGAAGACCAAGGAATATTATACCAGCCTACCATAAAGCCTCCAGCCTGAGAGCGTTGGGGAAACAGCCTCAGATCTCTCAAAAATTCTACAAGTTCTCTTTGTGTTAAATGTGGTTGCAACATGACCTCAGCAAACATACAGTGACCTCACTCTTCTATCTATCTGGAATTTAAATCTTATAAAATCTTGAGCAAATACACAATGATTCATGTCATTCACGTGTGCAGGCATGTGTGTGTGCACATAAAGTCACTTCAATTGGCTTTAGGAACTGGCTGTTCACTGCCACTTCTAGGGTTTTCCAGGTAGAATTAATGTACCTTGTTTTTCACTATTTTGTACAGTATTAAAAAAAAAACCCCAAACAAAACCCACAACCAAAAAACCCCCAAAACACCACAAACAAACAAACAAAAGTAGTGCTCATTAGGCAGCTGTGGAGGAAGCAAAGCAATCTTTAAGTCCAGGGAACAGTTTGTCTAGAGTCAAGGCCAAGTAGGTAGTCAAGATAAAGTCACTGAAGGAATGTTCTACAAATACAAGGTAGGATATAAGAAACTGTTTTTCTGAGATGAAAATAGCATTTGAAACATGATAAGGAGGTACTTGAAGAATCTGTGAAAGCTTTTCTAATTTAAGATTTTTTTTCCTATTTTCTAACCCTTTGCATTTTTACCTTTTCTTAAACCATTTTTTGTTCAAAAATATCTTGCTTTGTTCTTTTCTTTCCTCTTCTTTCTAGTAACTCATCTGAGGGTTCTCTCCTTGACTGTGTATTTTGCCCTGCTGCTTCTTTTGAAGTCAGTGGCAAATCTCTTATTGATTTTAGTGTGAGAAAGATCAGCTTTCACTCCTTTGCATCTCTCCATTTTACCATCTCTAATAGCTGGTAGCAAAATCCCACTGACTGTGGCTCTGATCTCTGAAGTGCTGGTACACCATGCCTTTGAGTTTTGATCCCAGTCAGATCATTTTTTTTGACAGTCAGAAATGTATCAAAATAGCAGCATTACTGCATTGAAAAAAAAACCCAGGGATTATAAACTACGTTTTATTCTTTTCAGCTAGTGCTGAGTGTTAAGATTTCTTGTGTCCCTCTCAACTACTTATCTGCTTTCAGTCATCATGCTCATGCTGTTCATTAAGTCCACCCACTTGGACAAGCTGAAAAGAAAGCTGAAAAGAAAGCAGAAAATGGCAGAAAGTAGTAGCTCCTCAGTTTAGCTCACGGAACTTTGTTACCAACTATCTCAGTAAAATGCAAGTGAAGAATTTTGGAATTTTATATTGATATGACTTGTATCAATAAAAGATACAAAACCCAACACTATTACTTGCAAAAATTTGTTTTCATGTCTCACAAGGTAAACATAGCAAGATACCACGTTCTCATGTTCTGCTTGATACCTTTCTTAAAAATTTGCTTTATAATCCAGTTGTCAGAAGGAGAAACTTTATCATGATTAAATGTTTTACCTTAGCTTAAATACAGATGGATAAGTTTGGTCTTAGATATAGGACCTGAATGTCTCACATTTAATCTGAAATCTGATTTTGTTTGCTTGCATGTCTATGTCTATATCTGTGTTTGTGTGTGTGTGTATAGGTATACACAAATCTACACAGGTGTATGCATACACAAATGTAAGAGAGAGAGAGATCACAGACAAGCAGTACTGTGTCTGTTAAGAAAGAACACCTTCAGTTAAAAGGGAACATAATGTGACAGATTGTCATGATCCTGGGATTTACCAACATCCAAACTTGTTCTTGAAGGCAATGTTTAATGCCTTCGAGTAGCAGACAAGATTTCTTTCATGGTATTACTTTATAGTTTCTGCAATAAAAGATGATATGTAGGTTGAGGAAGTTTGAAAAAGATAATCTGGCATTCCTCCTAAATACTTACTATGTCAAAAGGAACCACTTATGTGAACACTTGAGATCTTAAAATTGTATTTTTATAACCATGTTGGATGAAGCTTCCTGTTCCAATTCATCCCAGATTCAACTGATACATTACTGTCTTTCTTTTCTGCATGGGAAAATTGTGAATGAAAGCCAAACATGAGACAGAAAAACACAGTGAAAAAAACAAAGAGGGGAGACACAGATATTCCAATTAAGAATACCGACATAGCTTTACAAAAGTGACTTGTGAGTTTTATGCTCATTACCTTTGCATGCTTTAAGGCACCTCTGAATTTTTAAGAATGCTTAATGATTGTTCATCAAAAATATTTTTGGCAGTATTTAAAATTGAGTATAAAAAATCTTAGTTAATACAGGTGGCCCACCTCCCTCCCACTCCCCCTCCCCCGGAATTGTTTTAAGAAAATTCTGATTTCCTCTAAATATATAAATTTTTGATGGCAGAAAAAACCCCAAATTTACATTGAAATGAACAAATTGTGGATATTTTTTCCTCGTAAAATATAATATCAGTAAAAACTTAAAAAATCTGAGAGAAAAAAATATAGACTGGATTTAACAAAACTTATCTTGACTTAATTTTCCAGTGCATTTACAACAAGACCTATGGGTAAGAATGTCCACTTGGAATTTCTAGCTAATTTGTAAGGAAAACCTTCCTTTGTATTGCAAGTCATTTGGAAACTAACCCAACTTTCAGTTAATTACATATAATAAACTTTGAACAATCTAACAAATTTTGCAAACTCTGAAAAAAAGATAAATTATTTTTGAGAACAAAGTAAAATTTCAGAAATCACAAGATTGAACACCTAGAAATTACTTTTACACTGACATATTAATGGCATTTTGCTTACCTATCATTATGGAATGGCAATCATATTGCATTAGCTTATTAGGTACTCATCAGCAGTTTCTGTGCTACAATTATTAATTACTACTTTTTTAAAATTATAAGATAAAATTATTATCTTGTCTTATATATTACATATAAATCATTGAAATGACACTTGTTGACATAAAGTGAAACTCCAACGCATTATGTTAAATTTTAGCTCACTGAAGACATAGCCATCAACCAGAATATATTTTCTAGGGCTATTTGATCACACATTTTGAGCACTACTTTGCTCTACAAGTGATACTGGCAGCTTGATCTTACTGGGTTTGAGTATGAATAATAATATCAGAAGCTCTCTGTGCTCATCAAGTTAAGCCTAAGACTTTGAGAGATTTTGAAGCACTCCTGTTAACTCCATATAACAAAGGAGCTGCTAAAGAGAGGGAAATAGGACTACTATAAGAATTTCTGTCAGAGACTTGTTGTTGCCTCCCAATAGTCACAGGTAGGCAAGAGGGACAAAAAGAAAGAAAAGAGATTTGAATTATCTCCCTCTATTACTGCTGCTATGCATTTCATCAAATGGTGGTTCTCAACATCTTATCATGTTACCGAGTTGTAACAAAACTTCTCCGTCTTATTTCTTGAGACTGTTCTTGTGTTTTCTACTTATAATACCTTACATGATTTCAAAGATTTCATTTTGCTGTAACCAAAAAACATCTACAGCCTGTCTTGCTTTTCTTAAATTTAAGCCCACTTCACATCTCTTAACTCTTTATTCTTTCCCTATAAATCCAAATAACCCAAACATTTGCTCTTCAAAATGCAGGGCCAATATTTTGAAAATTAAATAGAACATACTGCATTTGTCACAATTTGTCACAATATAGTATATTTTATTACCTTGTACTGCTATTATTTGTAGAAACAATAGAGAAAGGACAACTTTATAAACAAAAAGATATTTTTATTCAGTCTTAAAGAAGGAAACATGATAACAGTATGCAGGATAGAAAATGGACCTTGTTAAATTGCTTTTACGTTTACAAAGGTCCTGTTGAAAATTTTATATAGACTGTAAAAATGCATGACACAAAACAACATATACATTTTAAAAAATAAAAATATTTAGTTAATGTGCATTTTTCACTGAATGAATGCATCTCTTATGCAGCCATGAACTGTTATTTAATATTATATGGGAAGATATATGGAATGCTTTAAAAATAATTAAAATAGACATTTAAAGTATATTCTTACATTAAAATATATTTGTTTAACAATCCAGAACTAAGCATAAATTGTGTCTTTTTTATCAGGTAAAGTTACACTGCCACTGGAGTTCTGTGGTTGTTTCTGAAGTCCTCAGGTCAAAAATTATGTCAATATATTATAAATAAAAAAATCATAAATAAAAGTTGAAGCTCAAGGAACTAATCCTAACTACTACTAACAAAGTAGTAGCTGAAAGGTAGATTAAGCAATGTAGATGGATAAAATAAATACGAACTTTCTTTTATTTGTGTTAAAAATACAACAAAATTCAGTGTCTAGAAGATTAAATGCAGCAAATTCATCTGAAGGATGAGTTTACTGTAAAATTAAACTTGGACTTCCTTATGGAAGGATGTAACAGTATCTTTAGCCGTCCTGGTTTCAGTTCCATAGAGAGGACCCTATGCAGGAGCAGGTTTTCTGGCAAGACCCATGGCCCAGGGAAGCCATCCATGCTGGAGTAGAATGTGCCTGAAGGACTGTGCCCCATGGAAAGGACCTATGCTGTAGCAGTTCTTGAAGAACTGCAGCCTGTGGGAAGGACACACGTTGGAGTGTTTTGTGAAGGCCTGTATCCCATGGAAGGGACCCCATGTGGAGCAGGGGAACAGCAGGAATGAACTGTTATGAACTGACTGCAGTTCCCCATTCCCCATCTCCCCTTGGGAGCTGGTTGGTAAATGATCATATCGCATCTGTATATACAAGAAGGAAGCAGGTATGTGGATCACTAACTCCTACAAGAGTCTTCCAGCTGCATCACTTCAGTCAGACAGCTAATATTGGACAAGCCAATCAGCATACTTCTTTCTTAAAGGAGCTAATATCTACTGAGTGTAGACTGCATGGGATTCCTAAGCAGTCAACAAATAGATACTACTTTTTTGGTAATGTAGAGCAGAGGTCTAGGATAGTTAGAACTGGTTTGTACTCAAGTTTCTAAGGATAATGGACAGCTAAATTCTTTCGATACATGGTTTGACACAGTCTAGGACAGAATACGGACTTAGATGGTCTTTCAGTAAAACCTAGTATATCTGGTTTTGTGTTTAGGAGGTTTTTAGATTTTTCCTGGAATATTGCCACAATCCGGGTAACAAAGTGGAATAAATGATATTTGTAGACTTCAGCTGTTTGGACAATTAAGCTATGCATGAAGTGCCAGATGTTTTGTTATTTAACAGGATTTCTTTGGCATCTCACTGATTAGGTTGCCAGAACTGAAAATTAACATAAGGCAACTCAAGTCAATTGATCATTTCGAAATCATAGAATCTTAGAATACCAGGTTGGAAGGGACCTCAAGGATCATCTGGTCCAAACTTTCTTGGCAAAATCACTGTCTAGGCAAGATGGCCCAGTATCCTGTGCAGCTGAATGTTAAAAGTGTCCAATGTTGGGGAATCTACCACTTCCCTGAGAAGACTATCCCAATGGCTGATCTCATTGTGAAAAATTTTCCTCTTGCACCCAATTGGAATCTCCCCAGAAGTAACTTGCACCCATTACCCCTCATCTTTTCAACGTGATTTCTTGTAAAAAGGGAATCTCCTTATTCTTTATAGCCACCATTTAAATATTGGAATGTGGTGATTAAGGTCTTCCCAAGCGTTCTGTCCTCAAGGCTGAACAAATCCAGTTCTTTCAGCCTTTCGTCATATGGCAGGCTTCCCAGTACTTTGATTATCTTGGTGGCCCTTCTTTGGACCCTCTCCAACCTGTCTACATATTTTTGTATAATGGGGACCAAAACTGAACACAGTGTTCCAGGTGTGGCCTGGCAAGTGCTGAGTAAAGTGGGATAATGATTTCTTTGTCTCTGCTGGTGATGCCCCTGTTGATGCAGCCCAGCATCCTGTTGACTTTCTTTGCCACAGCAACATACTGTTCACTCATATTGAGCTTGTTGCCCATTAGAACTCCTAGGCCCTTTCCCACAGAGCTGGTCCCCAGTTGGGTAGATCCCAGTCTGTGCTGCACTCCTGGAGTATGTTTTCCCAGGAACAAGACCTTATATTTGTCCTTGTTGAACTTCATAAGATTCTTGTTAGCAGACTCTTCCAGGCTATCCAGGCCTTCCTGCAGGGTGGATTTCCCTTCCAAAGTGTCCACTTCCCCATTCATTTTTACACAATCAGCAAAATTTATCAGAGTACACTTGTTTCCATCATCCAGATCACTTATGAAGATATTAATCAGTGTTGGGCCCAATATCAATCCCCTGGGGACTCCACTTGTGGCAGGTTGACAGTTTGAAAAGGAGCTATTTACCACCACCCTCTGGGTACAGCTGTCAGCCAGTTCCCACCCACCACATAGACCAATTGTCTAGACAAGAGTTCTTTCCAATTAATTGTAGCTGTTATATGTAATATACATAAATTTTCCCACATGGGTTTTAGGGAATAATGCTGTATGAATCTAAATTATATGACATATATAAGAGTAATATACACAGTTGCAAAGAACCTAACATGAGGTAATTAACCTTTTACTTATATCCCTGCAGCTCTATTAAAACGACTAATATTCACTTGCTATCTCTTAAGAGGACATTTCACCAGGTTTCAGCTCAAAAGATATTCATAGCATGGAAACAATAGCTGGAAGCTAATTATAATATATTGAGTGAGATTCTCGTTAAAAGAGCATACAGTGAATATTTCTATTGAAATCAATCAATTATGTGGGCACATATTTGCAGGAAAAAATAACTCATTATTTGCAACACGAAATGAAGTAATATTTATTTATAGCTTAGTTTAGTATTTATTCCCATATTGGAAAGAGCTCAGTCATTATTTACAACTTGTGTAATAGTTCATCTATACATGATTGTATTGTGCTCCTGGTATTCCAACACATATCTTTGATCTCTTAAATTGTGACAAAAGTCCATTCTGCAGGCCGCTGAACTTCTGAGATGATACCTCCCACATTCAATGTCTAATTATACTTCTTTCTGGTTAAAATTAGTGTAAGGAAATTAATTATTTAGTTCTAAAGATATAGCTAAAAACAGTTCAGTTCATTCCATACTGAAATGGAAAAGACATTTGATATACCATTACATACAGTTTTGCTTGTTATGTGTAGGTGAAGTAAAATGAAGGCCACAAAGTTGATCAGAGGGCTGGAGCACCTCTCCTGTGAGGACAGGCTGAGGGAATTGGGCTTGTTCAGCTTGGAGAAGAGAAGGCTCCAGGGAGACCTAATTGTGTCCTTCCAGTACCTAAAGGGGGCCTACAGGAAAGACAGAGAGGGGCTGTTTCAAAGGGCATGTAGTGATAGGACAAGGGGTAATGGGTTTAAACTAAAAGAGGGGAGATTTAGATTAGGTATTAGGAAGAAATTCTTTACTTCGAGGGTAGTGAGTCACTGGAACAGGTTGCCCAGAGAAGTTGCGGAGGCCTGGAAGCGTTTAAGGCCAGGTTGGATGGGGCTTTGGGCAATCTGGTCTAGTGTAGGGTGTCCCTGGCCATGGCGGAGGGGTGGGACTAGGGGATCTTTAAGATCCCTTCCCACCCTAACCGCTCTCTGATTCTGTGATTCTATAATGCCATATGACCTACTCTTCTCAACTGTCTCTGAATCAGCAGGAGTTTTCATCCTCTAATCAAGTAGGAGAACAGAAAATTGTTAGTCCTCACACGGAGAATTTTTTTTATTTTTTTTCTTTGGTCTAGAAGCCACAGTCATCAAAATTTAATACACTGTAGACATACAGACATCTGATCTGAAGAGAATAAGATACTTCTGTCAAAGGCATATTTGACTATAGACCTAAAGATGAGAGGCAAGTGACTAATCATTTGAGTACATTGCCAGAGTTATTTTTTTTAGCTATTAGAAAAGAAGCTGCATAGCATAAAAGTAATATCAGGGATGAAGGTCAGTCAGAATATTGTTGTACAAACACTTAGAAACACTAAAGAAAACAGCTCCAATGTATTTTAAAAATTCAAAGAATCTTTTATACACTTACTAACAAAAGATGCCAAAGTTCTGTAAGTAGCATACTGAAAGTGACTTTTGCTTATGGTGATTAAACCCAGCAAGCATGCTTTTTTTATAAACAGTATCTAACTCCTTTTGTGTATAATTCTTGGAGACACATAATTAATTTTCTATCACAGACAAAGAAATGCAAGAGCTTTAGTATTTTTCATGTAACAGATCACATTTAGGAGATACTTATAATGGAAGGTTTTCATCTGACTGACCGAACCTATTAGAATGAGGCCCCAGACTGCTGCTAGCTGCTGTTCCTCTCAAGGTTTGAGCCATTGCAATGGTAATACTGAATTAGATTAGTAGACATAAGAAAGTCTTTTTTTTTTTTTTTTTTTTTAAAAAAAAAAAAAAAGTGGATTTGAAGGAAATAGTTCTTAACTCACCTTTTCTTTTTACTGTGTCCCTACTGAACAGAGATACAGAAGTAATGCTCATTTTCATCTGTTAACCTTAGAGATACAAGAGGACAAGTACTTTTTTGCTGTTTAGTTTCTGTAAGGGAAATAAAATCCTGTTACTGAAGAGCAATGCTCATAGCACAGAAAGTCATCAAGGACAGTCTCAATAAATGAAGCAAACAAATAAAACGGCTTTCCTAAAATAGTTCTCAGCAGTAGTTCTCATCTTGTGTGATATTCTGTATTTGTAATTTGCTGTTCTGGGCTTACTCCCTATATCAGGCTTTCTCTTCATGACTGCAGACCATATGTTTCACATCCAATATATGTATTACAGAACACTGTGTTTTGTCTGTCAGATTATTTTTCTTTACAGATTTTTACTTCTAACCAAAAGTGTATGTGATAAAACAAAAACCATATGTCTTCAGTGAGTATTTGTATTTCACATGGACTATTTGGATGTTATCTGTAAAATAGTGTAATCTGATTATTAAAAACATATGCAAAAAAATCTACCTCAGATTTTAACAGTAGGTATTCTGTTACTTACTTGTTGAGATGCACACATGTACTAATACGCTTTCCAGTGTTCAGAGCAGGGATTCATGTCCACTGCAGTGCACTAGTCTCTTAGCTGCCACAGTTGTGCTCATATGTTTCAGTGACATATGTGTTCACTCACTAGTTGTTTGGTGAATGTAAATAAGATTGTTAATTCTGCTTCTGGATTCTACTCTCTTTTACTGCTGTTCATTAATTCTATTAACACACCCACTGAGAAACTTTGTGCCAAGATGAATACCAAGCACAAACGAAAGATAGTTCTGCAGTTCATTAAATAGGTGATAAAAAGGCAGACTGTGTGGTAGGCAATAACAGTGAGACACGATGTAAACAGGCAATGTTTGTCTTGGCAGAGTGCTAGCTGATGCTGCAATCTTTATATAGTCTTTCCAATTTATCATTATCAAATTTGTCAGAAAGACCTCAGAAAAATGAAGGCTAAATTTATAAAACTTCTGAGACACAAAAAAAACGTATCCCTATGATATGCAAAGACTGGTAATCACCTTCATGCTTACACACTCTCATAGTGCTCCCAACACACTCAGTAACTGTAAGGACAAGAAAAAAACCAACCATCCAACTGAATCCCAGATCACACTGACCTAACATTTAGGGGAGGGCTGTGAGCCAACCCCATATGTGCTTTATGCACATTCCTTTGCAAATGACAGGTGGCACACCCACGATGTTGAAGTAATTCACAAGTTCCACTAACTCAGGCTTGCACACATAAGAAAGCCATGATTCCTGACCAGGAGTAAGAACACCTAGTCAGGTGACCCTTGAGATGCAGGAAACGGGGTAGAGTCTCTATGAACTTCTCTGGTAGGCTGCATCCATCCTAGACATTTCTGGCTATGTTACACTGCATTTTTAACAGGGAAAGAGGGGCAGGCACCTTTTACAGGAAATCAAGAACTTGTGAGTATAATAAAAATCTTAACAATCTAAATAAATTACAATGTTTATTACAATTAGTCTGGTACTGACATTCAAAATTCAAATTATCCAATCAATGCAAAACAAATGTTAATAACAATATATTTAAAAACAGTTACATAAAAATTTCGTAGTGTATCCCTTTTCTTTGGTGTTTTGCTTACTGTCCAGATACACAGTACCAGTACTGCACAAGAAAAAAGGATGATCTGTTGCATCAAGTTGTCAGCATCTCAAATTCTTCACCAGGATGAGTATGATATTGATGGTTGCATTTTCTTTTTCCTTAGTTTAAGATTCACTTGTGTGTGGTTTTTAACTCAATTTTACACCTTATTCTTTTTTCTTTTTTCCTGTTTGTTTTTTTTTTTCCCCTCACCAGTCTACAGGTCCACATTACAGCTGAAGTTACTATATATGATCTATTTTATATGTGTTACATACTTGTTTTTTGTCAATTTTGTTACCCTCAAAAGACACTGTGTCCAGATTCCAACTCTTTAAATCCTAGAATTATAAAATGGTTTGGATTGGAAGGGACTTTAAAGATCATCTAGTTCCAACTCCCCTGCCATGGTTAGTGACACCCTCCATTAGACCAGGTTGCCCAAAGCCCCATCCAACCTGGCCTTGAACCACAACCTCCAGGGAGGTGGCAGCCACAACTACTCTGGGCAATCTGTTCCAGTGTCTCACCACCCACACAGAGAAGAATTTCTTCCTAATATCTAATCTAAATCTACCCTCTTTTAGATTAAAGCCATTACTCCTTGTCCTACCACTACTTGCCTTTGTAAACAGTCCCTCTCCAGATTTCTTGTAGGCCACCTTCAAGTACTATTGATAGGCTGCAAAAAGGTCTCTCCAGAGTCTTCTCCAGATTGAATGATCCCAGCTCTCTCAACCTGTCTTCATGGAAGAGCTGCTCCAGTGCTCTAATCATCTTCCTGGCCCTCCTCTAAACTCCCTCCAACAGCTCCATGTCTTTCTTAAGTTGGAGCCCCCAGAGCTGGATGCAGTACTCCAGATGGGGTCTCACAAAAGCAGAATAGAGGGGGAGAATCACCTCCTTTAATTCGCTGGCCATGCTTCTTTTGATGCAGCCCGGGATACGGTTGGCTTTCTGGGCTGCAAGTGCACCTTGCCAGCTCATGCTGAACATTTCATCAATCAACACCTCCAAGTCCTTCTCCGCAAGGCTGCTCTCAATCTCATTCTCCATCCAGCCTGTAGCTGTGCTTGGCACTGCAAATTGTTTAATATTCCCAGTGTCATCCAATGTCATCCTTTACCCCTTCTATTACTACACTATGCCTCTGCTCCCTTGCACTGCATCCTCCACCTCTCTTTTTAAGGGGCAGAACTGTGCATCCTGGTTTGCAAACCTCCAGCTACTCCTGCTATAGGCTAAATATGCATAACCTCAGGAACAGAAAGATTTTAAAACATCCTTTCAAATTTTTAACTATTTAAGTCATAAAGCCCAACAGAACAAATATTTTAGAGATTCTAAATATAATACATAAAATCAGAAATGCTAATGTAAATATTTATAGTATTAATGCTAAAATACCAATGCTATCCTATGTCAATTATCAATAGCCTAGTATGTGAAGTATTTTGTGATCTTCATGACTGTACAAGATAGGCAATCATCACATTAACAAATATTTTTCTTCATTTTTCTCAAAGAAAAGAAATACCGCTCCTATATCCTTGCTTCAAAAAAAGGTTGGAAAAGGAGAACAGAAAGAGAGAAGAGTCCCTGTTCTGGCCATAGTTGAAGTTAAGAAGTTGTTTTTCTTCCTGCAGCTTTGGAGATACCATGCCATGAGACACACTTTACACTATTGAGAAAAACTTGTTGCCCTGCTATGTATATTTATTTAAGGAAGACAAACTGTAAAGCTACAATCTAGCCCAGTTCAGAAATTTGCCTCTTCATAGCTGTTGGTGCATGTAGTTACCAATTAAATCACACAGGAAAAATAAAAATTAAAATTAAAATTGTTATTTCAAAAAGTGGATGTTGAAGAAAGAAAACAACATCAACACCATCACTAAGAAGACAAAGGAAGAAGCTGAAGTCTAATAATTTTAGTTTTGCAATACCCACTTTGAAATGTAACGACTTGCTACAAAAGGTAACATCTGGTTCTGTGCAAAAGCAGATTAATGTGCATCCCTTGATATCTTCAGAGCAGGTGTAACAAAATTGAACAGAAACATCAAGACCAGATTCTTTCTGGTTCATATTCAGTTGTGCCTGAAACTCAAATTATGTCTGCTTGATAGGTAATGAATTCCTGATGATGTCTGAAAACATAAAATAAAAGATTACTTTTGGTGTAATTATCTGTTTCTCAATAGTATTGCAGGAAATCTTACTTGTACATCACCTGCTATTTTATTTTAACCTGCCATCTATTAACCTTTGGTTCACAAGTGCAGAGGAGCTAGAATTTATTGCTGGGGAAGTAAAGGAGGGTGGGAAGTGCTAGAGAAACACACATTAGCATATCACTCAGCTAGTTTATCTCAAATGCTAATAAAGAACAAGGGGGCTTGGGTGGGATTTTTTGGGGGGGGGTTTGTGGGGTTGTTTTTTTTTTTTAGAGGTTTTTTTAGTCTCAAAATAGTCATAGTTGCAAAAACCTGTCTTAAGCACATGCTCATCATTCATAGCGATCTTCCTTCAGCAACAGTTGCTATAATTCACCTTGCAGATAACCCACCCATGAAGATGACTACTAAACAAATACACAGAAATACATCTTTTGAATACACTTGGTAAAATCAGGAGCTAGGAGAGGGAGACTGATTGTTATCTGCCTTTGTTATTTTCAAGAGAAAAAGAAAGAAAAAAATGTCACTCTTCAGAGGATTATAGTCACCTGTATAAAGGTTGAAAAGTGCATTGAAGCATTCCTTTTATCTTTTTAGGAATGAACATTCATGGCAATAACAGGACATGAAGTATTGCAAGAAACTATAAAGAAAAGTCAATATTATAATTGAAAGGGAAGAGACTTAGCAGGGAACCAATATCAAAGATGTAAGGTTTTAAATTATTAGTGCTTGAAGCATAGAAGTGAAGCTGATCTGCAGACAGGCCTTTAGTGGAACAGTACATTTCTCAGAATGTAATGGAAACAAGAACTGAGCATCTGAGAGAAAGTGAACATGCTGAACTAATGCTTTTATTGTATGTCACCTAACAGTCAAACCACTAACAGTTATTACTTTATTTTTGCCTCATCTTGAGTCACATAAGTTCAAAAACTGAGGTATGTTCCTATGGATGGCTGCCAGAAGTTAAGCTTTTTGTCATCATTGCTTTCTAAAGCTGATCCCAGCCCATGAGCTGACTGAAATGACATGCTGAATCACACATTGTATCATTTTTGTATGTGCAAAATTACACTCTGTAAATGTGCAACATTGAAATTGTCACCTGAAAAAATAATGCCTATAAACTCAACATTCATTAATTATTTTTTTTCTTACTATATCTTGTATAACTACTCTGCCTTTAAGTCACTAAGTAAAGTCACTTTGGAGAAAAGAATAGGCATCAATTTGCCAAAAAGACTGAATTAGACTCATACTGCTCACAGGAAGGTATCATAACAAACAGAAAATAGAGCCACATAAATAACTTCAGTTGTTTAATTCCTTCCATTTTTTAGTAATTCTCCAGCAAAGAGTAATTAAAAAATAAATACATTAAAATAAAAGATTATTTAAAATTATTTTTAAAAAACAGTTTAAAATTTTCCCTTGTAGTCATTGGATCCAAGAAAAAATTTTTTCAAGTGGTTACAATTCAGCATTGTAACAGAAAAGTATAGCTAGAATATCCTCTCTACCTGTTCAATACTTCATTTATGTCTTAAAGATGATACTCGTTCTTTTTCAAAGTTACAAGTACTTTAACAAATAACATAATTGTGAAGCTCCATGCTACTTGTGATTAATTTCCTATTCAACTTTTGATGTCCTTTAATAGATAATAGAAGCATAAAGAACAAATGTATGGCTGGCATAACAAGATGCCATTCACATCAGTTCCCATCCTGCAATTCATGTCAACAAGCACTGAGGTTTCTGTCATATTAGCAAAGTTACAGAATTACTCTTGGAATGAACATTAACACAACTGAAAGTTTTTGTTTCTGGGGGTTTTTTTAATACATGAAAATAATACTCTGCATTAAATCTAAGAATTTTTTCCATGTAATAATCTTAAACCAAGAAAATAATAAATATTTGTATTATATGTTTAGCAAATTTTATCTTATTATAATGTACCCTATATATAATTGTTTGCACAGTGACCAGGTTTTTTTAATTAAAGTTTGTGTTGAAGTAATTTGCCGCTCTGTAGAAAGAAATATGTTGACATTTACTATCAGAATCTATTCAGAAACGTTACGTCTTGAACTATGGAACAGATAATACTGAGCTCACCTAAGGAAACTTAATACATAATTTTATCACATGCATTTACAATAAGCTATATAGTATATAGTGTAGTGGTTTAACCTTGGCTAAACATCAGATGTTCACTAAGCCGCTCTATCACTCCTCTCCTCAGCAGGGCACAGAGGGGAGAAACAAAAAAATATGGAAAAAAAACAACCCCAAAGTTGTGGGTTAAGATAAAGGCAGTTATAATGTAGCAGAAGCAAGACCACACGCGTAAGTAAAGCAAGAAAAAATGAAAAGATTATTCTCTACTTCCCATCAGCAGGCGATGTCCGGCCACTTCCTGGGAAGCAGGGCTTCAGAATGCGTAGTGGCCGCCCCGGAACACAAAACATTGAAAAAAACCCAAATGCCCCTTGTTCCTCCCCCTCTCCCTCAGCTTCCCATTGCTGAGCAGACATCATATGTTATGGAATATCCGTTTGGCCAGTCTGGGTCAGCTGCCCTGGCTGTGTCCCCTCCCAGGATCTTGCCCACCCCCAGCCTACTGCTGAGGGGATGGAAGAAGGGTTGGAGACACAGCCTTGATGTGTGCCGGCACTGCTCGGCAGTAGCCAAAACCCTGGTGTGTTACCAACACCTTGCTGCTACCAATGCACAGCACCGTAAGGGCTGCTACGGGGAAATTAACTCCAGCTCAGTCTGACCCAGTACATATAGCTATATTATCCTTCCATAAAATCTCACATTTCAGAGAGACTGAACAGTGCACCTCAGATTTTACAGGTCAGAGTGACGTAACAAAGGACTTTTGTGTGTACGTGAAAACAAGCTATTTTTAATATAAAATTATAAAATTTGGTCTGATTCTTACACAGCATTAGTTTTCCCTACTTAGTTTCTACTACTCCTGATTTAAATAGAATATTGAAGGGGGAATGAAGATATAAGGCCATGGTGGGTATCAGAGAAGTGATGTATTTTTTTTTAAATTTTGTTTGTTACAAAATAAATTAATTTTTATTACGGATTTTATTTGATGTGCTGAGGGCTGAGTTCAAACATGACATGAAAACAACTGTCATTGAGAAAGAGTATGTAACTCCATTTTTGAGGAAATTGGTTTTGAATTGGCAGTGTTACTAAAACCAGAAATAAACTCTAGCAATGAAGAAGATCTTGACATAATTGGCATTACTGAAATAAGAATTGATACTGTAATATCTGAGTATAAATATATATAAATACATATATATATATATCTCAAACACTGCAGTCAGCACAATCCTTTTCAAAATATCTATTAATACAAAATTTCTGAACAATCTATTGTGGTAATAAACTTGCCTGAATTATGCCATTGTACATATTTGTAGAAGTAACTGGCCTGGTCAGGTGAAAATAGAGTTGAGAGAGATCAAACAGTAAGTACCTAACAAGTCAAACAGTAAGTAAGTAACAAGTCTAACAACATTATAAAGTAGATGCACTAGTTAAATATCACCAGGGGACAGGTCTAGCAAAGCAAACATTTCGCACCATAAAAAAACATTGTATTTCTATGGTACGAAATAGAAGACTAAGGACGTAATTCAAAGAGGAAGTTGTATTAGGCCCCTCAGTAGTAGCTTATGGGTGATATAGACAGATCAATCAATCAAATGATCGATCGGTTCTATCCAGTTGCAATAAGTACCCAAACAGTTAGCATTTGTCAGAAATTAAAAGATTATATTACTTCACAGTGGATATTCACTTTAACATCCCAAAGGGCACCCTGTCTTAAAGACAAACTACGCTGCAACGTCCCCTTATAAATATACACTCTGATTTACAACTAAGGCAGGAAAATAAGCTACCTTCCTTTGAAGGAAAACTTTCTAAAAGGAGATATTTCCAAAAGGTCTTATCTAAGTTCTGATAAAATGTGCGCTTATAGAGCCTGAGAGGAAAGAAGTAGGGTACAGCCTGATACTTTAAAACAAATCACTTTTGCTGCGGTTGGGAACAGCTACCATTTCTGGTAAGCACCTGCAAATGACATTCAGGAGTATAATTTCCTGCCAGTCAGTCTTGTTGCTGCCTGCAACCACATGACAAATCGGTTTCTTACATTAAAAAAGTGGCGTTTTCTTTCTAAAAGTCTTGACAGTTATTATGCTGATGAAAAAGACTTTATTCCTGAGCTCCACTGACAGACCAGAGCAGAAAAGATGACACTACAAATGTATATAATTTTATTTTTACCATCTCTCTTTAATATTTGATATTTAAGTAACTGTCATTTAAACAGAGGACCTCACATGACACATTGTGTAGGCTGACTTGTTCATGTAATTAAAAAAGAACAAATTTAGTCAGTGTGTGTGTGGCCTGAGTACAAACCAGAGAATGACAAAAAGATCTCTCCTGCCCCAGGTTCGAAAAGGACCTTCTTTGGGCATGACTTTTTTCTCATTAATGTTCCTGGAAATCATTTTTTTATCAAGTTTCTTACAGCTTTCAAAACAGTAGAATATTTTCCTGAAATATCTTTAATTGGAAATATCATTCACAAGATATGGCAATTCTGACAAAAACATCTGAGTTCAAAGCAGAGCTTTGTTAAATCCATCCTGATGTGGACTGGTACCATGAGATCACCTCCATATCTTGAATTACCTGTGTTTCACTGATTCTGGCCTCAGAGGTGTAGATATGCAGAAAGGCTTTGCTAGTTCTGCTAAAGCAGATAATGGTCCTAGCATTTAATCTAGGTGACCTAATAAATACCTAGTAATTACCAGAATAATTACACAAAGAATCGAGTAAGGTGGTCTTATATCACAGCATGCTTTTTGTGAACTGGAAGGATATTTGTTTCTCAAACATGTATGCTGTTCATAAAAAGTATTTTTTTCTTTGAGATTCATATACATTTCTGCTATTGTAACATTGCAGGTAATGATTACAGATTAATGGAAAACATATTCTATACATAGAATCATAGAATCATAGAATCACTAAGGTTGGAAAGGACCTCTGAGATCATCAAGTCCAACCATCAACCTAACACCACCGTGCCAACTAGACCATGTCCTGGAGCGCCGCATCTATGTGTTTTTTGAATGTCTCCAGGGGTGGTGATTCAACCACCTTTCTGGGGAGCCTGTTCCAATGCCTCACTACTCTTTATGTGAAGAAGTTCTTCCTAATATCCAATCTAAACCTCCCTGATGCAACTTGAAGCCATTCCTTCTTGTCCTGTCGCTAGCCACTTGGGAGAAGAGACCGACACCCCCCTCACTATAACCTCCTTTCATGTAGTTGTAGAGCACGATCAGGTCTCCCCTTAGCCTCCTCTCCTCCAGGCTAAAGAGCCCCACTTCCCTCAGTCACTCCCCATAAGATTTCTTTTCCAGTCACTTCACCAGTTTTGTTGCCCTTCTCTGGACACGCTCCAGCAGCTCAATGTCCTTCTTATATTGAGGGGCCCAAAACTGGACATAGTACTCGAGGTGAGACCTCATCAGAGCCGAGTACAGGGGGACTATCACTTCCCTACTCCTGCTGGCCACGCCATTCCTGATGCAGGCCAGGATGCCATTGGCTTTCTTGACCACCTGGGCACACTGCTGGCTCATGTTGAGGCGGCTGTCAACCAGTACCCCCAGGTCCTTCTCTGCCAGGCAGCTCT
>VWZZ01006433.1:46047-71610 GCA_013399095.1 Psophia crepitans
GTTGCCCAGAGAAGCTGTGGAGGGCCCATCCCTGGAAGTGTTCAAGGCCAGGTTGGATAGGGCTTTGGGCAATCTGGTATAGTATAGGGTGTCCCTGCCCATGGCGGGGGGGGTTGGAACTAAATGATCCCTGTGGTCTCTTCCAACCCAAACCATTCTATGATTCTATAAAAAAAAGAACAACAAAAAATTAAAAGAGGTTAGATTTAGATTGGATGTAAAGAAGAGATTTTTTATGATGAGTGTGATCAAAAATTGGAACAGATTGCCCAGCGAATTTGGATGCCCCATCGCTGGAAGTGTTCAAAGATTGGGGTTTTGAGCAACCTAATCTAATGGGTGATGTCCATGTCCATTGCAGGGGGGTTGGACTAAATGATCTTTGAAGGCCACTTCCAATCCAAACAATTCTAGCATTCTAGGATTCTTTTTGTATTTCAGTAATTGATTACAGTGTTTAAAATATTGAGTACCGCCTTACTAAATTATTTATTTTAATATTTTCTACTTTAAATAATTTATCTTAACAGTGGTTTTTTTTTGTATAGAAAGCATCAGCCCAGTAAGTAACTGAATCCATTTTCATTCTAAGAACTCTTTACTTACAACTTTGGTTACATCTTAAAGATGGAATATACTGACTACCAGACATAAAACTTCTGTACAACTTATCCCACTTGGCACTCAAAACAGCTTTGTTGCATGTATTTCATGATGACAACTGTCTTTCCTGGTTTACCTCTTTCAAATATGTCTACCATTAACTAACCTGGTATAAGTTACCACACATTAAGTATAATGTATAGAAATGTTGTTCTTCCTGTGTTGAAGAGAAAAAACATTAATCCATCTTACCTCATTATAAAAGCAAATGTGTTGATACTCATAATTCATTTCCTTTATCTCCCAACAAGACTTTCAGCTTAGGTGCTTTCTCAGATTCATTGCCTGGAGAGTCTGGGTAAGAAACATAACTTGGAATTCAGTGGCGTCAAGGACTAGGGATTTAAATAGTAGTAGATCCCTGAAACACTGGTACAAATATGATAAAAATAGAGAAAAGGTAGACATAGTCCACAAAACATTATCCTTAAATAATAATAGGATCTCTTAATAGGATCTACAAGCTTTTAGTATTAGGCTGCTGTTTGTATCAGTTTAGTGGCAGTTGAATGCACTTCTCAAACACAATATTTGCTAAACATCTAGGTTTCCAAATATATTATCTATATACACACTTGAAACAAAATGAGTCTAAAATAAGAAACCAGTTAAGAACTATGAAATCTTTGGATAGAAGACTTCTATCCAGACAGCTATTTTCTAATCTTCCCTCATCTTGACTGAAGGCGTCACATCTCTATTCTGTTTTCAGTCACAAAATATTCAAGCTTCAAAAAAAAAAAGAAACTTCTTTGAAGCAAGCCTTTGAGATAACTAGAATAACTAACTTTGAGATGGTTATTTGGTCACTGAAGAGAGCAAAGTGGTCACATTCTTTTTCTTATGCCATCTTTTTCTTTAGTCTGTTCATATTTCAAAGCTTGAAATACTGATCTTTTTGTAACTTATTGAGTGAAACATTCATGGCTTTCGTTTGAATGATATCATTAGTCATATAAGAAAAAAGTGACTAAGACAAAAAGAGAGAGTTTCATGGGGAATAAAAGTCATTATATCCTAGTCACAAACTTTTCTAATCCAAAAGAGTACCTACAGTACCCTACAGAAATGCTTGTGAAGTGCACAGCCCAATGAAATCTCCCCATGGTTGTCCTTTGAATTCTTTATTTCTAGCTTCTGTTACATTCATATTTAATCAGACTCCTCACTTTTGTATATGCAAAGGAAATGTTAAATAAAATATTCTCTATAGAAAGGAAAAAGACCCATTAGCTCAATTCCAAAGCAGATGATTAAAAATTCAGAAAACACCTTATCTGAAATGGAGTTAATTGTAATAGTGTCCTGTCAAAAAGATTCACTACCACCACCTTGTGTCACAGAAGTGACTCAAAAAAACATATTGCACCCAATATCTAGACCTTTAATTACTAACAGCAGTTTTATCAGAGAATTACTAAATATTTTACCCAGTTTTAATACATACTAATTATCCTCTGCAGTTTACTCATTATCATTTGTAACTGACTTAAAAAGGGAAATGAAGGATAATACAGAAGGCGTAAGCTTGACTTTTAGTATCAAGGTGATTTTAAAAGAAGGATATACCTTCATTACCAGATTGGTTTGTAGACCAGAGTCCTCACTAAATCTTCCTGTAAGTATCCTTGGGAATTCTTTCTGCATCATGTTTGAATCAAGTAAAAATGGAGGTCCAGTAACACTTCTTATCTTTCACAGAAACTGGAATAGACTGCAGGGAATCATCTGGAGTATTGTCCGTCAGTTTCTCTTCTTTAGACCCTCACAAAAAACAGCTTTCCAGGTTCTGAGAAATCCTCATCTCATGCATCATCTCCTATCAAATCCCTTATTTTCTTAATGGGCACTGGAGGATAAGAGGATAGTGTTGTTTATCTCATGTATTTTGCTTTTTAGCTACACACCTATTAGAGATCAGAAAAGAAACTTCCTCTTCATCTGGCTACAGTCTGGATTTTCCTCTGCCTTTGGCACTTTAGAAATTTAACTTTGAGAGGATAGAGCCATATCTAATACTTCTCTGACCACGGTCACAAATGTAAGGGCAAATATCCATGAAAGACTCATGGTGCGCATCACTGAGTACCACCTACATTTAAAAATGAGGAAGATGGTTAGGTCCTAGTTGTAGAAGAGAAAGGATAGAAATATCTCAGTTTTATAGATGGATTTAGGTAGCCTTCATGACCTTCACATTTCTAGATTTGGAAACAACATGTAAGTTTTTTGCAGCTGACAAATCCTATGGCTATAGAAAACAGAATGGGAGAAAGGCATGATTTATTTTAGATAAAACAGCCTTTTTAGTAAAGATTTACTGACACTGAACCAATTTGCAGTAATATTGATAATGTTTATGAATGAATTATTCATTCACTAGGCATTTTACAACACAGCAGTTGTCTGTTTTTCAGGTTCCTGTCACGATTACATTAATCAATAATTAAATTACAAGATTTAATCTTAGTTAAGTTTGCAGAGAATGATATACAAAATGTAGTTCAGCATTTGAAAGAATAATCTACTTTATTTAAACATTTGAATTATTGCCACAACTTAGAATTTATTAGACAAAACCTTTTAGTGCATGTTTACAAATGTTAAATGTTGTGGTGTTCTTTTTCTGTTTGTTTGGTTTTTTTTGTGGTAGGGAGTATTGACATATTAAGCACCCTCAAATCCCTCTTGAAGGTAAACTTTTGAAGGTGGCTTGAAGGTAAACTTTTGAAGTTGGCTTGAAGGTGACAATTTTCACAATGGCAATTTTTTTTCTAAGGCTTAATTAATTGTCCAATAGTATTTGATATTTAGGAAGAATATCCTTTCTTTTAGACAAGAAATGTAACTCAGAGCCACCATGTATTGTGACTGGCATCTATTCTTGACCTGCCAATCAATAATTACAATTCAGCACTCTACTGAACAGCTCCTTTTCTGCTTACCTCAGTCTGTCGCGATCGATATATTTATTTATTAAGATGAAAAGTATTTATTAACTGGAATGGTTCTTATAAAAAAGAAAGCTGTCTCATAAAAGGTACACTGAACCTTTACAGACATTGAATACAATTATTACTATGTTTCATTTATTTTAATTTTCTTAACTAAACTGCATTGTTCTTTAAGGAATGCTTTCCTCTATATCAAACAGTCCATATAGTTCATAGACCTTTTTTATTTGACAGAGGGAGATAATACTAACTACTCTATCAAGTCAGCAGAGAAGTCTAGTATTCCTTCAAAAGCAGGAATATAATCATAATCTGTCATTAGTTTGTATGATGACTTTTAGTAAAGCTTTTCAGCTCCTCTGTTTTTCCTTTTCTAAAAATGGACTAACAATGCTCCAATTTTTGTAAAATCTTAGATATCTACACACACACAAAAGAAACAGATGAATTAAATATTATATCAAAATGTATGTACCTGCAAAATATTTTTTGTTTATAATAAATCAAATATACCTATTAAAACCATTATTGGCTAATTTTATGAGTAAACTTTTTTCTTCCATTTGAACCAGCAAGGGATTATTTTTCAAGTATCTTTTATATTGTACTTTTCTATTTCTTTTTGCAGCCTTAAGTACATAATTTGAAAGATAACACTTAGGATGTGTTTGTTTATATCTTATTAATAAATTAAAGGAAGTGATTTGGCCTCTCCATTTATTTATTTTTCCTTCTTTCAATCTGCCAGCAATGAGATCCAAATATTTCTGTATTAGAATAGAATAGAATAGAATAGAATCATTAAGGTTGGAAGTGACCTCAAGGATCATCTAGTCCAACCATCCCCCCACCACCTATTACCCACTAAACCACGTCCCTAAGTACCACATCTAACCTTTCCTTAAACACCCTCAGGGATGGTGACTCCACCCCCTCTCTGGGCAACCCGTTCCAATGCCCGACCACCCTTTCAGAGAAGAATTTTCTCCTCATCTCCAACCTGAACCTTCCCTGGCGCAACTTCCAGCCATTTCCCCTTGTCCTGTCACTAGTTATCTGTGAGAAGAGGCCAACCCCCAGCTCACCACAACTTCCTTTCAGGTAGTTGTAGAGGGCAATATTTGTATTTGAGTGTACTACTTAGAAAGTAGGAAACACAAAAATATTTCAGTACTACTTTGTGGTTTTTTTTTCTGTTAGCATATGATAGTATAATTTCCAGAAATACTGGTTCCACTAGGTTAATCCCAGCTGCGTAGAATTAAAAATTTTCTATATAGCATCACACAATCAGTTTGGACTAGTTTCTTTTTTCTTTTTCCTTTTTTTTTTAATTTGATCGATTCAAGAACCTGAAAATGAACACAATGAAGAATAAAACCTCAGCAATAATGAAAATAAGACTGCCTTACAGTAGCAGATTAAGCATTTGTGGGAATAGCACTTGTCAAACTATCATTGCAGGACTAAGACTGCGATTTCCATGAGAAATGATTTGCTGTGTTAGGTTTACTGTATCTCCCCTTCTTTTTCAGTCAAGCAGTCTGCCCTTTTTAAAAAATTCAAATTAATGCAAAATAAAATGAAATATATATTTTTTTTCATGTAGACCATCTGTTTAATACTTATCATAGACTGCTTAATTCAACAGCCAAGGAACTCATTCACAATCACTGTCAATATCAGTAACAGATAGAATTAAGGTTTGTGTCCATTGATTTCTACCGGCTCAGTGGGAAAAAAGTAGGTAAAAAAGTCATTTTGATAATTTTAATAAAGATGTAACTAAGACCAAAAGATCACAAAGATGATCAAGGGAGTGGAACATCTCCCTTATGAGGAAAGGCTGAGGGAGCTGGGTCTCTTTAGCTTGGAGAAGAGGAAGCTGAGGGGTGACCTCATCAATGTTTATAAATATGTTAAGGGTGAGTGTTGGGAAGATGGAGCCAGGCTCTTCTCAGTGTCACTAAGTGATAGGACAAGGGGCAACGGGTGCAAGCTGGAGCATAGGAGGTTCCGTGTTAATATAAGGAAAAACTTTTTCACTGTGAGAGTGACAGAGCACTGGAACAGGCTGCCCAGAGAGGTTGTGGAGTCTCCTTCTCTGGAGACATTCAAAACCCAACTGGACACATTCCTGAGTGATGTGCTCTAGGTGGCCCTGCCTTGGCGGTGGGTTGGACTAGATGATCTTTCGAGGTCCCTTCCAACCTCTACGATTCTGTGATTCTGTGAAATTTCTCGTATTTATTTAGTTACAGAAAAGGAATCCATAAATAGATACATTGAGCTGCTTTTATGAGTACTTGTTTAACGTTACTGAAAAGAAAGAAAAAGCATGCCACTTCTCAATGCACATAAACCCTGGAAAAAAAAGCAATACATTAAATAATTAGCAAGTCTTAGAGATTACGGAAATGTAAGTTTGCTTGAGTCTTTAGCTTCTACAAAATAAGGATTATAGGATCAGGATTTTGTAAGTTATCAGTAGTATTTTGTCCTACTAATTAAATAAATTAAGACAGATAATTACAGTAATACCATATGCCAACAAAATAAAACAGCAGAATTGTAAATAAAAGTGCAACAGCCATAACTGAGTACTGAAAAAAATTAAAATTATTTTTTAAACACTTCATGTGATTAAGGTCTCTGGGTATAGTGAATGCCTGACCTCATCTCAGATCTTATGTGCTGGTAAATTTCTAATAAACAATATTCATGTGAGTATATATATATATATTCCATATTCTTTGGAAATCAACCACTTTTCTGGTGATTTATTAAGAAGTTTGGAAATGTGTTTTGGAGGGTCATGAAGTGTGTCCAGTCTATTTTTTACAGCTACAAATACTAAGAATATGCATATAGATTATGATAAGAATATGTATTTACAGAAATATTTGCAGCCTTTCAATAATTTATTTGCACATTATTATTGTAGCATAATTTTCTAAACTATATGAAAACCCCAAGCATTACATATAATATTAAACTCTTATGGCCAAACAAACAATAGGAACTTTTCTCATGTCTTTCACTTGTGATACAAATTACACATTTCAAAGTTTTTCAATTAATTTGTTAGATAACTATGTGAAACTCATACATTAGAAAAAAAGAATTTTCTATGCATATATGCAAATAAAAAGGTGCTATGCTTAATTTATAAATAAAATTCTTTATTAAATAATAAAGAATAATTTGATAGACAGTTATACCAGATCCTAAAATACATACACATAAAAAAAAAAATGTTTTACATAAGAAAAAAAGTCCTATTTCACAACTGGAACAACTCTAACATTATCTTAGTTTCATCTTCAGAAAAAAATATTTTATATTGGATTGTATGTCCTTTTTACTATACAAAGCTATTTATTTTAAAGACATCTGAAATTTCACTGTAAAGCCTTGTTTTTAGGAAAAAAAAAGCTATGAGAAACATGCTATTTGGATCAAAGCTTTATGTCAGAATTCTGCCTCAAACTAAATCTTCCTGGAACACTTTTAACAAAATGCTGAGCTGCTTCTAGGAAACAGAGAATTTAATATAATGTGTTACACTTAAAATCCTGTCATAGGTAAAAAGAGATCACATCTCAGAAGTGGAGTCAACAATTATTTATTGTCTGCCTAACTAAAAATCTAATCAAAATACAGCAAGGAGTTATCTTCAATAATCTGCATACTTGTAGTATAAATTACTGTTGAAAAGCTTTGCTGACAGTAATACCCCTTCAAGTGTCAAACAAAACTTACTACTATCTACTGCTTTTCTTTCAAGTTACACTCCCCCTTCCAGCAGCCCTCCAGGACCTGACACCAAGAGATGTGGGGCAGCAGGACCCAGCAAGTTGTCAGCGGCCTCAGGGCTCTGCACGGGGAGGTAGGTCAGTGTTCATGGAAGTAGGTACCATCTTCCTTCTGAGTCTATAGTTCCCCTCTTACGGTAGTTTCTATACACTTTCTCATGACAGTCTGCTTCCTGGTCCCTGGCTCCCAGCTCAAGTTTCAAGGCTGTTTAAGAGCCAGCCTTAACAGGCGGAAAGAGCAGTGATTTGCGGTGTCATGCCTCCTTTGGTTGGTTACTTGATCACAGCAGGTATTCACAGAGCTCCACCTCAAGTGAATAATCAGTGGTCGCTTGGCCATCAGTCCATTGTTCAGACAAGTTAACACCAGCTCATGCCAAGGAAAGCCCAGACCTGCCCCAAGACACTGCACTGTCAGGTCTGTTCAAAGCCTATGGGCTTTTGCTGGTAGCAATCATATTCACTGGGGTACATATATCTGTGTTACAATCATATTGTTTTCACTGTAAATTATTAAAACAAGAGTCCATTGTGAGACATTTCTCAAGCAAAGCATTTGTTTAATCTGTCAGCTTTCCTGTTCTTAACATTATTAATGGAACCCCATGAGGGATGGTGACTCAACCCCTTCCCTGGGGAGCCTGTTCCAATGCCTGACCACTCTTTTGGTGATGAAATTTTTCCTAATATCCAATCTAAGCCTGTCTGGAGCAATTTGAGGCCGTTTCCTATTTGTAGTGGTTTAACCTTGGCTAAACGCCAGGTGTCCACCAAGCCGCTCTATTACTCCCCTCCTCGACAGGGCACAGAGGGGAGAGGAAAAAATTTAGATCAAAAAAACAACTCCAAAATTGTGGGTTTAGATAAAGGCAGTTTTAATATAGCAAAGCAAGACTGTGCAGGGAAGCAAAGCAAGGAAACACAAACGATTATTCTGTACTTCTCATCAGCAGGTGATGTCCGGCCACTTCCTGGGAAGCAGGGCTTCAAAAAGTGTAGTGGTTGCCCCAGAACACAAAACGTTGAAAAAAAAAAATGAATGTCCCCCTGTTCCTCCCCCTCTCTCTTCAGCTTCCCATTGCTGAGCAGACATCATATGGTATGGAATATCCGTTTGGCCAATTTGGGTCAGCTGGCCTGGCTGTGTCCCCTCCCAGGATCTTGCCCACCCCCAGTCTACTGCTGAGGGGGTGGAAGAAGGATTGGAGACACAGCCTTGATGTGTGCCGGCACTGCTCGGCAGTAGCCAAAACTCTGGTGTGTTATCAGCACCTTGCTGCTACCAATGCACAGCACTGAAAGGGCTGCTACAAGGAAATTAACTCCAGCTCAGCCAGACCCAGTACAGTCCTATCACTTGTCGCTTGGGAGAAGAGACTACCACCTAACTCACGACAACCTCCTTTCAGGTAGTTGGAGAGAACAATAAGGTCTCTCAGCCTCCTCTTCTCCAAGCTAAACAACCCCTGTTCCCTCAGCTGCTCCTCATAAGGCTTGTGCTCCAGCCCCTTCACCAGCTTTGTTGCCCTTCTCTGGACACTTTTACTTAAGTTGCCAGTCTTAAATGAGAATATTCCAAAACTGGTGCTTGAATGTACAGTCATAGAATAGAATAGAATAGAATAGAATAGAATAGAATAGAATCATTAAGGTTGGAAGTGACCTCAAGGATCATCTAGTCCAACCATCCCCCCACCACCTATTACCCACTAAACCACGTCCCTAAGTACCACATGACAACAGTTTTATTTTTCATGCATTTTAATGGTTTAATGTGATACATGAAATAGTTATACTGATGCAGGATCAACAAACAACTCAGGATCCTGTAAACACTTTTGCACTTAAATAGCTCAGTTGTCTTAAATTAGACTCGTCAGCTGTATAAAGTCATTCACATGCATAACTCTTTATTTGTAAGAATACACTCTACATTTAAATGTAGGGAAAATGCTTGTATGGTAAGATGCCTAATGACTCAAATGTCTTGGGAATTCTCTTTAACAGTAATTACACTGGCAGCTACTAAGGATCAGTTAACAACTGGGCCTGCTAGTCTGGATTATATTTTTAAGCACTGAATTGAAAAAGCTGCTCTTAAATAAACTGACTTTTTTTCAAGAACAAATGCCTTACAAGATTACAACATCAAGACAAAACTTTGATTTGAATCCCCATTATTTCTGTAGTGCTAGAGCAACATAAAAAGTTAAAATAAAATAGGGCATCTCGTTAAATGATGTTGTGAACATTTTAATTTTCAAGTGGTGTTCCAAAGTGTTTTTTTTTAAAAAAAAACTTCTTAAATATTCAGTACTTATAGCCTACTTTTATGAGTTGCTGACATTATAAGCTAAATACATGATCTAAATTCAACTATTTGAAATTAGGAAGATAACAAACATAGTTGACTGAAAACATTTTCTGTGAAACTGAACATTTCATATAAATCCATTTAAATGCAATTTTCTTAAGAAGAATAATTTCAAAAATACCAAGGGATGCATAGAATTATCATATTTAAACCATTATAGGAAAAGTTTCTAGCAATTATAACAAAATGGTCTCATAATTACTTTTTAATTCTTAAGGTGGAATAAAATAAAGCATTACTTTTAGATAGAGATTTATAAAATTGATAATGGAAGTTACAAAACGTGCTTTTTTGTGAGAGCAAAAGGTACTGCTTCATGAATCAGGTGGCTCTTTCAAGTTTTTTCATTGCTATGAAAGGAATGATTTTGTTTCAATTCTATCATAAAGATTGTGTATGCCTTCAGTATATTACATCAAAGTTTATTACATGAAAATCTTGTAAATTAAATACTGCTTTGATGATTACATGTGACACACAAAATTGTGCATCAAGAATCAGATCAAGATCATGTGACATCACTTCAGACACTTTAATAAGTAAACAAAACAAAAGTAATTAGAAGAAAATAAAATACTACAAACAAATTAATTTTAAAAAATAAAGCATTTAGAGGCACAGTCAAAATCAGCTACAATTACATGAGTGCATGTATTATGACATAGCTTTGTAAATGTGTATGATTCTATAATTTAGTGAGCATTGAAGGTCACTGAAAAAATTCCCTATCAAAGCCATGACTATAAAAAAAAGCCTCCTGAAGTTCTGACCATATCCAGTTAAAAAGTGAAAAATTACACTACAGTTGTTAAGTAAAAAAGTCACATAATTCTGTTCTTAGTCTTATTCTCCAAAAATATCAAAATTCACTGTCATTTGACGTGTTACCTTTATGGAAAAAATTTGCACCTGGTTGGAGAAATTATAACACTCCTTCTGACAACAAACTTCTCTAATAACATCTACTAGTCCTACTTATGTTGCTGAGAGTGTGGGGTTTTTTTATGACGCTATTCATAAGCATCTGCTGAGTTTCCTTTTATGAAGCAAACCCTTACTGGCATGTGTAAGCTGCATCCAGGAATGTAAGTAAATAAGGTCTAAACATCAGGTATTTTAATAGAAAGGGGGGTGTCTATATTTTTGGTTCTGTCTCTTGGTCCTGTTGTGAACAATCTTTGTATGTCAGCTGTGTTTGATGGGGCTAGACAATATCTTTCTACGATTTTACTCAGTGTGTCGTAACAATGAGAATGCTTCCACAAACTTAAAGCCCATTTAAATTTCTGTGGATCAAAGGTATTCCCTCCCAGTCTATCAAATTGACCAATGTTATCAATCAAAACCCCAAAATATGTTATCAATCAACATGTTGTCAAGTTTTCTGTATTCTTTTATCATTATCGTTATTATTATTACTCTCTTCCTTTTCTGTGCTATTTAGTTGTTTTTGTCTGAACCCATGAGTTTTACTTTTTTTCAGTTCTCTCCCCCATCCCACTGGGTGCAGGGAGTGAACAAGTGGCTGTGTGGTTGTTTCAGCTGCCTACAGGTTAAATCACAACAATATTGTACTTCCACTAACAGATCTGAAATGTAAAAAAAAACCAAACAAACCACTAGAAAACATCTTTCCTCAGCCAAAATTTTAAGATTGGTTATAATAAAAAGTCAGTACTGATTTTCACAAGTATTTCAGCAATTTAATGGATTTCAACTATTTAACTCAATAATAGAACACCACAATTCCTTCCCTCAGATTCTCCTTTTTCCAGAGAAATAACCACATATTTCTACTGTGTAAGCTGCAACACTTGTTCTTCATACCATCTTTAACTCTGTTAGAGATTTGAATATTAGATCAGAGAAAGGTGATGCTTATACTCTGCAATATCCTTGTGTGATGTCCTAATTATTTGTTGTCATTTGTAAAGCATTTCAAAATATATTTACAATTGTGTTGGACTATGCATTGAGCTTTAGTGCTGACTGTTCAAATAACAAAAAAATCATAAATAACCAGATAATTTTGACCAATGAAATTTTTGCTACTAATGACCTGTAAAGCACCTATGCAGCTTTGATAGTAAAGTCTTACTCTGTTAAACAAACTCTAAGTCAAAAGATATTTCCTCTCTTTCAGCAACATTTCTAGAGCTTGCAGAGTGTAGGTAGTGTTGCTACTGTATTTCCAAAGACAAAAAAGATTGTTTTGAAATCATTTTATCTCTTGACCTATGTACACAAAACCCATATTGAAGAATGTCTTCTTCGAAGCAAATTACCTCTGACGATTTTTAAAATTCATATTCCATATAAACTCCGATTCTCTTTATATTTCATATGAAAAGAAAACTTAAATTGACTAAAATATTAACAAAAACTTAAAAGTTTGTTAATTCTTTATGAAAAAAATTATCTTGAATATGTTTTTCTCTTATATGTTTTGTGTTGTGAAGAAAAATTCTCTATGGCAAAGATTTTAAAACACAGATGTCTGAAGATGGACTTCCATGTGAGTATGCAGGTTACAGCCAACCTAAAATGTATTTTGATCTTGAATAGAGATTGAAATATAAAGATGGTTGAGATATGCTCAACACCTCTGAGATTCATATCATTCACTTGCTGCCTGTAAGAGCACTTCTGAGAATGTAGCTTTTAGATTTTAAACGTTTGTCTCTATAGTGTAACAGCTTTGTAGTGCGGTAGTATTTCATTAATACCATTTTTGTAGGGGTTAAGCCAGATGTTGCTCTTTCTTTCATGTGACTCTGATGATTTAAATAAGAAAATCTTCCATTCCACTGCTTGATGCAACCAGGGAAAAAATTGTTGCTCTGTAAGTTCTCTTAGTCCAAAGTTCAGCTTCTTCTCTAAAGGGAATTTGAATTTCAACTTAGCAAAAAATAATAATAATAATAAAAAAAAAAGTTTGTTGCCATTTGAACAATAGAATGTCAAAATCTGCCATATTAACATTATTCCAAAATATTCAACCCTGAAGCAGTTCTAGCAAACTTTAAATATGCTGAATAGGAGATGTAACACAGACCAGGTGGGTTTCCAGCAGCAGGAGGCAATATAGGAGAAAAACAATCAGAAACTTAAAATGTATAGTTTAGGATATTTTCTACAGAGAATTTTTTACAACTCTCTGAAGTCAGCACCTGCAATTTTCTCCTCTTCAGCATTTACTGAAACTTCTGCACAGCTAGTAAAGGTAATTATTTTATTTTAAATTCTTCCACAATTTTTAGTGCTCTTGCTGTTACGTTGTCACTTCTGCCACTCAGCTCTGCTGCTAAGGAGTTTCTTGTTTATTAAGCAGAAAGGAAGATAGCTTTCCTAAAGGTACATCTAAGAACATCCTTACTATGGTACAGCACTTAGTATTTCTATTTCTTTAGTCTTTTTAAGTGACTTTTCTTCCATATTCCTAATTATTATGTATTGAAAGATGTGAATTGTTAGTACGTTATCATAACATGTACATCATGGGAAATGGAGAAAGGCCTGTCAGTGAGCTGTTGTAGACAGGGTATAATGTGGCTACAGTGATTTGATAACTTTTCACTATTCTCCACTTCTAAAGGTGAAGGAAAATGAAACTACAATTGATGTTCAAAGATCTTCTCTTGATGTTGAAAATAGGATCAACTTCCTCCATACAGAAATGTAGCAGATGAAAGAAAGAAATAATCTCAATCATGGCTTCTATAAACCCTATTTATAATCTAGTCCAGATATGTAAGGATAGTGTTAGACATAACAAAATAACCCCCTGAGACAGCCATCCATATTCATCGGTGAAATGCTTCTTTATTTTTTTTGGAATTGAAGCAGCACATTCTTCTTGAATCTTTTCAAATCTGGCTGGGCAACATACTAGGAAGTACCCAATATTGGCAGGACCTAAGAATGGACTTTTCTCACTCTCTACTGCATTTCTTTTTGAATACCCATTCTTTGATTGAGTGTCTCCAAAAGTTAGTGATAATAAGTTAGATTCTGTAAAGGAAACAAGAATTCTACATTCTTTCAAAATATGTAGAATTTTCATTCTACGTTCATGCAAAAATTAAATGGGCCTCCAGGAATACTTCATATAACTGATCACCATTCTCTGAGCGCAGCCATTCAGCCAGTTTTGAGTCCACTTCACTGTCTGCTCATCCAGCCCATACTTCATCAGCTTTGTTGTGAGGATGTTATGGGAGGCAGTGTCAAAAGCCTTCCTGAAGTCTAGGTAGACAATATTCACTGCTCTCAAGGCTGGCCATTTCATCATAGACAATTATCAAGTTGGGCAAGCATGACTTCCCCTTTGCAAATCCATGTTGGCTACTCCTGATGATTTTCTTCTCATTCATGTGCCTGGAAATGGTTTCCAGGCTTAGTTCCATCAACTTCCCAGGGATCAAGTGAGGATGACCAGCCTATATTTAGCTTGTGTTGCTGAAACATGAACTTTGTTCTCCATATTGAAAGATGGTGTACAGATATCAAAACCATAAAGCAATTAATTTTATCAACTTTTACAAGACTTAACTTGCTATAAGAACTTTCTTTCATAGGGGACCTTCATATTTGCTTTTATTGTGCACTATGAATTATGGATACAGACAACGAGTTCTGTCACACCCCAATTACCTCATTTCCAGCTGACTACTCATGATTGCATCTGTGACTGAATTAGAAAATATCTTGCAGGTTAATGAGAACTCTGTTCAGTACCCTGAAGCTGGACAAGGGAAACCACATTTTTTTCCATATTTAATAAAACTACTTTTAGCCCATAGAAAAGCAGAAATTTTTTTTTATTTTTTTTTTATATAGACAGTTGGTTTTAGAACAAATGAAGAATTTCCTTTCCTATCTCAAGCTTACAGTACCACTAATTTAAATGTTGTCTTCAGGACAAAAAATATGCAGTTATTGTCCTTTCAGAGGAATTTTAATGACAGAATGGTAGAACATTTGAAAAGAAGTATAAAAGCTGTAAGTACCATGTATTTATGTACTTTAAGTACCTGGAAACACTCAGAGGAAAGAGGAATAAGAAGAGGACTGAATTAGCTTTCTATACCCTGGGAATTGTTCTCTTGGTTTCTTTTACGGGAAAAAAAAAAAAAAAAGAGAGAATCAGAACACTAAAGGGTTGGGGTTTTTTGTGTGGAAAGTTCAAGAAGAAACTTCATTTCAAATTACCAAAAAGGATTAAAAACATAACATTCCCATAATGCAAAAATATTATAAGAATGAAAATATATGCAGTGAGGACCTATAATTTTTTTTTTTCTTTCTGAATTCACATGACGTTCTTTGTATGATGATATTAGATTGTCAAGAAATAGAATCATAGTCCACAGAATGGTTTGGGTTGGAAGGGACATTTGAAGGTCATCTAGTTGAATTCCCCTGGAACGATCATGGACATTTTCAACTAGACGAGGTTGCCCAAAAGCCCTGTCCAACCTGGCCTTGAACACTTCCAGGGATGGGTCATATACAGCCTCTCTGGACAACCTGTTTCAGTGCCTCACCACCCTCAGAGTAAAGAATTTCTTCTTGACATCTCATCTAAATCTACCCTCCTTCCACTTAAAAGCATTACACCTCTCCTATCACTATAGACAACACTAAAAAGTCTGTCCCCATTCTTTTAAGACCCCTTTAAGTATTGAAAGGCTGTAATAAGTTCTTCCCAGAGACTTCTCTTCTCCAGGCTGAACAACCCCAACTCTCTGTCTTTCCTCATAAGAGAGGTGTTCCATCCCTCTGATCATTTTTGTGGCCCTCCTCTGGACCTTCTCCGACAGGTCTTTCTTGTATTGAGGACTCAGAGCTGGACACAGTACTCCAAGGGGAGTCTCACAAGAGTAGAGTAGAGGGGGAGAATCACCTCCCTTGACCTGCTGGGCACATTTCTTTTTATGCAGCTCAGGATACATTTGTTTTTCTGGGTTGCGAATGCACATTGCTGAATCATGGCCAGCTTTTCATCCACTAATACCACCAAGTCCTTTTCTGCAGGGCTGCTCTCAATCCCTTCATCCCTCAGCCTTTATTGATGTCGAGGGTTGTCCTGACCCAGGTGTAGGACCTTGCACTTGGCCTCATTGAACCTCATGTGGTTCACATGGACCCACTTCTAGAGTCTGTCCAGGTCCTTCTGAATAGCATCCTGTCCCTTAGGTGTGTCAACCACACCACTTGGTGTCATCACCACAGTTAAGAATTAATCGATTGTTGTCTATATACAAAATACCTGATGATTAAGAAGCTCAAATAAAAACCCTGGAAGAGACAATATGTGGCCTTTCACAATATCTGATTTATGTACAGATTTTAACACAAGTGATAATAGGTTGATGCATTGCAATAGAAAGATTTTTTTTCATTCTAAAGGATCTGTGTTGTCCTTAAGTGCTGAAAATTATGTGTCAATCTTCATATTTCTTGTTGAACTTGCTTGATTTTTTCACAAAAACTATTCATTCATTTATGGTTTATTAGTCTATACTTCTTTGATGCTATATTAGAAAATAAGATTTTTTTTTCCTGACATGCTGGGTTTTATAACAGCTCATTATATTTTTATGAATAAATAGATTTATATTAAAAAATGCAAGCCAAAAGCCCTTTCTTCATATTATCTGTTCCTAATAATCATCAAATTAAAAAGTCATCTGATCAGATCTGTCTATCTTAGTATTGACACTTTTCCAATTATCCCTGGTATATGGCAAGAACAGGCATCTCCATGGAATGATTTTATGGATGCACTTAGATTTAGAACTTTTTAATGAGAGATGCTTTTAATAAAGACAAATTTAAAAGTTGATTTTAAAATACTTCAGAAAAAACAAAGCACAAATTCAAAAATCCTTTTGAATGTCCAAATACGTTCAGCTTGATTAAAAATATTATTTATGATTTCTTCTATAAAAGGGAAAGATACATAAAGGATTATAGAAATCTATGAAGAATTTCACCTTTCATGGAAAATATCTCTGGCAATTTTGCATGTTTTGCATTTCTTCACTCTGAGTCTAGGTTTGAATTTGCTCTGGGAATGATGCAATGTGCATTTCTCTAGGGTGAAATTCACATCCTTGCAGAGGACCTGCAATAATTTGAAATTATCTTTATTCTAAAGATACTGAGTTCAAGTTATCATTGAAAGTGAGTAGACGTTTCTTGTCAAAGTCGGTTTCTTATGATCCAAGTAAATTTTTAAAATTGAGCTTAACAATGTTTAGTATGATGCTCATTACGTTGGTAGAAAACTAAATTAGTGGTCATCTTATCAAGTAAATTTACATAGAATTGAAAACTAGAAATCCCAATTGAAAATATGTAGCCTAAATGCATAATTAGTTCTTTCTAGTTTAGCAGAATTGTGATTACTGTAGGAAACAGTGGGAGATGTAGGATTTTTAGCTTTGTTCATTTTCTTTTATTCTTATGCAACTGTATTTTTTGATTGCTACAATTTGTAAGGCATTTAGTGAGAATAGTCTAATGGCTGCTGTAATCTAAGGAAGCATTTGAAAACGGAAGATTAATTAGATACAGCCGCAATATGCTCCCTCTTAGCTACACCACTTACTGAAAGAGCCAAAATGAATGGCAGAAAAGCTACTTTACTGTTTTTAGGCTATGAGAGGATTCTCATAGATGAGAAAAAATAGATACGACAAATAAAACGTTCTGATGAGTCATGATCCAAATATAGATCATTTATCCAACAGCTATAGTTTATAAACAAAAAATAAAACTTGTAATTACAGAAAATACGAGTTTACCAAGGAAAATTACATGTGGAAAGATTAGGATATGGGACCAGGTCATGTATGATTAGTTTCTGAAGAATCTACAGTATGTGCACCATCCTCTCTAGGAAGATGGTAGTTATATTCAGAGGTAGTGAAATTCAGAGATTTACAACTGTTCTTTTGAGAAAACCTATTTTAAAGGCCTGTGTTCTCTTAGAAATTGTTACATCCTCTAAATAAAAATGTCTACTCAAAGCTTGGCAAAGCTATTCCAGATGTTTAATTTGGCCAGGTCAGTAAAGATACTGTTATAATTTCTATCAAATGTTTTACTGTTTGGGCAGACACTCTGAAAAACATACCTATTGACCGTGGCTCTAACACTGTCTTTCTATACAACCAGATCCCCCCAGAATTATTTTTTCTTAAATCGTAAATCACTATTACAGTGAATCAGTTCTATTCCTTCTAAAACTATGTAAGTACTCTTAATCTTGTGTTACTGTGGTATCTGGTTTATATATGAAACATATCTTTGTGTTGTCATGGTTTCTAAGCACAATAAAATACACATTATCTCAAGGATTAAAGAGAACAATACATATTTTCCTTTGAATATGTCAGTGTACAATGATGATGACATTTTATCTAGTAAATTTAAAATTGCTTTTTCCACAGCAAGAATTTAATATCAAAATACTTTTTCTAAAGACTAATATTTCTTATAATATTTCCTAGATTATTTGCTTTTTAGAAGGAAGCAAGCCAATGCATTAAAAACAAAACAAAACAAAAAAAGCGCCAAACCCCAAATCTCTGAACCAATTGAAAAGTTCAAATGCTGTTTTGTTTTTAAAAAGTCATAATCAACATCATGGAGTTGTCAAAAGAAAAGTGGAAATTTCTTTGACGCTTCGCAACTTGCCAAAGTGTTGCTTGGGATTAGCATTCAAGTTTTATTACAATCAAGAAATACTGTTCCATCATGATGCTGAAAATTAACTAAAAGATAACCTGACTTTCAGCGTCAAAGATCAGGTCATGGCTATTCACAAACTGAACCTTGTGCATCAACATTGACAACCATTTGCTTTCTCCTATTATTGTTTCATGAGCAAAGCCAAATCCATATTTGCATCAGGGACACATTTGTTTTCTCATTAATCACATTTATCATTAGTCGATAAGTGATTATAACTCTCACAGATATGAGTAAAACTTAGAACAGTTATTTATTTATAAACTGTCATTATAACATCAGGTGCATCTTCCAGAACCTTCATGACACAAAGCTACTAGGCCTCATGCACCTCCATGACAAAATTCTACTCCATAATTATCTGTACCTGAGACAGCTATTTAAAGCCACCTCAACCAGGTCTACATAAAGAACTGATATCCTGTGGTAAGCATTATATCTTCCATCTAATTCAATATCCAATTCTCTACAAGTGTACAAATGTATACAGAAATGATTTATGGGTGTAATGTGTACACATGAAGCTGAGTCGTGATCAATTTCTGGTATAACATGAAAGGAGTCAGCAGATACAGTTTGGTAAAGGCAAAAATTGTTCATCAACCATGTCCTGGTTTCAGCTGAGAGAGAGTTAATTTTCTTCAAGAAAGTTGTAAAAGGTGTAAAACCACGACAAACCATAAATGCAATAACCTCACAATACTATGTTAATAGGAACTCAGAGACAATATTTTAATTTCATTTTAAACAAAAAACATTAGGAGAAAGTATTGACCTTGGATATTCCTGGATACTGAGATCTTTATCATATGAAAAATTGCTGACTCTCATAGAAATTTAAGTTTTTCATTCCAACAACCTTGATTAATAAAGAGACATTTTTCTTCACTTTCTATTTAACAGACACCTGAGCAGACAAAATGCTGTTGTTAATTAAACAAACATCACAATTACAATCTAAGATATGAAACATCTCAGATACGATAGAAATTAATGTTTTGACTGCATTAACCCTGTTACTTTTTTTTGTAATGCTTTCAAAAGCCTCAGAAAAGGTAGTTGCCAAGGTGAACAACTCTAATTTTGAGGTAAAACTTCAGATATCTTACTATTGCTCTTGTTCCATTTTAGGCATCTGTGAAAATAAAACAATAGAAAAAAAATAAAAAGTGAGAAAATTTATTTTTCTTTGTAGACTGAAGTTCAAGGATTAATATTTTTGTTTAAAATATATGAAAAAGGTAGGTAACTTAGTATATAAGCAGATTTTCACAGATCTAAATTTTTGTTATTCACACAAGAACTCATACAGAATAAAAAGAAAAGAAACCAATCCATAAATAACTCTAAGTATAGACCTGGTTACAGACCTTTTCCTAGAAGATAACTTGACAATATTTGTATTGTTCTGTATTCCATTAGCAGGAGGTAATGGAAAAGGAGAAATGTTGGCTTTGTTTAAACTGTAAGCATAAACTATACCAGCTGGTGCAGTCTGTTGGGAACTGATATGTGGGTCAGCACATTGCATCATCAGCACTTCTTTTCTTCAGCAAATTCACCTGCTTGAGTAAACAGACAATATGGGGCCCTAGTGTAACAAATTACATTATTAAAGAGAGAACTTTCTAAATTTTTGTCCTACTTAGCTTTTTATTCTGAATAACACTAACCTTCCTTGAACAAAAGTATTTTTTGTAACTAGTTCCAGTGAGCTCTTAGGTTCTTTAGCAATAGAATAAAGGTAAAATCCCCAACTTTGCTAGTGAGACTATAGTGCAGAAAAAATATCAACAGAATATGAATTTTATTTTCCTAGATGTTACTTACTGAGATAATCGACAACTATTTTACCCTTCTAAACAGAGTCTGGGACAGATGTTGAAAGCTTAGTTAAATGTTCTTTAACATAATAAGTTTTCTAGTAACCTTCACTATATCTAGGGTTTAGTTTACTGTATAGATGCAAACACCTGAGATGTGACCCATATTAAAATGCTGTAAATAATTATGCATTTAGTTTTCCTGCTCTGTCTTGGAAAATGTTAGATTCCAGGGGAATCAATTCTTCTTCATCCGAAAAGACAGACCTATCAAAAACAGAGAACCACATCAAAATAAAAATAAAAACAAAACACATGCAGTCACAGTAATTGGAAGCAGATGGGATAAGCTAAATACAGCATGAGCATAAATGAAAACTAAAGGACCTCATGAAAATCTGAAAGTCAAAGCTTGTCTCTTTGGAATAAACTGCTGTGGGTTGGCCTTCATTGAAAGCTCTTGATGTTTAGAAGGGTAGTTCAAGATCTGTGTCTTCTGAATTAATCAGCATATTCATATTTTAGAAAGGTTATAAAAAGCATAATGTTGGCTGAACGCTAATTTCTGAAAAAAAGTCTCTACTTTTTTCCAGGAAATGAATGCTTCATATTGAAACAAAATGCATTTTAGATGTTGATGAACAATTTAGAAGCTATTGAAAATATTCCAGCAGTATTTCTGTTTTATTTTTTATATAATTTCTTTTTTGCATTTGAATTTGCATGTCTAATATTCATTGATTGATGCTGTAAATATTCAACAGAAAATATAACAAAAAAAATTATTCTTCTGTTATGCTATATTATGCTATACTATATAATTTTTTCTAAATGACAAATATAAACTGTCAGGTTTGTGGGGGTAATTTAGAAGTGCAGCCTCATAGATCCTCCTGATAAGCATACACATATGTACATACGTATATAAAAATAAGTAGACTTTACACTTCTTTTTCTAAAGAGTTACAGAGAAATAATTTTTTTTAGGTTATGTTCACATACATACACAAATTTATATATCTCTGAATTCATTATACACTAAGATTGTTGGGTTTTTTAAATCCAAAACATCAACAAGTAAACTTATTAGAACTGACAGAGAAATTCAAAGATTGAATTTAAGCGGATTTTTCATTACTGACAACTGGTCATCCACATATCAGAAGCGAGAGTTAAAAGAAAGACATCACTACAAAGACGTCTTTTAGAAGCTGTGAGAACAAAGCAAAACAATATTTAAAGGGAGCATGAGCTGATGATTGTGAATCTTGATGCTACCATGTTCAGCTGGTATGTCCACATCTTCTGAGAGATAGACTAGAGGAATAAGGAAGAAATTCAAAAACACAGGGCCTACAATCAGCTGTATTTTAAGTACTGAAAGACTGACATTAGATCTCCCCAGGATTCTGTTGTTTATGTTTAACACACAAAATTCTTTCAAACTTTCCTCATACATCATGTTCTCCAATCCTCCAGTCATCTCTGTTGCCATTCAAAAAGTCCTGTCAAGCTTTTCAAATTCTCTCTTGAACTGGGAGAACTAAAATCACACACAACATTAAGTGTAGCTTAAAAAGCGTAGAGTAGGGATAATTACATCCCCTGATCTACTGACTATACTCTTGTTGATGCAGCTCAGATGGTTTTATTTTGTTGCTGCAATGACACGCTGCCAATTTATGGGGGGTTTTTATGATCTATTTGTAAGAAAACTAAGTGAAATGTCCCCTGTCAATAGATAAACTTCTGGAAATAAAGGTTTTTTGAAGGTACATATTACTAAATTTCATCCCTGATTAAAATATTATTCAAACATCTCTAAACTTACTTTAGAGACTAGAAATCAAATGTTTAATTGTTTAAACATTGTCCCTTCTCACATCTTGCAAAGCAGAAATTTATAATTATGCATAGACAACACTTGCTCTAACCAATGCACGTGTGCAGGGAAAATCTCTCTGCCACTAATATGCCTCTCTGAAATATTGCTTAAGACATAGAGAGATTGAAAATTTTTGCTAGGATCTGAGATCTGTAGATTACAATCTCTGAGAAAAAAGGCATTTTCCTCCGAAGTGTTTTGTAATTTTTAGATGAAGAATTCTTTTATGAATAAGTTGGTTAGCAGTATTACCCATTTTTGTTAGCAAATAATTCATAAACTAGTTATATTTTTTATTTGTAATTATACACAATTCAAGTCTATACAAATATTTTAGCAAATTATATCTCAGCACCTAGCTTTTTGAGTAAAGATTTGCTTACCTGTCAATTATTATTTTCTCCTATTCGGTGTGACAGATAACATGGGTTACAATGCATGTTGCTTGTCCTTCTCATTGGGTAAATTAAGCATCTGAAATAATCATTATTATTTGCTGCTGCATATTTTCATCATCTGATGTGTTTCAGACTTCCCCACATACAGCGTAACTGGACCCCAATCAGATGGCAATAAAAAGCATTTTTGACCCCTACAAAGAATATGGGCATAAACTGATGCATTTTCTCACAAGTACAAAACAAATCCCATCCATGTGTAGTCAACAAATATTGATTGATAAAAAAAATTCCATGTTAAATGACATTCAAATATGCAGCAATGAAAATTAATTACAAGTCAAAACAAGTGATTGACAAGAATCACTCTACAACAATTTTATGAATTAGGTTTGTCCACTTCAGCAAAAAATCTAGCTATTTCAATACATACTAGTACAGGCTATTCTCTTATGTTAAGATGGAGGTAACTCGGGACTTCGTTATTAGTTTGACGATAAGGATTCTTTCTTTTCATTTGTTTTCTACATTAAGCCCCAAGTCTGGCAAATAATATCCAAATGTTCATTAACTTCAGTTGAGGAAAGATCTCATGCAATGATTTTGAAACAAATGCATAAGAGAATGCAAAAATTTCTGTTGAAGACAGTATTACAAGACTTGGCTTCTTATTGGAGAGTGTCCAAAGGAGGGCAACTAAGATGGTGAAGGGTCTAGAGGGGAAGACATATGAAGAGAGCCTGAAGTCCATTGGTTTGTTCAGTCTAGAGAAAAGAAGTCTGAAGGGTGACTTCATTGCGGCCTACGGCGTCCTCACAAGGGGGAGCGAAGGGGCAAGTGCTAATCTCCTCGCTCTGGTGACCAGCAACAGAACTCTCAGGAATAGCATGAAGCTGTGTCAGGGGAGGTTTAGGTTAGATATCAGGAAAAGGTTCTTCACTGAAAGGGTGGTGGGGCACTGGAACGGGCTCCCCAGGGAGGTGGTCACAGCACTGAGCTTGGCTGAGTTCAAGAAGCATCTGGACAACCCCCTCTGTCATCTGCTGTGATTGGGCTGGTCCTGTGTGGAGTCAGGAGTTGGACTTGATGATGATCCTTATGGGTCCCTTCCAACTCGGGATATTCTACAATTCTATGATTCGATGTGCCTACACTCCTTCCCAGTGAGTATGAGGTTGTCCCTGCCAGTATTGCTCCTGACTTATCTTCTCATATAGAGGAGCCTTTTTCCTAGTGCTTTCTGAAGAATATGGTGAAGATTTATATATTTGTTACTTTTCCATTTTAAGAAGTATTTATTTATAAGGGTTTAGTTTTGGGGGGTTTTGTATATTTTTTGTTGGTTTCATTGGTGGGGTTTTTCTTTCAGGGTTTTTGTCATTGTGGTTTTTTGTTGAGTTGTTTCTGTGGTGTTCATTACTTTACAAAGCTACTTCAACACTGATATTTCAAAGACCAAAATACATGCTTGTAAACAAAGTCCTCCCTTGGTCAAGGAGGATCGGGTTAGAGATCCTTTAGGCAAACTCAACATCCACAAATCCATGGGCCCAATGGGATGCAACCACAAGTGCTCAGGGAGCTGGCAGATGTTATTGATAAGCTATTCTTCTTCATCTTTTAATGTTCATGGAGAACAGGAGAGGTGCCTGAGGACTGGAGAAAAGTTGGTGTCACTTCGGTGTTCAAAAAGGGCAAGAAGGAGGACCCTGGAAAATACAGGCCAGTCAGCCTCCCCTTCATCTCTGAAAAGGTGATGGAATAGTTCATTCTGGCATTCGTCTCTAAGCATACTGAGGAAAAGAAGGTTAGCGGGAGTGGTCAACATGTATTCTCCAAGGGGAAATCTAGTTGGAGGCCTGTAGCTCCAGTTGTGTGACCCAGGGGTCAGTACCGTGTAGAAGGACCTGGGTGTCCTGGTGGACAAGAAGTTATTAATGAGCCAGCAGTGTGCTCTCATGGCCAATATGGCCAATGGTATCCTGGGGCGCATTATGAAGAGTGTGGCCAGCAGGTCGGGTGAGGTTATCCTTCCCTGCTACTCTGCCCTGATGAGGACACATCTGGAATATTGTGTCCAGTTCTAGACTCCCCAGTTCAAGAAAAACAAAGAACTACTGGAGAGAGTTCAGCAGAGAGCTACCAAGATGATTTTGGAGCTGGAGCATCTCTTGTATGAGGAAAGGCTGAGAGAGCTGCGTCTGTTTAGTCTGGAGAAGACTGAGAGGGGATCTGATCAATGTGTATAAATAACTAAAGGGCAGATCTCTAGAGGATAAGGCCAGACTCTTCTCAGTGGTGCCCAGTGACAAGACAAGGGTCAATGGGCACAAAGTGGAACACAGGAAGTTTCATCTCAATATGAGGAAAAACTTGTTCACATTGAGGGTGACAGAGCTCTGGAACAGGTTGCCCAGAGAGGTTGTGGAGTCTTCTCTAGAGATATTAAAAACGAATCTGGACACAATCCTGTGCAACCTGCTCTAAGTGAAACTTCTCTAGCAGGGAACTTGGACTAGATGGTCTCCAGAGGTCCTTTCCACCCCCTAACATTAAAAAACCAAAGAAACAAACAAAAAAACCCCACAGTTTGGGCTCAGGTCTTCCTTGCGAGAATTACTCCACTTCTTATGCCTATGTGGATCTTTTCAGTTAGAAAACAGTGCCCCCACATTAAAACATCAGGGATATTGACAGCTCTTATGCTTTGGTGAATCTTATGATTTTAAGGCTTTTTCTCTTGAACTTGTTTTGTAATGTCAGGTCCATTCTGCTGTAGCTGACGAGAGTAGAATGCATCTTTTCTAAATAACAATTTTTTCTGTAATGTCTTCCCTGTAACATGTCTTCCAACCTTAATCACAGAATCATAGAATCATTAAGGTTGGAAG
>VWZZ01006433.1:72027-84314 GCA_013399095.1 Psophia crepitans
CTGCAGGATTTCCTTTCAAAAAGCAAGCAAAAACCAAAACCCAACAGTAAATAACAAAACAAAAACAAAAAATCCCCACATTTGCAGACACTGCTCTAAAGCAAACACCTTGCTGTACAGACCAACAGCTCAGTTTTGTGATCACATGTTGTACTGGACGTGTGGTCCTTACTTTCTAAGGCAAACTGCCAAATTCTGTTGTGGTGATACACAATAAAAGTGGCAATAAACTAAAGCTGCTCAACATAATTCTTCTTGCAACATTCTATCAACTTGGATGTAAGCACACGCCTCTACAAAAGCAGACTAGAGGGGTTGGTTGTGTCTTTTTTCCCTTTTATCCTAGACAAAAAAAGGGAAAAATAAAACAGACATTAGTATATTCTTTTTAAAAAGGATGTGCACTAAATCTGTCCTCAGGCTTTTGATCTTCTACATGTGAACAGTTTGTACTCATACAGATTAAAAGAATAGTCAGCTAATTCCAAATGCAATATAAACAAAAGCTCTCCTTCTTACATCTTGGCAACCTTTATTCTTCTTCTGAATACTACATTTAAAGATATTAACTAAAAATGAAAGGGTTAATCTAAGGCTTTTGCATTCATAGTATGAAAAATAAGTTAACTGGTATTTCTGTCTTTAAGGATGTTTCCCACTAGAATTCATAATATGTGAAGAAGCAATTCCACTCCTATGTATTAGATATCAGAATATAACTGCATTTTTTAATATGTTATCCAGATTTCCTTCAATATAGCTGCTTAAATTTCTAACTACCTGAAAATATGTTTTTAGGGAATTCTTCCGTTACCAAACTGGAACCTAATAAGATCCAGCAAGAGTGAAGTATTGTATAAAAAAAAAACGTAATGATTCTTACAGAATGTTAAAAGAGGCTAACTACTATTGTCGTAAGGACTTTCAAATCTTTCTGCATTGCAACTGAGTGGGAAAGGGAAAACAAACAAATAAACAAACAAAACCCCCACACCCCCAAACCCAAACAAACAAACAAAAAAACCCCAAAAAACCACCAAACAACAAACAAATTATGAGTTTTCTGTAGAATGAAAAACCTGTTTTTTTGAAGCAGCTGTTCAGGACATATAGTTTTCCAGACTCTGCTACTAACATAGTCAGGTCAAAGGATCTTTTCTCACTGTTTTGTGCAAATGTATCATGTATTTAAAGCTACGGAAAACAGACGCCAAAAATGCTCCCAAGACAAGGCTGACTTTTACTCATGCAGTGGCTACATGGTATCTGCTGTTTGTTTGCTCTCCCTGGCTGTTCATGTTGTGAAAGTACCAGTACTAGATAACTTATTTACATCTTTCCAGTTTTGACCAGAGTGGCACTTCCTGGCTTTCAAACCTGATTGATCTTGTCTTGAGCAGAAGCTGTTGGGCCTTGATAACACATTCTACTCCCAGGAAAGGAAGTAAGGGATAGTATATTTAAAGGAAGTTACTTCTGCTACTTAATTGATAGTTAGTACAATGATATGACTTAATGGAAAAAATGTACTGTATCAAGTTTTATGTGTTCCTGCCTGGCAGCTTCCTGTGAATGCTACCTGCATATTAATTATGGCACAGTGCTCACCTTGGTTTAAGATTCTGCTTCTTTTAAGGAAAATGAAAGAGAGGAACTGAATGTGAGAACAGTTGAAAGTTATTCAGAACAAAACTACAGAAACTTGCTCTAGACCTGGCAGGGATATATTAACTAATGACAAGAGTGAGAAAACTGTAAAAGAACAGATTAGCAAATCCCTTGTTGCAGACTTCATCCAAATCAAGATAAGTTCTCAGGCAGTTTTTTTTTCAAGGAGAATTCAAGGAGGGAGAGAGAGAAAGAGAATCAAGATATAGGTAGTAGGTGCATTCAAGCAAGACATTTTCTGAGGTTTAGGGGATTTTTAGCTTTCTGCTTGTGGAAGCATTGTGGCAGTTGATTTGCCTCTGCAGATGTTTAGCAGTCACAAGAAATCAAATTATTTTCAACAAAGAGCAAAGAGATCTTGCACAGAAGAAGGAATTGGGAGGTGGAAGAAACATGTTTGTGAACATGAAGGGTTCAGGAGTCTTCAGGGAAATGAGTCTGAAATCACAAATACCATTGATGTAATTCCAGTCCTTGAAGGAAATATTCTGAAAGTTGCCAAACACATTAGAAACAGATACAGCATCTACACTGAGATTTTTACCTTCCCTAGTAAAAATAAGCTACTGAAAATAAAACTGTAGAGTAGATATTAGAAGAAAGGTGCCAAACTGACAGCCTGATATTTTGTTCGGAAAAGAGATGGAGCTTTTTCAAAAAGTATTTCTCTGTGACCTTTCCAACTTTTGGCTCTGCAGACATCAGCCTGTGAAAAAATGCAGTAGTATTTTTGCATGTATAAGAAATGGGACCATAATACTTCTGCTCTCTGACAATCTCATTGCTTCTTTATTTAACTGAAAATTATCAGTCTTTCTCTCAGTACTTTTTCATTTCAAAATATTTTTACTTTAGAAAAGTATTCTTGGGATGCTAATCCTGAAAATATTTCTGCATATGTTTCTCCTTAATATCAGCAAAAGATTGTCTCAGGAACTCAAAAGTAGTTTAAAAATGATGAAGTATTTCTAGATATGCAGGAAGTGCAAGTGTAAATTCCCTTTCTGTCAGATATTGTATTGGGTTTGCATGACAAGGTTTTGGTAGCAGCCACAGGGCTGGCTTCTGTGAGAAGCTGCTAGAAACTTCCCCCATATCCAACAGACCCAATGCCAGCTGGCTCCAAGATGGACCCACTGCTGGCCAAGGCTGACCCCATCAGTGACAGTGGTAGTGGCCCTCGGATAACAAATATAAGAAGGGAAAAAAAAATAATCACAGGAGCTTTTTGCAGCCAGAGAGAAGAGCGAGAAAATGCAAGAAACTCTGCAGACACCAAGGTCAGTGAAGAAGAAGGGGAAGGAGATGCTCCAGGCGTCGGAGCAGAGATTCCCCTGTGGCCCCTGAAGAAGACCATGGTGAAGCAGGCTGTCTGCCTGCAGCCCATGGAGGTTAACAGTTGTCAGAGACTGTTATGAAATCAATACCCTTCTTTGTCTCAAATAACTCAGGGTTATTGGGTTGCTGCATGGGGGAGGTGAGAGACAGCACAAGCACCAAGGAAGCAGGGTGGGAGGGGTTATGGTAACTTTCCAGTGACTGCTTTTAGCGTGTGCTGGACACCTTGGACCACCACAAGACACACACACACACACCACCCCATCTCCTGAACTCTCTAGAACATTGAACTGTGCAGGCACGAACCCCCAAACTTTTGGGAACTACAGACTGCACAGACACAGCTCATACTCATGGTACACAAACTCACCTGCATGTTGCGCAAAATCACCTGCATTTTGCCACCCTAGGGGTGGTCCTGGAGGGTCAGAACAGTATAAAAGGCAGGTATGCACGCCACACCGCAGGCGATCTACCACCTGCTGACCAAGACCAAGATCTGCAGACCAGGACCTGTCTCTCCCCGTCTTTAANCCCCTCCCTCTTTTTATTACTAGACTTTGAAATATTTATATAACAGTGAGAAACAACGAACATGTGCTGCCCACACATCCTTACCTTAAATTTATCTGTACGGTTTTCATCAGTTTTCCTTTCAGCTAGGCTCTTTGTTTTGCTACCTAAGTTCTGCTGTATGGGATACAGATAGCTACATAATTTGTGTTGAAGTTGGGCCATTTTCTTCTTTCCTTCCTTTCTATTCTCTTTTTAGAAAAAAAAGAAAATCTCTTATAAATTCATGTTATCAAATAATTTTTATAACAGGAATCATACTTCTACAATAGTCATGCAGAAAAAATGGTGCCCTGCAAATACCAGTCTTCCAAAATCTGTAACGGAACAGATATGTACAAGAAAACATATAGTCTCCTTGAGAAAGACAGGAATACTATAATTTTTATGGCATTGCACGTCTGACACAACAAAACGAAAAAATAAAAAATAGTAGGAGGGGAGGAAGACCTTTACATGGTACATTATAGGTATAAGGAAAACTGACTAAGAATAGTCTGCAGCTATATATTTTTACAATTCACATTAGTTACTCTGTGCAACTTCTAAGAGACAGACTTCACCTGGGCTAAACTAATTTATATTCCTCATTTATAAAGTTGTATTTTCACATTTTTTTCTTTGTTTTACAAAATAGCATTTTTAAATAGTATCTTTTTTCATAAAATCAATTATATTTTGTATAAGATTTAGGGATGTCCAGAGTCTAAATGAGGTTTGAAACTCTCTAATTTTCAAATAATGATCTTCAGGTGAAAATTCTTATAAAGATGTAAAGTATATGCAATAGATACTTGTTACCCACTTCTTTGTAGAGATCTGGCAAACAGAAACTGCCTTGTATCTTCTTGTGTATTTGTTAGCAATGCAAATCACTGCAGCTTGGAAAATGCTTAAGACTTACATAAGTTACGCAAAGTTACCAAGAGTACAAGAGGAAGAAGAAAGGCTAGTGTCACAAAATAAATGTTTGACGTCATCTTCTAAGATTGTTACATCTCAGAAGAGAAAATCACAAGTGGATCCTCTCTAGCTCTTTCAAAATGCATAGTGCCTGTCAGCTCAGAAGATAAGGCTTTTATCAGTTGTTTGCCATGTACTTTGTTTTCCTTGAATCCATATATTGAATTACATGTGTCACTTTTTAAAATAAATTTTTATGGAATATAATAACAGTCTATCATTTTCATAAAGCAAATTGGAACACAGATCATAGGTAGCTACTGTCCATATTAAGATACTCTTTATAAACAGTGCCAGATTCTTTTATCATTTCTGTGGTTTTTATTCTTTAAACACACCTTTCCTTTTCAGGTTGTCATGCCAAAGGGAATCCAGAAATATCTACTTCAGATATAAAGGCAGAGGAGCAGGTTGAGTTACCTCTCTTTGACCCTAATCCTGCAGTAACTTTCCAAACACATAAAAAATCTTCATATTGTCAACTCTGTGTTGATAGTATATTCTTACACTCCAGTGTAGCAGCTATCACATTGTTTTACTTATGGGTGGAGGTCTGAAGGATACAGATAGCCATATAATATCTGGACACTCACAGACCTTCATATTCTTGCTATCTATTAGATGACTAAAATAACCATGGACTGACAGAACATGTGGTATTATTAAATGTGACAGAGAAACTGTAAAAAAATCCAGACTGCTTTTTTTTTTCCATTTAAATTCCTCTGCAGTGAGAAAATGTCTACAGAGAATCCAGATTCAAATCACCGCTTGTCTTCTAAACAGAAGGCTAATAATTCAGTTTTCCCCTTCCCCGCCCACCCCAGTAATTTATGTAATGATTGCCCTTGTACACAAAGAATAACATTGTCCTAGCTGCCTGGTGCACCATAAGTGAATCTTTAAGAATTTCTCATAGCTTTTTCTAGTTCAAAGGTATGATAACCACAGCAGTTCTTTTGCTTTTTTCACTACAAAGAAAAAGATTTTTTAAAGTGCCACAGTGAAATTCCCTGATCCTTAAATTCCCTGCTGAAGGGATTTTTAATTGGTTTTCCCAATATATATTACTGAATCATTGACTATTATTAGAAAATTACTCCTTTCAATCAAAGAGAGAATGACTTTGTCAATATCACAACTAATTTCATATAATTTTTCACTGTTTGCAGATATCTATTCGCAATGAAGTTTAGATAATCTATATATCTGTATCCATATTAGTTTCACCTACCAAACAACAAAAACTTGAAGCAAAGGGCTTCTTGCCCTTCAGCCCAATTTCCTCTACACAATTTCCAGAATTCAGATTTTTTTTTGATTATGTCTTAGTCATCTGAACTCAACAAGTTAGAAAAAGATTTTGTTTTCTGCTTTGCTTTTTCGATGAAGTGTAATCAAGTCCAGCATGTTATCAGATTTTCAATTACTGTCTATCTGTAACATTAAAATTCTTCCCACTTACTGACTAGTAGAATAGTAATATCCTACATATGCAGAATTCTTGGGAAACACGTTCTGCAAGTTATTCTTAACTTGTTTGCCCAGTTTCATCTAGCCCTCATTTTATGGCTTTTCTTCTTCCTATCCCCAAAATATGTTTATTGCAATGATCAGACAAATGACCCTTTTATTGTTTGGCTATGGTTATCACTAGTGACAAAGAACTCAAACATGTTTCAGGGAGCATTTAACGCTTCATTTTTATGTTCTGCACAAAAATAAAAATATTATCAGAAAAACAACCTGCTATCTGTAAGCAAATCACAAGACAAAACTCAGCAGTGAGGATCAGACTAGAACACAGACTGGATCTGGATACTTTAATTAGGACAGGCCAAAACTACAACACAGATAATCCAAGATTTCTTCCAAAACGATGATCTGGATGGAAGGTATGTGAAACCCAAAGAATGTTGAAAAAAGACTACAGGAAGAAAATCTTCTAAGGTCTGGTCAAAGGAGAAATGAGTGGCTCAACACTGTTAGACAAAGACAGCAACAAAGATTAGTTGGGCCCATGCAACAAAACAAACAAAAACCCAACCCCTCCATCCCCCTCCCCCCAAAAAAAAAGCCAAACCTCAAAAAAAAAATTAAAACCAAATACAAACAAAGCCACAAACAAATAAAAACACCTTCACACCACTCCCCCCCCCAAAAACAAACAAACAAACAAACCCGCCAGAAACAAAAATAAAGCAAAACAAACCACCACTCAGGAAAGCTGTGCACGTGGGGAGAAAACCAGGAAGTAGACCTAGTAGTCCTGTCAAGCCAGATAGCAAAAAAACAACTGGTGAAATCCTGTTGTCTTCCTCTAGAATGGAAAAAACAAAGCTTTTTCACAAGCTAGTCCTGAATGAATGGAACTTATCCTACTCTCAGTCTTCAGATTGGTTTTGGCCAAGCTGCAAAGACAGATTGCCCAAAAAAAGACCTGGAAGCAGGAAATGAGAATGGGAGATTAAGAATTAAATTGTTAGGCACTTGATTTAATCAACTGGATTAATGGTCATGATCATATGTATAAAAAGACGCTCAGTACTAGTTTACTTCTCTCAGAGACTAATAACAATTTTGCAAGATACTTTGCTTCAAACCTAACATTAGAAATGAGATTAGCTATGTTCAAAGTTATCAAGCATTCTCAGAAAGCATAAAGGTTTTTATAAGTAACATGTACATAAAATTACCAAAAATCTCATTGAACTCACAATAGACAAAGGCACACTCATTTGAAATTATGTATATTTCCCTTAATCTGTTTTAGAAATCTTTTTATCAGTGGTGGAACATTCATTCTTGCAATCATAAATCCTTTTTACAGTTCACTGCAAAATACCTTATTCTCTTGCATTTTTTCTCCTGCTGAGTATGACCAACCTGGAATTATGCTGAGAGGAATCAGATCAGATCAGAGCCTGTTATTAATTTTTGTGAGTTCCATCTCCTTCATTCAAAGTAGGAGGAAAATAAATCCTTTTCAAAGACATCAGTAGTTGCATGACTGCACATATGTTTAATTTTGAGGGATTTGTAAAGAAACTAAATTTACAACTCAAAAATATGTCCATGCATTCATGAAAGTGCAGCATGTTATTCATACTATGGCAGAGAAAGAAGAAAAGTTTAGATGTTATTTCCTAAGCAAAAAGAATATAGGAGTGCCAAACTCTCAAAGTCTTTATCTGCTGTGAATCAGCATAGCTCTACTGAAGTCACGCACACTAGAAATCACCATCTTACATGTCTACATAATTTGGGTGATGTGAACCTTGAAAAAAAAAAAAATCCTCAGAAACCTTTTTTTAAAAATTGCTTTCTATCTCTTAACTGAATAGACAGTGTCAGAAGTAAGCTTCAGAAAAAAAATAATGGGGCCTTTAGCTAATGCAAACAGCTAGATTTTGTATGGAAAACCTGTGGAAAATTGTTTCTTTGTTACTAAGATAAACTAACTTCATATGTATGAGGACAGGATACAATAAGAGAAGTCCACTTCCTGAATATCTGACATTCAGGTCTATTTTTATGCACTTAGCAATTTGGTAACATTGTTAGAGAGTATTTTTCAGTATATTTCATTAGTCTTTTATGTAGTTTTTCTTGTCTCTTGAGAGTAAAATTTGAAATATCACGATGTAAAATTCATTTAGGCTTAGGGAGGAAACAGAAACAAACAAGAACATAATGATAATATTTAAGAAATTCCAAATGAACACAAAACAGTCTGCTCACTTTCAGAGTCAAAAAGGGGTTTAAATTCCATTTCACATAGCTAGCTGGGGTTGCACTTCCTGGCAGACTATGAAACAGAAACGTAACAACAGGTACAGATTGGATCCCAAATAGCCTTTCTCTTCTTTACAGTTTTATCATATGAGTAATTAATTTAAAAGCAATGAGGACTATACTTACATGTGAAATTTTGCAGAACTGTGTTCACTGACATCACAGCTTGTAGAAAATGAAACTAAGAAAAACTCAGTAAAATGTTTGCAGTAATGATGTCCTTTCCCTCCTTCTTCAACAGCCTCTAACAGAAATGAATATTTTCTTATTTGATGAACTGTCTTTAGTCTTTCTGAAGACCATTCTGATTATTAGGTGGCAGATGCAACACAGTCCGACTAAAAAGTACTGTTACCAGCCTTTCCTCTTAAAAATGCATGCTTTAAATATGAATTTCAATACTTCAGATATGAAGTTGAGATAAAAGATGTTACAGTTTTGAAAACCTACCAGATCTTTTTCACTTAAAAAGGGTAGATGACATAGATTCTCCCTGTAGCAGCAGTAAACAAATAGAGACCCAGTTTCCTAAATGCTCAATGTCTTCAACACCTTTTAAAATGCCATAAATGTTCTGGAGCCTTCATAGTATGATTCATAGCTTTGAATTACATTTTCTACTAGCATTATTAGCAATTATTGGTTTATTTACTCTGTTCTAAGCTCATATAGGGTTAGCTTCTGATATCCATATGCAAATCAGTTTGAATATGCTATGATACAGGAAATATCTTTAGAATAACTATTACTAACAGTAGCTCCTTATATATAGATTAGACATAAGACTTCTAGAGTTATATTTAAAATGCATGCTTATATAAATACATGTAAGGCTCTCTAAGAGAGTTAAACTTTATGCTAAGGCTTCCTTGTACTTTGCCTTGAAAAATTAGAAATATCATGTGGATATGAGTACATTCTGTAGATTTTGCTCGCTGTTTTTGCTTCATTGAACTGAATGAAAAAGTGGAAAAAATATTATTTTCTGATTACTGATTATGACTTATGCACCTTGACTGTTGTTCAACAGGTTTCCTTTGCTCTATCTGTTGTTCACCTACCTACGCCACATTAAAGACAAGGTTTTTTTCTTTTTCTTTGGGCTGTGCTCTGAAGTAGAGTCTTTATGAGCAGAAGGAATAGGTTCCTATTTTTGTGACCATTATAGGCTGCCTCAAAATCTAATAAATGAACAGTAAGGCAGAAGGTATCATAAGCCCTCACCCCTCACATTTCATCAAACTGATAAAATGCAAACCAAAATAGTATTGATATTTGCTTTGAACTCTGTTGAACTATGTTGGTTACTCTTCAAAATCATCAATTTATTCTTTCAGCTGTGAGCTAGAGTAATTTAAAAATAAATACAATGGATATTTGTAATTCCATTATTTATACACACACACACACACTAACTACAATTTTAGGCACTGATACTAAACTTTCTGTACATGAATGGTGAACACAAACTGTAGGAAGGACTGCTACATCAGCAACTCAAGGACAAAATGTTTTTTTTATAAATAGGTGACCTGTGTTTTAGCTTTCACAGTGACTTTTCCATATTTAATGAGCTGATTAATTGTGTGTGCACTGTAAATGATTGTGTCCAGATCACTGACCCACACTTGACTCCAAAAAAATTCAAACTTCAAAAAATTCAATTACAAGGTCCAGATGCTGTGTGTCCCCTGTATAAAACATTTCAGGTAGGAAGGTTACATATTAATACTATGACCTAAACTCAGGTGATATTTTTTGTAATATTGACATTCTCATGAGAAAAATATATTTATATATTAATGGTGTTTAAACATTATTTAACAATTTTTAAAAAACATTTTATTTCTTCTCCCTTTTTTCTGTCTATTATTGTTAAAAAATCATTACATCATATATCACGTCAACATTTTACAACTTTCTATATTGTTATGAGAGGTGTTGATCTGAGGTAAATCTCTGAAATTCTAAGACAAAAGTCTCAAATCTTCATCTTCATAGGAAAACCAAAAGCTGAGATCATATTTCTGCTTCTTTTAAATTTCATCGCTGTCAGGTTTGCAGGGTTTTGGTAGCAGAGGGGCCATGGGACTGGCTTCTGTGAGATACTCCCAGAAGCTTCCCCCATGTCCAACAGAGCTAATGCCAGCAGGCTCCAAGACTGATCTTCTGCTGGCCAAGGCCAAGCCCATCAGCGGTGGTTGTAGCCCCTCTGGGATTGTATTTAAGAAGAGGAAAAAGCTGCTGCACAACAGCAGCCAGGAGAGAAGTTGACTATTTTGTTTCTTGATATGTCATTGTATGATGGCCACTAAACTGTTCTCTCGCTTCCCCTTCTCAGTAGGAGAGAGAAAGAAAATAACATGCAAAACTTGTGGGTTTAGATAATGGCAGCTTGATGAAAAAAGAAGCAAAGGCCATACACAGTGTCCTGAGTTTGGCTAGGATAGGGTATATTTTCTTCAGAAGCTGGAGTGGGACAGGTGACCCAAAGTAGCCAAAGGGGGTATTCCATACAATGGGACATCATGCTCACCCAAAAAAGGTGGCTAGTCAGGGAGAGGCTGGCAGCTCCAAGACATGTGGTACAGAGATGGCCTGGCTTTAGGATGGGTCTGAGTGTGTGGTCTGAGATGTAGTCATTGGGTGAGAAACTGCACTGTGTATCATCAGTTTTGTATATCGTGTTACTGGCACTGCTGTTAATGTTTCCCTTTTCCCTTTGTTGTCCCAGTAAACTGTTCTTCATCTCAACCCCATGAGGCTTCACTTTTGTCTCCCACTCTCCTCACTGTCCTGCCAGAAGCTGGGGGTGCGAAGTGGCCACTTGGTGTGCGGCTGTGGCTGGAGCTGAACCACAACACACAGAAACAAAGGGAAAAAAAAATATTTATTCTCTATTTCCGATCAGCAGGTAATATTGAGTCACTTACTTCATTTGCCTCATAAAGGCAGTCCTTGCAGTAGAAGAGAAGAGCTACTCGGGACTTCCATACCACTTCAAAGCACACACAGTATAACTCACACAATGTTGCCTGAGATATCAACAGTTAAAGGATATGTAAGATAAACTGCTACAATTTTATTGGCACAAATAAACAGAACTACAGTTAAGTGAGAATTGATCAGCTCTTGAGACATCACAGGTGAGGCTGGGTGCTTGTGCTGTTTCTCAGGGTTTTGTGCTTTTTCTTGGTAATATTAAGCCATAACTTTCTTTGCATTGTTTTTCCCTTTGCTGCTCTTAACACATGGGTCTTAATAAATTCCTCAGTGTTATGCAGAACTAATTTCTTCTGTCCAGATGGGGGTGTTATTTACCTCTGCCACAGAGTCAGCCTTTACATTGTATTCCGATTCACTGGTGATCTTCAGAACTGCAGCAATCAAGTGTATGTCATCACTAAACTAGGTTCAAAAGTAGTAACACATTCTTCATTACAAGACCAGCTTTCCACCAGCTCCTGGTTTGCTAAAGTATTTGGCTAAGTGGCTTTTGGGGGTCCAATACTGTCTGAATAGCACTGCCTTCTGTTGATTTTGTAAAACAAATTTTTAAGTTAAGATACATTATCAAAATGTTAATAATATTCCATCTAATGCTGCTACTGAGTCTGTTCTCAGTCATCTTCAGCTGAGTAAAAGGCATCTTTTAAATCATGTAGTGAGGAACTATTGGCTTTCTTATTAAAAAAATTAGCCTAATACTTTTAGGCTTAATCAGGGAAAGTAATATGTTATTTCACTCTCTACTCATATTTCCTCTGCTTTTTCCCCTCCATTAATCTTTCCACCTTTTTATTAATCAAACACAATGCATATCCTTCCTTCTTACACTTCTGTTCATATGTAACCACTTTCTTTTATCTGTTATATCATACACTTTAGGTTCTACCACATTCCTCAGGTGATGATTATTTTTTATCAATTTGTCGTGGTTCAGCCCCAGC
>VWZZ01006434.1:0-15453 GCA_013399095.1 Psophia crepitans
CCCAGGGAATTATAGGCCAGTCAACGTCACCTCCGTCCTGGGCAAGATCGTAGAGCAGATCTTCCTGCAAACTATGCTAAGGCACATAGAAAGTAAGGAGGTGACTGACAACAGTCAACACGGCTTCACAAAGGGTAAATCATTCCTGACAAATTTGGTGGCCTTCTACGATGGGGTCACAGCATCGGTGGACAAGGGAAGGGCAACTGGCATCATTTACCTGGAGTTGTACAAAGCATTTGACACTGTCCCACATGACATGCTTGTCTCTAAACTGGAGAGATACGGGTTTGATGGATGGACCACTCACTGGATAAGGAATTGGCTGAATGGCTGCACTCAACGTTGTGGTCAAAGGCTCAGTGTCCAAGTGGACATCAGTGACGAGCGGCGTCCCTCAGGGGTCGGTACTGGGACTGGCACTGTTTAACATCTTTGTTGGTGACATGGACCGTGGGATTGAGTGCACCCTCAGCAAGTTTGCTGACAACACCAAGCTGTGTGGTGCAGTCATCACACTGGAGGGAAGGGATGCCATCCAGAGGGACCTTGACAGGCTTGAGAGGTGAGCCCATGCAAATTGCATGAAGTTTAACAAGGCCAAGTGCAGGGTCCTGCATGTGGGTCGGCACTATCCCAAGCACAGCTACAGGCTGGGTGGAGAATGTATTGAGAGCAGCCCTGAGGAGAAGGGCTTGGGGGTGCTGGTGGTTGAAAAACTCAACATGAGCCGGCAGTGTGCGCTGGCAGCCCAGAAAGCCAACCATGTCCTGGGCTGCATCAAAAATAGTGTGGCCAGCAGGTCGAGGGAGGTGATTCTCCCCCTCTACTCCACTCCTGTGAGACCCCACCTGGAGTACTGCGTCCAGCTCTGGAATCCTCAGTACGGGAAAGACATGGAGCTGTTGAGGCAACTCCAGAGGAGGGCCACAAAGTTGATCAAAGGGCTGGAGCACCTCTCCTATGAGGACAGACTGAGGATGCTGGGCTTGTTCAGCCTGGAAAAGACTCTGGGGAGTCCTAATTGCAGCCTTCCAATACCTAAAGGGGACCTACAAGAAAGCTGGCGAGGGGCTGTTTATTAGGGAGTGCAGTGACAGAACAAGGGGGAATGGGTTTAAACTAAAAGAAAAGGGGATTTAGATTGGATGTTAGGAAGAAATTCTTTGCTGTGAGGGTGGTGAGGCACTGGAACAGGTTGCCCAGAGAAGTTGTGGAGACCCCCTCCCTGGCAGTGTTCAAGGCCAGAATGAATGGAGCTTTGTGCAACCTGGTCTAGTGTAGGGTGTCCCTGCCCATGGCAGGGGGATTGGAACTAGATGATCCTGGTGGTCCCTTCCAACTCAAACCATTCTATAATTCTATGATTCTATGATTTAAATTGTTTAAAAATAATATCAAATGTGTGAAATGAGAAAAATTACTTCATAATAATTGTAACTATTTATATATTAAAAAAAGGAATTAAATATATTTTCAGTGATAAATACCTGACATAGAAAATAAAGCTGTCCAAAATTCCAAATTAGATGGTTTACCTTGATCTCATTGACCAGTTAGCTTTTCCTTTATGTTAACTTAAAACCAGCAAAAAACAGCAACAAACTTCATACATAATTTGAGGCCAGAAAAGTCTGCCAAAACCAATTCTGCCCTAATAGAGCTGATAGGTATTTTATCAGCTCAGGAAGATTGATATCCCGAGTTTACTTTTCTATCTCAAAGATAATATCCTGAAATTTTTGAATGTGAAGCTCTACTAAACAAAGAAGATCCTAAAATAATTTCCTTTTCCTATGATATTGTCAAATTTATTCAATCTTCACCTTGGACATCCTAAAAGAATCATAAAGCATAAAAAACAGATGTGCCATAACAAATTGCCAAACAAATAACCAGTCCTGGTGAGACAAAGCAGCTTCTCTAAATCTTTGAAGTTCTATCTCTTTCTGTGCAGCTGAACTGTTTTGGTTCATGTGCAGGTGGAAAGGAACACCGAATTTTCTCTAAGAAAGAAGAAGTAGTATTTTGATAATTCCCACTGCTTAATAGTTTTGTGCAAATTCTTTCTGTTTTCCAACTGCATCATACGGTTCCCTGTATTTACCTAGCTTTAAATAAAAGCAGATGTGAGAAATGGTAGAAAGATTCATGGTTTACTCATTTCTGCAAACCAAATTTCCACATTATCCCATCTGCCTCTTAGCATGTAACTCCAGTTTAAGTCCTTAGCATAAGGGGCCTCTTAGGCAGCCAAGGTCAGACTCAGATGCAGTCACAGCTGGGTACAGGATATGGCTAAACACTCTCTGTAATTCTGGCATCAGAAGTTTATCTTTGCTAACCATAGCAATATAGCCTTCTCTCCCCATGGCTGCTGTAAACAAGACTGTTAATTAGTCATCAATATCTGTCAAATTGTTAAACAAACAGCAAACACCCAGTGGTAACAGTACTGAGCTAAGGAATTGCTGATGAGCCTTTTACTTCAATAAGTTGTTATTTGAAATTTAGGACATGTTTTCCTCTGCCTAAGTGCTGTGGCAGAGTTTCTGTTACCAGTATACTCAGGTGATTAGTGGTGGAGGAGGTCCTAACTAACGCACTCTTCACTGAATATTCAGCTGTGCTAAAAGCCAGAAAATGTTTGCATTTCACCACAAACCCAAGGTCCGCAGTCACTCTTTGGTAACACAAATTACTGTATGGATGCAGCAAAGGATTTGGCTTTGCAATCTGCTGGGGAGAGACGGGAGGGGATCTTTGCCCAACATTTTTCTTTTCAAGCCACTTTAGAAATGCTACAGGAAGCTGCCTTTTACTTATTGATGCCAGGGGAGAAGAATGAGTCTGCCAAATGGCAGACTAATAATACACACTTCTGGGAATCTTTGTTCCCTTTTGAAATTATGTCTCCAAGTAAAACCCAAATCCTCACCTCCTACTTCAGTAGTTATTATATGAACTCCAGTATGCAGATGAAGCTGAACTTTACAAGTTGGGAGCCTGGGCGGTTCCTCAGACCTCATGTATTAACACAAACACATCACACTGTACAAGTGTGAATTTATGGCTAACTCTTGTGGTAAAATGTTTAGCGATGCTTGCAAGGATGCTGTGTCATGCTAGGTTGTGTTACAGTTCTGTCTGAAAGCCATTCAAAGTACTTGATGTTCAGGCAGTGTTAAAAAATCAGTCTTCAATAACCATCTAATGTCTTACTCCTGGTGGCATGATTTAGTGCTGTGCTCTTCAAACTGTGCGTTTTCTTGGTAAGGCCTGAGTCTTCCACAGCGACACACAATCCAGATGAATAATTTGCTGTTTGAGTGAATCAGGTTTGCTAATCACAATAGGATCAGAGACATCTGGGCCCTCATGTGAAAACCGGTGGGGTCAATGGGAATCTTTCCAGTGACTGCAGCAGATTTTGTATCAGCTGCCTGATGAAATCTTGATTTTAAATATAACTCTCTGGATTAGTGATTTTTAAATAGGTGTTTTTGAGAAAATATTAATAACTTGCCTTGCTCTTATGGCTAGGGACTGTGCTAAAAATGTCTGCTCACATAGCCATTTTATAAAAATACTGTAAAAAGAAGACCTGCAATTATTTTTGGTAAAGTATTATGTGGCTGACCAATTTTAAAGACTTCAGCTAGACTAAAGCAAAGTAGAAGACCCAGAAGAGCATAGTTGCTTCTGGAAATATATTCTGAACATAATGTAGTTCATGACATCTGGGATTTTTCTGTCAGTCTCTCAGACCCTGACGCAAAAATATTGTTAATAATTGCAAAAAGAAATATCCTCTCTGTCTGCAGACTGCTGACATTAAAGAAAAAAAAATATAGCTAATGTTTCATAACAGTTATCCAGGAACATTGTGACAAATTAGAAAGATATAGAGCTAATTATTTACCAAGTGATTTCTTGGATGCTCCATATAAGCAAACATGAGAACACAAGAAAAAGAACCCACAAATGCATATACATTTTTACAACAGTGTGTTTCTGAATTATTACAGAGTGAATAATATAATAATTTCAAGTTTTGGATATATCTGATTAAAACCAGCTGCCTTTCACTCCTGTTGGAGAGTATCCCATTCTATAAGCTGTCTCAAAGATTTTGATAAATTTTGAGAAAGCCTAAGGGCACGAGAATGCCATCTTAACTGCTATGTGAGTGAATAGTGTCAACACTGATAAATACATCACCTTCACACTGGCATATTTAGAGATGGGAGTTTTAAATGAGAAGGGGAAGAGGAAAATATTCCTAATGGATAATACCTTGGAATACATAAGGTAGTGCATCAAGTGCAACACAGACTCTATTTTCCCCATAGAGACTGTTGAAAAGATGGGGAGAAACTTGGCGGTTCTAAATTTGTAATCATTTTAAAGACTTGTTTGCACCAATCAGTGTATGCTAATCAGCAGGAAGATGTGTAATTCTAGGTCAAGTTTAATGGTTATAGTTGATGATTTGGTATTTTTCTCATGTTTGCATTACCTATCCTTCATAATTCTGACTAAATGAAATCTTCTAGAATCTTAATGATGGCACTGCTGATGTTCTTCTACGAAAATATATCACACGCAAATCGTTCTCCACCCTCTTCATGCCTACAAGGATCACTCCCAGGCACAAATTTATAATGCATCACACAATTCCCTCCTTCACCTTCCAAACACTTCCCTGTGAATTAGTTAGCCCTAGTTGCATATTATCACAGGTCATCCAGTTGCTTCTGTCTCCAAATAAGATGCATGGTATTAAGATTCATTTCTTTTCATATCTTTCTTTATCTATCTGCCAGACCTTGGTAGTAGGTAATTTATGAACATTCGCAAGGAAGGAAAACACTATCTGTGTAGATTTTCATGGATATCTCAGTAAGAATCTAAGGTAATAACCACATTATGAAGTGGCTGTCCTTTTCATTAGATGATGTTCCTCAACTACAGCCAGTAGAACAAGTTGTTTTATTCCTGTGTCAGGGTTATACCTATAGAAGGGTTCACAATAAACGAATGGATTTCTAGGCTGAGTAAGATAAAAGTAAGGACCTGAATCAACTTTATTTACCAAGGAAAGGAAGGAATATGTTATGAGACCTGGCTCAGCAATGTGTAGGCAAAACTACTAATGACTTCAGCAGGCAAATATTTCATTCATCTAAAGAAGCGCTGCATAGGTAGCCATTTTTAAGTTTGGGGTTTTTTCTCCAGAAGAATTAGAATGTAGGGTAAACGTAAACAAGATAATCATGCCCTTTTTAGCTCCCTGCAGAGACATGTCTTTCCACTCTGCACTGAAATGCAGTGAATTTCATTCACTGCGATTATTTCTTCACAAAAATGAAGATTCCCTATAAAAAACGAAAGAAATAGAAGAACTAGCTTATAAAAAGCATATAATTGACACATCCCATGGATTTGTTCTCACAGAGATATATAAGTGAAGTTATAAATTGTCACATGCAAGCTTTCATTTGAATTATAAAATATATATTATGTGGTAAAGTACATGCATATATTTTGTTACAGTGTCTATTACTACTATCACAGGAGTAAAGGATGCCCCAGTTTTGATCAAATTTTTCTTAAGCTTCTTCAGATCACAGTGAATACGGAGTAAGCATGCCATCAAATGGTAGCCGTAGTCATTTGGAAAAGAGTTGAGAGAAGAAAAGGGTGCCAAACATTAATGTATCTCTACACACTCAATTAAAATATGATCCAAAATGAAAATGGATTTTGAAGCATCAGGAAATGTCTGCCAAGAACTTGTGCCAAACCACATCAGCTTTGTAATATTCGCTACAGAGAGAGAAAACACATTTGACCATGAATGGTGTCTTGTGGGATTCCATTCCACAGCTGTTCTTTAAGGATTTAGATAAAATACGTCCTTCAGCTACTACTAGTTTTCAATAATGTCTGTGACTCCAGTTCAGAATATCATAATACCTCTTTGCTACTATCTTTGATTGCACATTGGCATTCTACAAAACACAGAAATTGAAAAATGTGCATCATAAGAACCAAATTTTCAAAGAACCAATGTTTCTAATCTCTGTTACCCTGTAATTAAACTCATTTGTGTTGTTCTCATTCGAGATGTCTGTGTAATTATTGTTCTTATTTTATAGCCTCATAGTAATTCACTTTGCCTATTTTTGCTGCTTTTTCAAAAGCTGAAAGAAACATAGTTTTAATATAAAATATAACGGAATACCCATTTCAACTTTGTGAATCTGAAGGAATAGAAGTACTGTTCAAAAGCCAAACAGTACCTTTCAGTACAACAGTGCTAAAAGGAAAAATAAAACAGAGATTTCTTAAGATTTATCTAATGTATGTGTTTAATCACAAAAAAAAAAAAAAACCCACAAAAAAAACCACAAACGAAACCCAAAACCCAAACCAAAAAACCCAAACACCACCACAAATGGAAATAACCAGTGTATTGCTTGTGTGTTGGGGTGAGCGGGTGGATGGAGAGAGTTGAGCAAGGCAGAGAATGGCAAATGAGGGGAGGACAGAAGATTGCCCAGTCATGCCACAGACCGAAGTCGTCTTCTCCCCTTCCCTTCTCCCAGGTACAGGTCAAAATTGGATCTTTTTTTTTTTTACAATAGGTCTTTGAATATCATAACTAGATAAGGTGGAGCAGAAGTGTACTAATGAAAATGTCCTGACCTTAAGTGTCATATTTGTATGCTATGGGCCTTGCTATCAGTTTGGTAGCTTGAACTTTACATAGGGAGAGAATTCATGTATCTCATCTTGGCAGTAAAGACCATGGCGTGGAGGTTAGGACACTCAGAAATTCAAGCTGCAGGAGAGAGGAAAATTAACAATTTCCTTGCTATTTTAGAAAATTCTCTAACCACTAGGATGTCATGTAAGAAGAATCCTGATGTTATCTTTTAAAGGACTGTAACTGATGCTACAGTTTTGATACTAACCACTCTAGCTATGATTTGAAGTCTATTAGGATCTTCTGAGAATGACCAGAAGTCATTACCTGAGAGTATCAGCGTAAGTAACCCTTTCAAAACTCAGGTGTTTCTGCATAATACAATCCCCAAACAACTCAGACAAAATATTTAGCATCTGATATTTATAGGCATCATCCTTTTTAATTGTGTATGGTGAATAAATCTTTAGTCACAGACCCTTGCACAAGCAGAAGCCTAAGTCCTCCCTAGGTACTTCAGTTCATAACTGGTGGTTGTCTTCACTGCCTCCATAGAATATTTTCCTATGAAATCATGTAACTTGTTCTTCATGAACATCAATTACTTTCAACTTTCAGTGAATCTCCCAGGTATAATAGTTACTAATTGTAGATATTTCTCAAAGATTTTTTTTCCTTTCTAGAAAGAAAAGGTGGGTTTTTCTTTTATACAGGAAAGGTACCTCTTACTTTTTTTGGTGAAGATGGCATAATGGTAGTTTTCAGAATGACCAAAATTAGAACTTATTACCTACAAGTAAAAATAGTGGTTGAGGAAGGGAAGAAGCAAGCGTCTAACAGGGAGATCATCAATAGACTCAGTGTTTTCAGCCTTTCTTTCAAAAATAATGTTTTTTCTTTGAAAAGCAGTCTGTCAATATGAAAAGCAAACACAACCAGTGGTTTCTACCACTCACTGGTGAAATTATGAGACTGCTACAGACAGCAGTTTTAGCCACTGACCCCACCAGTAAAAGTAATTCTGAAAATTAGGGTCGATCCTGCTACATCCTACATAAAGTGTTTGCTTTAGAAAAAAATAATATTTCTGGTTTTAACAGCATGCATGCAGCTTCTGAAGCCACTCAATCAACTAGAACTGTAGTAAAACTATCCTCACAATTCCAAATGCTCTAAACTACCATTCAGAAGGAAAGGGAATAATATCAGCCTTTTACAGACAGAGAAAAATGGAGACTTTAAATGGAAATCAGTACTTAGGCTATTTTCTATCCAGTAACAGAATGTGCTTGGAAGTAACTTACTATCAGTTGAAAAATCAGTGGTGTGCATCTTATTACAACAGAAAATGAGGGTATTTTTAAAGTTTTGTTGAGTTTAGTGGTATGAAGTTTACAGGACAACACTGGATATCTAGTCAAACTTCAAACACCTTTGAAGTACAGAAGGTACGTGATTCACCTTCTGTACAACAACCCCCCTATGATGAGGGGGTTGGAACTAGATGATCCTTGTGGTCCCTTTCAACCCAAACCATTCTATGATTCTATGATTCTATAAATCTTTAGGTTTCAATGAAACTGAAACTTTCAGTCATAAAAGTATGATGATGTATTTCTAATCCTAATGAAGATCACAGTGATATAATCCTACACAGTGTCTTACATGATCCACTCTAAACGTAAAAATATTTTAAGCTACTTTTAAAGAGAAAATGAGTTTTTTGTTTTCTATATAAATACCTCTTCTCCCACAGGGGTATTTGGAAGAAGTGTTAATTATTCTTTCAGACTTGTCAGGATTTTTTTTCATGAGTAGTCTTGGACTTTTTCAATATGTCTGTGTACGCTGAAGATTAAAGAAACAAACTGAAAATTCATTTTCTTTTGCCTGTGAGAGGTTTTTTTTCTCTAGCTTTCATATTCTATACCTATCTCTAATTACACACCATTATGCAAATACTGTGGGGATAAGCTAGAGCAGATGTATAGATATTGAGAAGAAATCATCTGAGGAACATCCTTTAAGACCTGAGTCAGACAAACAATAGGGAAGAACTAATATGGAATAATGTAGGTTGTTCTCATCTAATTGAAAGGTCTTCAACTCCTGCAAAATTATTTTTAGCTTTTTATTTTCTTTAGCTCTGTTAAAAATTTGTTTCTAAGTTTGTTATACACGGCCTGAAGGGTCACTACAATGGCTGACACTGTGACAATTTTTTTCACTCTATTATTCTTTCTTACTGTTTTTATATTTGGCAAATTCCAACATGAAATACCTTATGAAACTTGAACTAATAAATATTTAAATTTGAAATATTGAAGTTTTTTGTTTTTCCTTCTGATCTTTTTATCTTATTCCTTGGAACTATTTCTTGATTTCATTTTAATCTCAAATTTTAGAACTTTCCATCCAACAAAATTAATGCAAGGGTGGAGAGTGTGCCCAAAGGCTCATAAATCCAGAGAGGATGCGTGTACTGGTGGAAATAATTTTTCACCAGTAAAATTTCTCCAATAAATTTTCTTGCATAAATAAAAAACTATGTATTTGAACTTAATATACTAATTTTGAAAAAAAAAAATCTGTATTTTAAAGTAATGAAGATAACATAACCTAAAGGGTTACTGAACCTTGGGGTATGTAAAGATCACAGCAGTCAGTTTGTATGATTCCATAATGCACAAGAACACAGAGGTTTTATTTCCTCAAGTTCTTTATTGTAGTTTAGTACAAATTAGTATTAAAAAAGTGAGTGTACTTATGATTAATAAAGTGAGTATATATCAAGTTACTACAAAATTACTACCAGAAGAGCAAGTATATATATTTCAATAGTAACAGCAAACATATATTTTAATATTAATTGTTACTACAAAATAACTACTAATAAAAAAGCAACCACACTTATAATTAATTATTTATATGTGTGCTTATACATACATTACTTAAAGTAGTAGCTGTATACCATTCATCAAACTGCTCCCAGAATTGAGGCAAGTCAAAAGCACTCCCAGAAATGGGGCCAGTCAATGACAGACAAAGGCTGTCACCAGCAGGGATCTAATCTGTCCAGGAGATGTCTTGAAAGCAGAAGCTTGTTTTCTGTAGAAAGCAAGCAATTTTTATATGGCAGTGACATAAGTGGGTGCAAAACATCACCACCTGCAGCAACCAATAGATGTTGTTAACTTCATATTCTTTTATGGCAAGGTTACCCACCCAGTGAATGAAGGGAAGGCAGCATATGTGGTTTTTATTTTATTTTATTTTTATTTTATTTTATTTTATTTTATTTTATTTTATTTTATTTTATTTTATTTTATTTTATTTTATTTTATTTTATTTTATTTTATTTTATTAAAGCTTTTTATACTGTCTCTCACAGTATCCTTCTGGGTAAAATGTCCAGCATACAGCTAGGCATGTACATAATGAAATGGGTGAACAGTTGGCTGAAGTGTCAGGCTCAAAGAATTGTGGTAAACGGTGTTACGTCTGTCTGGCAGCCAGTCACCAGTGGTGTTCCCCAGGGCTCCATTTTGGACTTAGCTCTCTTAAATGTTTTCATCAATGACCTGGACATGGGAGTTGGGCACACACTAGGTTTGCCAGCGATACTGAATTCAGAGAAGCTGTTGATTCCCTTGAGGGTAGAGAGGCCTTACAGAGAAACCTTGGTAGATTAGAAATATCTTGATAGACTGCACTAGGCAGTCACCAAACACAGGAGATTAATGAGGACAAATGTCAGATTCTGCATCTGGGATGCTACATTCCTGGATGTACATATTCCTGGTTGATGTTAAACTCAATGCAATTAAACAATTTGCCCTGGCAGCAAAAAGTGCCAACTGTACCCCAGGCTGCATTAAGTACATTATAATTAACTGGTGGAAAGAAGTGATTGTCCCAATAAACCCATCATTATGGCAGCCTCACCTTGAATACGGTGTGCAGTTTTGTGCTCCAAAATGTAAGAAGGATAAAAAATATAAGAATATGTCCAAAAGAGGGCAACAAAGATGGCAAAAGAACTAGAGAGTGTGACTTATGAGATGAACAGCTGAGGATAATAGGTTTGTTTAGCTTAAAGAAGAAGAGGCTAGCATATATTATCACAGAATCATAGAATGGTTTGGGTTGGAAGGGACCTCAAAGATCATCTAGTTTCAACTCTCCTGCCATGGGCAGGGACACCCTCCACTAGGCCAGGTTAACCAAAGCCCCATCCATCCTGGCCTTAAACAATTTCAGGGTTGCGGCATCCACAACATCTCCAAGCAACCTGTTCCGGTGCCTCACCACCTTCACAGTGAAGAATTTTTTCCTTATACATAATCCAAACCTACACCCTTTTAGTTGAAAGCCATTATCCCTTGTCCTGTCACTACATACCTATACTTATTCAGAAATTTTTCGGAATTTTTCTGAATAATGAAGTAATATTTACAAAATCGTGAAAACCATACTTAAAGGTGTGTACAAGAGTTTGCAGGAAGTATGCATTTCCTTTTATTCATACCAAGCATGAATTATCTTGCACTTAAAATCAGCGTGAGAAATCTACCATTCATTGACAGGACTCAGTGTCTAGCTGTGCATTGCAAACCCTGTGCAATAACGAATAACAAGTCTGAGGTGCTCAAACTGTGCCTGCAGCTTTTCTCACAATTCATGAATTATCTTAGTGTTTGGAGAGTTATTTGTGACTTAGTAATTAAAAACTTTGTCAATTATTGTAATAGTATTGATGTCTGATACATCTGGTTTTCTTCTGGCATAATGCTGAATGTGGTGCATCAGAGATTTCTTGAAGGCTGAAAGGACAAGGCCTGAAGGGATCCCATGGAATCATCTTGCCTAATTTCTGTTTTAAACTAAAACCAGCAGTAGATATCATTTCCAGTAAAAGTTTGTCTATCCAAACCTTAAAAAAATGGAGTTTCCACAACCTCATTTTCCAGTTTATCCCAGTCCTTCACCATTAAGAATAGAATAGAATAGAATAGAATAGAATAGAATAGAATAGAATAGAATAGAATAGAATCATTAAGGTTGAAGTGACCTCAAGGATCATCTAGTCCAACCATCCCCCCACCACCTATTACCCACTAAACCACGTCCCTAAGTACCACATCTAACCTTTCCTTAAACACCCTCAGGGATGGTGACTCCACCACCTCCCTGGGCAACCTGTTCCAGTGCCCGACCACCCTTTCCAAGAAGAATTTTCTCCTCATCTCCAACCTCAACCTTCCCTGAAGTTGTTGAGGCTTTTTTCCAGTGAAGGACACGTATCTCATTTGATGCCCTGTAAGCCCATTATGCTCACCACGGTCATAGAAAAAATATTTTCTTCTTCCCGGTACCAGTGTGTATTTATCCTCTTCAGTTTTCTTCTTGAAGCTAAGTAGATCTTACAACAGTTTCTCAGAAATCATGTTTTTCACAGCCTCAAATTTTCATACTTTACAGTCCTTCTCCAGAGTTTTCATGAACATTTTCCTTGAAGTTTGATGCTTGAAGTGGGATCCCCTACTTTGCCTGAGGCTTTTACTTTCATTAAGGAAGATATCCTGTTGGTTTGTTTTATATTATACATATTAAATACTTAGTGAGTCAGTGCCTTGTCTACCATGAACCCAAGGGAGTGATCAGACTAGGGGATAATAATCACTCTCTTCTTTAATTGTTTATTGTAAACGATTTTAATGTTGCTGCTGACTTCTGTAAAAAAAGAGCTAGTATGGAAATACTTGGCTTGCCCCATCTGTCTTAGAAGCTACGCTTCCTTAATAAAGTTAAAACTATTTCTGTATTTTTTCATATTATTATGATATTTGTTTAAGTTTGTGACTCAAGAACCTCAAATTTTCTCGTAAAATTTCTCTTTAGCCAGCTGTTTCCTAACCTATATTTGCCAAGCTGATTATTTTAAAAACATCAAACTCTCTGTTTAACCCTATTTAAATTAATTCTGGTTTGACACTGTTTCTCTAATCTGCATGGTTACTTTTACAATCTGGAGAAAGCTGAAAATACATTTGAGTATGGTTTACTTGAAGATCTATTTAAATACATGCCCTCCTTGATCGATCGAAAGGTTAATGAAAATACTTAATTGCACCATATGCAAGTCAAATTCCTTTGTTAATTTTATCAAATCTATTCCTTCAAAACCCATTGGTAAATGCACCATATGTGTGGTATTTCCAACAGTTTCCATACATTACCTCTTTGGAACTTACCTCATGACTCTTAGTGTTGCATAAGAGAAGATGAGCCACAACATGACCATTTTATTACATAGAACTTGCCTGCTGTGTGTAGCACAACTTGTTTCTCCTCCAAAATCAAATTAAATAATTTTTGGAGTGAGAAAATATGAATTATAAGGAAAACTCAGTTTGACATTACTGTGTGGAAATAAAGAAGAGTCAAAGTACACGTATCAATCTTGCAGCATGCTCAGGATTGCTGTCATAAGGAAGGCACTAATCTGTTCTCTATTCTCGTCTGGTACCAGGTCTTGAGGGAGAGTGGACTAGACTTTTTTCTTTATACATCTTTCACCCTGACTTTTTTATTTATTTATATATGTATTTATCTAGCTATTTATTTATTTATTTTAGTATTTAAATGCTACGAACAACATGAGATCCGCGAAGTGATGCTCGTGTCCCTTACTAAGCTAAAAAAGCAGTAAAGTCCCATTAGTTGAATGAGAGAGGGCTGTGAATGGATGAAAAATAAGAACAGTAGTAAAGGTATGAGTCAACCCCACAATAATGGAAGCCTTTGTTCTGATGTATATACAATTTACTATAGATGGATATAAACTTAGCTTTTTTGTAAGCATTACATAAGGTTATTTCATCTTATGGAACAGTTGAAGACCGCCTCTTAAACAAAAGGATCCACTTCTTTTCTCCTTGAAAAAAAACATATTAAGATTGTAAGAATTGTAGGATAAAATATAGTATTTGGGACAGAAGAACTGACAATTGATTTATTTAATATTTAAAAGAAATTCTCCAGTGCTCCATTTTCAATAAAATGTAAACTAACAAAATTAATGAAAAATATGAAATATCCATTTACATAACTAATTATGGCACTCATATATATCCATAAGTATGCTGACTCTGTACCTCAAGGGTATGAGAACAAGTTGTTTCAAGAAGCTGATGCTTTAATTTTGTGTTCTTAAGGACCCTGAAGTCAGGACTAGGTTTCGCAGACTTAGAAAAGGATTAGAATTGATCAATACTGTAAAAGCATGGGAAAGATTGGTTCAGTGATTAATTTCATGCTAGACACATGGGAACAAAACAGCTGAGTATATTTGTCTCCATAATCCCTTTTCCCAAATGTAATTACAAATGGAATTGATCAACTCATGTGTTTCTTCAGAGCTAGTAGGAGACACATTAGAATTGCGAGGCTGTATAATAACTTAGTACAGATCATCAGTCCTCAGCACTAGAGGGAATTAGTTACTAGAACTGTATTTTAAAAGAAATTTAAAAATTTAGAAAGTTTTTTCTTGAGTGTTTTCTGAAGAAAATGTCACTTCCATTAGAACAACAACTTTTATAATTTCTAGCATATCCTGTGTGTGCTGAATATCTCCAGTCCTTCATAGGGGGATTATTTTTATGGTTTCTGTGAAAAAAGTATAGACTAGTTATGGAGGAAGACAAGTATTAAAGTGATATGAAGGGAAATGACATTCTGAAACTTATAGCCAGATGCCTAACTTATTTGAGAGGAAGAGAGTTGAGCATACTTCTACTTTCCCCAGGGCTTCCCAATGCCTATGATCTGATCACTGTATTTGCTTTTACAAAATCTGTTCTGTGACCCTGGCACCTTCATGGACTGTATGGACAGACTCTTTCAATCACTCCTAGACTTTTTCACATAGCAAAAAGTAATGCAATGCAACACTCTACTCTGCAAATGTTAAAATTTTTGAGTTTGTTTTTTGGAGTTTGTTTGTTCGTTTGTTTGACCTAGCTCCTATCTATTTCGGATACTGTGTTTCCTCCTATATCTCTTCAAACAAGCAATGCTTCACCAGAACTCTGGAGCTGTAAAGAGCTTGAAAGACTTTGCAAAAAAGGTGAGAGTGTGTCTAAGACTGACTGACTTTTAGATCTAAAACCAGAACACGCTTTTTCAAAATATAATTATCCATAGAAGAGAAGGCTTGGATAGCAGTAAAGTGATCCATACCTTCAGAACCATAGAATCATAGAATCATTACACTCAAGGAGCATCCAGTCCAACTGTCCCCCCACCACCTATTACCCACTAAACCATGTCCTTCAGTACCACGTCTAACTTTTCCTTAAACACCCACAGGAACGGTGACTCCACCACCTCCCTGGGCAACTCGTTCCAATGCCCGATCACCCTTTCTGAGAAGAAATTTCTCCTCATCTCCAACCTGAACCTCCCCTGGCATAACTTGCAGCCGTTCCCTCTTGTCCTGTCACTAGTTATCTGCAAGAAGAGGACAACACCCACCTTGCCGCAACTTCCTTTCAGGTAGTTGTAGGGGGCAATAAGGTCTCCTCTGAGCCTCCTCTTCTCCAGACTAAATAAGCCCAGTTCCTTCAGCCGCTCCTCATTAGACCTGTGCTCCAGACCCTTCACCAGCTTTGTTGCCCTTCTCTGGACACTCTCCAGGGCCTCGATGTCTTTCTTGTGGTGAAGGGCCCAAAACTGGA
>VWZZ01006434.1:15496-49414 GCA_013399095.1 Psophia crepitans
CGATCCAACCTGTCCAGGTCCCTCTGCAGAACCATCCTACCCTCCGGCAGATCGACACTTCCCCCCAGTTTGGTGTCATCTGCAAACTTACTGAGGGTGCACTCAATTCCCTCATCCAAATCAGCAACAAAGATGTTGAACAGGATGGGCCCCAACACCGACCCCTGGGGAACACCACTCACTCCCAGTTGCCAGTTGGATTTCACTCCATTCACCACCACTCTCTGGGTGAGAGAATGAAAATACAGTTTTCTTCAGTCTCCTGTGAGTAGATTGTATGATGATATGTCCCGCAAGATTACTCAACATAGATCCATTAGGATCAAGAGAAACCCAAAAAAAGTAAAGCATTTGTTAATCAAATTTCCTAGAAAGGGATCTCCTTTTAATGACAATCATAATAGAAATCCAAAAAAGAATGGAAATCTATTCAAAGCACTAGATACTTTTTAAAACTGTAGGACAGCTGAAATAACCTCTTAAACCTTTCAAAAAAATAAGACAGCAATTAAAACAAAAGTCGACATAAAAATGCTGTCCTATAAATGTTCCAGTTTATATGGCATTTCTTCTATCAACAAACCCAGGAAAAGGAAGATTTCATGATATAGACCAGTTTCAATGGAAATCAACTGAAGCAATGTGCAGGTGAATGTTTGCTCTCTGGGCAAAGAGCCTATTATATTCTATATTAAATTTGGTTTCTAAGTGTGCTTAACAGTGTGTTTTAATTGCTGTCAGTTTAGGGTTTCATTTTTTAAGCTACAAGATGAAATACAATTTAAGGTCTTTAGACTGAGGTTAATGATAGAAGTTTCTGTATTCATCTGACACAGTAACAGCTCAACCAGTTCTCTCTATGGTCAATATTTACATCTGGTAGAGCTCTAAGATATCCTTCTATAGAAATGCAACTTGTACTGTTACAATTTTCCCATGATTAAATGGAACACAACAAAAATATAGTCATAAGAAAACTTGAATCTAATTAACTTGACATCAACTACTGTTTACACATTTTAGTGAATATGCCTCTCATCAAGGTATTTTTTTTCCTTAAAAGGAAAAAAAACCCACCCCACACTAAAAAAACACCAAAACAAAAACACAAGTAAAAACTCTGGTTACAGAGGTGCACTTGTTCTCTGTACTTCTTTTTGAACAACCACGGTGTATCTCTTATGATAATTCTAGGATCTAAAATATGTGAAAAGAACAGTATTTTTTTTCTTAGGCACATCTGCTACTCTGAAAAATCCAGTTTGTCTGCTAAGATGAATTGCTTACCATATATATAAAAATTACACTTTCAGTGACACCTTGAAGGAGAAAGAAATACTTCCAGTATCTGTAGAAAATACACTCTTTGATGTACTTTGGATGAAGGGCAAATTATCTGGTTCTGGTTTTCTGCTGCATCAGCATAGCAGGATTTTATTAAGAGTAGAGCTGTCTGTGTTATTGTTATTAGTATCAAGAAGAGCTCAAAAAAAGCTTAGACTGGATTCATACAAGCTATTCAAGCTTTTCCTGAACATTCAAATGATTTGACTCTCAAATTTCCTCATCAGAGCAGTTTCATCCCCTAGGAAAAATTATGATTAAACGTACACACCTAGACCTACTTCAAGGCCATACAGACTTACCTCTGCTGTGCTTCCTTTGAAGAGAAGAGTAGAGACCTGTAACTATTACACAGCTTTGGAGACAATACCAGAAAATAGACATGTGTTAAAATAGTAAGAAGATACTTGTCTCTTTGTCCTGACACAACAAACCTGTGCCAGATGACAGACGGCCCCTACAGAAGTAGCATGTGATCGTATAATTAAAATTTATATTCAACAAAACATACATATCAGGACCACCAAATGTTCCTGAAAACAGTAATTTTGAAATTTTTGAACTTCTGAATGCTTTACTGAAATGTTAAGATTCTGTCAACACAGTTTTCATGTTGCTAAGGACAACAAGGAGGAGAAGGTAGAAAAGTGAAAGGAAGAAACAGCATGCAAAGTGTCTTTACTGTAAAACCAAATAGTATGATAAAGCTCTTGGTAGGTTTGTACAGTATGAGTTTGGTTTTGGTTTTGATTTTTTTCGTTCCTATTGTGAAGAATCATCAGTTTGTAAGCAAGCTGATATACATCATATGCGTATTCTTGCCTTATCTGTGGTGGGATAGTAATGACATTTGAAACAACTGCTGTTCTAATTCACTCTTCCCCTCTTTCATGTGCTTTCAGTGTGTACTTTTATGTAGAAAGAGAATTTTAATGGATGCTTTTTGTATTTCTGTTCACCCAGCCTTAAAATAAAATAGCATCCATTGGTAATGTAAAATCAAGAGATAACCAACACTTCAATTCTGAGTCCCTGATAATTTTGCCAGCAAAATTCACAACACATCAGAGTGAAAATATTCAGGTGAAAACACTTTTCAGCAGCTAAAGCAAATTGTTTCTTATATTTGCTAATTTTTTGTCATCTTTAATTCTCATGGTCAGGTGTTTTTCTCCAGCTCACAGTCACACTCTGTTTTGACAAGCTGCCTAGCAGGTTCTCAGTTTCAGGGACAATTATTTCAGCTAGGATTTCGTTGTAGCTGAAGTAAGGCAGTTTCTCCTTCTTGTTCTTTTGTCCAAGCGTGGCCATGCTCTCTGTAAGTGTGTGCAGTTGACAGCGCAAAGGTACACTGCTCTGGAGAAGTTTCTTTTCATTAGCAAAATGTGACCATACAGTAGATGAGCCAAACAGAAAGCAGAGACATAGAGGGGGAAAGGTGCCAAACATACTGACACTGGAATGTAGCTACAGCCGTCTGATATCTTTAGTAAGCTGTTCTGATTAAACTGTTTTATGTGCAACACTTTTGGTTGCATTTTTTGCAAAGCTAGTAATCAGATCTTAAGGTAGGCTTTTAAGTCACTTAATAAATGATGGAACCAGCAGTCTCGTTTCACCCCATGGAAAAAAGAAAAAAGAAAAACAGACAAAAAAAAACCACAAACCCAAACCAACAAAAAATACTGATTATGTGCGTTTCTAACAATCTTCTGTTAGTATGAGGGCATGAAATGGATGAGGGAATTGAGTGCACCCTCAGTAAGTTTGCAGACGACACCAAGCTGGGGGGAAGTGTCGATCTGCCGGAGGGTAGGATGGCTCTGCAGAGGGACCTGGACAGGTTGGATCGCTGGGCAGAGGCCAACGGGATGACGTTCAATGTGGCAAAGTGCCGGGTCCTGCACTTTGAAGTGGGTTAAGAAGACTGATACTGTAGGGATTGAGATTTTCTAAATACTTTTTTTTTAACATAGATTGTCTGTTTTGCCATCAGAGGTCTTTCTGCTTATTGTGATCTAATATATTCTGTAACAACTTTTAGTTCAAAATAATTGCCAAATATTTTCTTCAAATGCAGGCATTCATTTTTCACTATGAAAAGTGCAAGATGCTATTGTCATGTTAGAGATCTACATGGCAGTAAGCATAATAACAGTTTCCTGAAAGTCTTTGTAACCCCATATATCTCTCTTATTCATCACTGCATGCAGTATGAGTTTGTACAGTCTGGACTGCCTAGACAGAATATTGAACCAATGAACATTTATCCAGCAAGACAGATCAAATTATGCTCCTGTATAGGACTAGAAGATCTGACACACTAGTCTTTCCAAATACTAAGTTGCAGGAAAACCTCCTTCAGGAAAAAGAGTTGACAGCGAAATAGCACAAATAACATTTCAGACATTGCCAAATATTTGGACCTTCATGTTCCATTTTATCCATGACCTGTAAAGGGGAGGGGTCTGTAGAGCTGCTGCTGTATTGACATCTCATGACTAGAAGAGATGAAATATCGTTTCTATATTCATTAATGTCAACTGAGCAGAGTGATGCAACCCTGGAGTATGAGTAGGTGGCTGCTGAGTGGAGGTCCCCTGTCATAAAGCACGCTTTCTAGGAGTCAGTGCACTCAGCTATGGTGTAAGTAGTTTCAAGGCAATTGAGAATGGGTATTCTGGGGTGGAGCTCCCCTCCTGAGCCACTGCACTGTCCAGCTTGGGAAGCTGGCAGCTTGTGTTACCCTCTCTCACAGCCACCAGAATAAGAAAATCAGCTGAGTGAGGATCCGACACACATGCTCAGCTTTTGCAGCCCTGCAGGCAGCTTGTTAGCCATCACAGCGATACAACTTTTGATCTCTACACAGCCAGTGACAAGGCATCACAGGCTCCCTATTCAGACCTATCATACTGTGCATGTTCAACTAGTAAAAAGAGGGTTTAATGCACAGAATCTATAGAAGAGTTTAACTGGCATGAAATACTTTCAGCATGCTAATTCTTATGAAACAAGAGAGACAAATTTAGCCTGCAAGTATACTGACATGGGAGTTAAGTGCAAGAGACTGAGAAAGTTTGCAGGTACTCTGCTGAGTTACATTCTGTCACTGCAGCCTCATTTGAGTTGTAAAAGGTCCTTGTCGCCATTTCTACACCTAGTTTCAAGTCAAGCAAGGCTGTTTCTTTTCTGGATTAAGTAAGCTTTGAACTAAAACTGCCTTTTATGAGCACTACCGGAGTTCCACATCAGCTGTTAAACCGCTGTGTAAATTATTTTTGAATCCATGAATTAAAATAAACAAGTACCAGAGCATATTATCTCTCTGCTTCTTAGATCTGGTTATAAACTGTCTGTTTAGGAATTCCAGTTTTGTATCTTTAATTCTTCTGCAATTCCGTGAGACAATAAAAATGTTATTAATAAAAAATGAATTCATTGGAGGGAATAGTTCTATTTTCTGAAGAGTATTGCTAGTAGCAAAATAAGTTAGAAACAGGGTTTTTAAAGTGCCACACATGTATCAAGGATGCGTGATCCTTTTCAGCACACATAGTGATAAAAAGTTAAGACTTTAGCCTTCCAGCTACAGCAAATCAAACATACTGAATTTAGGTTACCACCTAATGAAGTAGTATTCTTTTTCCGTTAAAATAAAAACAATCTTGACAACAAACTGTAGACTTTATTCCACAGAAGAATTTATTATATGTTATTATTTCTCATGTTACTTACATAATTCACTGTACAGATAGTCAGTTTGCATTATAAGGAAGGGACAAAAATGCTCCCTGTTCTGGGAAATAGTAAACCGATTTAATTAGAGTTGGAGAGTATAAGAATCCCTTTTTGACATTTTTTTTAAGCCTGCACATCAGTATCAGATCACAGCTTTTCCCACAAAGAGTACAGGCATACAGAAAACATATACATGTAACATTATATGCACTGTTCAGAAAAATGCTCACCAACTCTAGCTAGTAGGATAATATGCAATTAATATCTGTATACCCAACTTCGAGTTTAACAGAGCAAACCAGTACACTGAGGTAATTATTATTCCAGCTGGTCTTCCACTCACAAATGCAGAACCAATATACACAGTAAATGCATACATAAACACTTTTGTGCAGATATATACATATATACGTATACGTATATGTGTATGTATACACACATATGGGTATATACATACATTCATCCACCAAAAGTAATGCTATATATTACATGATGGATGTCTCACCTAATAGTAATCTAGCCATTCTTTTATAATCTTTATTATTTGATGGTTTATGAATTAGTTTCAACAAGAAATGTGTGAGATCTTTTATTACACAAGCAAACTCAGTGTGTCATGACCTCATACACTCCAAAGAAAAGTGAAGTGCAAAGAAATGTAGTTCAGCAGAAACTGTTGTATTAACATAGCCAGTTTTGCCACTCAACTGATTTACATGAACTTGAACTGGTTGTAAATCAAAAACATAAATCAGGCAGCAGTATTTGTAACACTTCAATTCTTTTCCTTTCTTGCTTTTAAGAAACAAACTTATCTTATTTTAAGGTTCCTTCTCTGCTATTCATCAGTTCTTCTTTACAGAGGTATTCCCAGACACTCACCGAAGACAAATACTGGGAACAAGAGAAAATGTAAGATTCAGTTGATATTCAGTAATAATTCAGTCACTGGGCAACACCCTCACTCAGATGACCAGCAAAAGACTGATCTGTTGCTTACAAACCAGGAAAAATTCTCCGTGACCTTTGGCTGAAAAACAAATCAGAGATTTTTTTATTATTGTTGTTCTGGAACCATTCAAGATTTTGTTTTCTACATGAGGAAAATGTGAACTTCAGAGAGAGAAGCAATTTTAAGTGACTTGTTTCCTTTATTATCTGTAATTATACCTTCTTTTGATGTAAAGTAAAATTATAGTTGACCACAAGCAAAAAGGTTTGCAGAAATGTATCATTTTCCATAGGACTAGATACAAAACCTTAAAATCTATCTGTAGTTCAGAAAAAGAAAGTTTTAGGAGATTAAATATTGTTCAAGATGGCAAGAGATATCTATCTGATATGTTTTTAAGAATATTTAGATTTATTTTTAATTCTTGAAGAGAAAAAAAAGGAAAATATTAAATTAATTTTCTGTCAGGTGTATAGATCTTTCTTTCATGATGAAGGCAACTGAAATTCCTAAGAAAATATCATCAGGATCTTTTCTGTATGTTAACTGGAAAGGATTTGGAAAATGAGTTTAACTAGGCATTTGCTGAGAGCTTAGTTGCAGACAACTATTAGTGATGTACACTTCCATGGTTAATTCAGTGCAGTTTACTGTACTGATCCACAGGCTATATAAGAAAAAGAATTGGATGAGATGTATGTTGTCATTTTGCTCTTCCTGCATAGAAGCATAGAAAACCTGGAATAAAACTGCTTTTTCCTACATGACTTCTGCCATGTGTCAAGTTTGATCAAAGAACAGTTTGAAGCATGCTTATTAAGCAATAGCCAATGTGTTTCCTAAAAAAATGACAGAACTGTAAAAGGACATATTTATTCTTACATCCCTGCTTGGAAAGACATTATTTTTTAAAAATTATGATATCATTTTAAGACTATTCCTCTGAACATCCTTTAAGGCTTCCTAAATGATCCTTAGAGTATGGGTGTAAGCTACCTGTGTTCCCCTGGAAGCCAATGGAGAGCACAGATGGCAGGGAAATGTGGACAAAAGTCTGTGAAATCAGTACACCATAATCAAAGGATTTTTTTTTCTGAAGGAAATCTCAAATGAAAAGAAATTTAACTGTAACAGTATAATTTTTTGTCCAATGTGTGCTTTAAACCAGCTCTGTAAAATTTGCCTTGAATTTGGTCTCAAACAAATGGCAAACTATTTAATTTTAAACAGAATAAGAAGTAGTCTCAGTATCCATTGATGAAAAATGTATTCTGAATCAATCTTCATTTTGCAGCCAACTTTACATTTAAGAAAAATTACCATTCTTTTAAGTTCCATCCTCAGACAGTAGGAGTGCAGCAAAATTGGATAGAATCCTGAATATAATGATAAGGTAATGTTTATTTTGATTAATGAGATATTTTAGTTGATTGTTGTTTTCTTCTTTATTTGTAAGTTTCTGCTCAATCAGTAACAACAACAGCAAGGTTTCATTCCACAGAAAGAATTATGCGTTTGGCTTTTTAACATTTGGTTGATGTAATCTGTGAATGCCATACTGATCTTTGACCCCACATTTTTGCTAAGCTGGGCCATTCTCCTTATAGTGAACACAAGTGTTGATTTTCTCTGGAGGGGTATTCTTGTGACACCAGAGAAACCTGCATGATACTCATCCAACTACAGGTTTACCCATTTTTTTCTCTAGATTTTTTTTCCTTCTTTTTTTTTTTTTTTTTGTTACATCTATCCACAGTTGACCCAGTATTTTTGATGCTGTATAAGAGTCAATATCCTAGACATCTTAGGGATTTGAATGACTAGTATAATGCCTGCATGAGAGATAAGAAGCAGAGGGATATTGTTGCACCTTTAAAGAAAGGTTGACATTTTCCTGGCCCCGAGCAACTCTCTTCAATAGTGAAGCTTTTGCAGCTTTCAACCTTTTGATTTATGAGCAAAAGTGTGACACATCTTGGCCATTATGGAATCATAAAAGTCTTCTATATCTTCCCATTCCATTTTTGCTTAAAGGGGAAAAAAAGTTAACTCTTTTCCTGTTCTACCTCTTTCTGCTTTTTGGATAATTTCGTATTTTCTGAATAGAAGATTATTCAGGAAATGTCTTATTTTTGTCAAAATACTATGAAGACTTTTAAATGTCAACTCTCAGTTCAAAACGTTCTAAAAACATTCCTGCACAAGGTTTCAAATTCTGAAGTCAGAAACTTAAATGCAAATTTGAACATCTATGTGATCAAAGTCACAACAATTTTGCTGAGAAGAAAGGCCACTAAAGAACAACTTTGAAAATCACAAATCATTAAGGTAAGTATGACAAATGCCGAAAATATACTGAGATCTCTATTGGTCTTGTAGGATTCACATCTCATGGGGTTTCAATCCACCTGACAAAAAACAGAATTAGAATTACACTTACTTAAGCTTATTGGTTTAGTGTAACTGTTTCTGTTCCAAGCAGTCTGCAGGACCCTTTTTAATGCAATCATCCATTGTTGGTAATTGTGATAGCAGTATAGCTGTACTGCAGCAATAACAGAATGTCTTTAGACTTTCAATAGAGGAAGCATTTTTTTAAGGTTTTCTTAAGGTTTGTAGTTGCTATTGGTTGTAAATTATGTCTACAGACTCCTGGAGTTTATCCCAGTTGTAATCTCACTGCAACCAACAGTAAAATTTCCATCAGCTGCACTCATGGCAAAATGAGACAAGCCCTAGTAGAGCATCTATATGGTCAGTGTGGACACTTTACAACAATTATTTTAATTATATTCATTACATTACCTGCATCTGAGTCTCTGTTCACAGTGAAAAACAAGCTGTTCTTGTCCTAGAAATTTAGTTCCTAATTGGGCTTACGCTAGTGAATCCTGACCTTCAGTTGGATTTACTGATTTTGATCCAACCTTACACTAATGTTCAAAATAGGCTAAAAAGTAGGCCAACTTTTACAGGTGTATACAACCCTGATTGGAAATAATTTTATTCCATTTTATTTTATTTTATTTTATTTTATTTTATTTTATTTTATGAATACAGATTGACAAAAACAACCCTTCTAGCTGAAGGTCACCCTATTTGCCTTTGGTGATTTTTCAGAAGTTACCACTTTCAAATCCCCTTTTCATTCACAGTCTTGCAGAGTCTAATGATATAAAAAATTTGAAAATGAACTTTCCATCATGTCATGCTTCTAATATTCTAGTAAATATTCTAGCTGCACAGTAAAAACTCACATGAAGGCCTGTAAGAGCAAGAGAACTGAGACTTATGTGCCTCCCATAAAGCTACATTATTGGTTTTTAAAAGACTTGATAGGAGACATACTTCTGAGTCTACACTGCACCTCTAAACAAAAAGAAAAATGTATTTATTCAGAATCTCCTCACTTGACCCAGAAAGAATAAAGCTTAAAGCTAGAAAAATCATAAAATTATAAGCATGATAAGCCCAGTTTTTAGGCACCTCTCTGGGTCATAAGTTTTAGCACTGAACAGCAACACTTGAAATCTCTGGAAGCAATTTAACTGCATGTGTGTGAACTCCTAGTGTCAGCTGAGGCATCCTATGGAAGCTCACTTGTATTCCAGCTGCTGATCCCAAAGGATGTGGGACTGTCATATTTCATGAAGAACACACAGATGTCTAGCATTTGCCTAAGTATTCTAAGTGGCACTTCTGTTCATGAAAGTGAAAGCCCTTTTATGTGGTTTAGATGTACAATTCCAAGTGAGAAATCCAAACAGGAAATAGTTACTCAAATTTAAGGTATTGAACTTGAGGATCATTGAATTTGAGGATCTGGGAAAGATCTTACTGATAAAAATTTATTTGTACCATATCCAAAACCAAAAAAGTAACTGTTATACTGCTGTATTTTTCCCAGTCTACAGAGACTCTTTATATCACAAGAGTGAGCTTGATACAGACAGATGGCAATTAGAATCATAAAAAAATTAAAATTTGATATTATAATAAGATATAATATAATAAAGCTCATCATATTTCAATTGAAATTCTGCGAGAAAATTCTTAAGACCCTACCCAAAACCAGAAATCTTTATTTGTGCTTAATATTCTACAGCTGAATCTGTCATAGGCAATATAAATTACTTTGGATATGGTATTTGAGTTTACCTATCTTTCATTGCAATGCTCGATTCTATCTTATCCATTGTTTCTTAGATCTTTTTCCAACAGATTCACTGCCTTGTATTGACAATTTCTTGTTATTCCCATGCGAGTTAACATGCTCTTTCTCTTTTTCATTTTGTTTCTGACTCCTTTGGGCAAAAACAGTTTCTCGCTATCACACTGGAATGTCGAGAGAATTTACTAATAAATTAAATAAATTAAATTGGGATTTCTAGATATAAAACACTGTAATCATAGCAGTTTATTTCATATGCTCGTATAACAAAATAAGACCTTGTTAAAAAAAAAAATGAAAAGAAAGAAAAAAACGGGGTTTATTTAGGGGGAAGGGAATGGCAGTTTTATTCAAGAGTTTGTTATCCTTAGTTACTGACATTAGAGAAAGTTTCTTTAGAAAACTACACGATATTAAATGAACATCAATTAAAAAACTATCTGATTCCAAGTCTCAGAAAAAAAATTTTGAATGAATGCTCATATGAATACATAGATTACATAATTATTCAGAAAATTTACGAGATAAATTCCTTTTTGAAGCTCTGATCATAAGGGAATTACCATCTCAGGTGAGCAATATGTAAATAGGATTATGGTCAAAAGGCTTGACAACTGAGTAGGAGTTGCTGTAAAAGGTGAACCGTGGGGTTTACTTTTTTGCCCCTGATTTGAATGCTATAGCTCATACTTTAAGACACTTGCTGAAAGGAACCAAATCATGAAGACAGAGAGGGGGCACATCTTCAACCATAACATCTTTCTAGCCCATTGTCTTCTCTAACTGTGGCACCCTGGAAAAACATAACAGGGCAAAACTGTAGTACTGTTTCTGAAGAATCTTCCCACTTTGGGAAACCTCTTTTCATGTGCTTCCTGATCCAGATACATCCTTTCATTTTATATAACAGCCATTGAATTGTTTTCATCATGAATTTCCCTCATCACGCCTTCTACACCCATGTTAATTTTTAGCCTCCGAAATGTCAGTTGACACAGAAATCCACAATAACAGTGTAAAGAAGCACCTCCTCCTATTTACTTAGAACCAGTTATTTTCTAGTTATAGCTGATGTCCACACTTTATCATGTTTGAAGAGACTGTGGACAGTCCTTCCCTTTCCTATGCTACTCACAACTCTGCCATCCCCCTCCTTCTCCCTTTTTATCTTTCCTAGTCTGGGAAATACTAATCTGTTCACTAGTTTCTTTAATAATTTCCTATGTGGAAGGCATTTTGTATCTGTGAGTTTCTTGGCAGCGTCTCTCTATATTCTTTCGTGTTCTACTACGACCCTTAACAGATAGGATGAGAAAGAAATGGGGAAACAGATGTGCATTGCACCGACCACATGAGTCCATCATGGACTAAATCATACATAAATATTCTTTCCATTGTGTGTTCTCTTCTGGCAATTCCCCACATTGGGTTTTTCTGGGTGGTGGTGAACTCTGAAGAGCACATGAGCACAAAGGGCTGGAAAGTCAAGTCCTCTTGCGAGTTAGACCTGGTGATTATTTTGATAGTGTGTGTGTCCCTGTACCAGTGCTCAGGCGTTCTCATTTGATGCAATCTCAAAATACAGATCTTGTTCTAACTCATCTCAGCCTGTGCTACAGCTGCTGGTTTGTTTTTGTCTTTCTCTGGTAAAGAGCAGATTAGAATCTTCTGTTTTCTTTCTGCTGTTCCTCAGTCTGTCATTTTGTTAACTTTAAATGACTGAACTCTTAAGATATCTGTTTTCTGAGTTAATAGTCTCCCACTAAAGAGTTATTTTTCCCTTGATATTTTGGGATATCTTTAATTCTTTTGAAAGGTGAATCTCCATAATGAGCACAATTCTCACTAATAAAACCTCAGTTCAGTAATGATGTTTATTAATGACTGGTTTTGGAAGTATGTCAATTCATTACATGATTAATCACCTTAACAATTTTTTTGTTATTTTTATTCATGTGGTCCAGCACACTTTGTTTACATCTTTTAATGAATCAACATAGCGTACATTTACCTCTGCTAGTTATCTTTACTCATTAAACCTCAAAATATGTTCTCAAAAAATATAAAGAGATTGTTGAACCAAATCTCTTCTATATAAAGCAATGTTGACTGACATTAAGTGCCTCTGTATAAGAATTCATGCAGAAGGAAAGAAGAAAGGACAAAAAGGGACAGCAGAAGGAAAAGAGGAAGAGAGATACTTGGAAAGTCTTAGCTCTTCAGGTGAATATGTAGCATAGATTTAAACTAGAGAAAATTGTTTGAATAATGCATTTGTAGCTTCTATTTATAAGGCTAAATCATTTCATTTCAGCAGTTTCACTGCTTTACCTCAATTGGCTATCTAGCTTTAAGGAGACTTTGGATCAGTTTCTTATTGTATTGAGTGACAATGTGTGTGAAAACTCTCTTTGGCTGAAAGTGGCAAACAAATGATAACAAATGGAGTTCGCAAGTTGAAAGTATAGTCTGAGAATTTGGAAAAAAAAAAATCAAATTACTGAGGATTAATTGATTTTAGCCATGAAAATTTCCTAATTGAAAACGTCTTATACATGCATAAGTACATTAGTTATCATTTTTAGTAAAAATTTAGAATTTTCTCTTGGCAAAGTAATGAGGAACAGAAACAAGCACTAGTCCATCCACTTAGGTATTAGAATTCTTTCGTTAGAGTCTTTGAGTAGAAAACTATTTCTGACTGAGATGCTGTGAATTTTTGCAGCAATAGTTTTACACCTAAGGTGTTGTTTTCTTCATGCAGAGGCAGCAATCAGATGGAAAACAGAGACAACAGAAACATATAAATTTGAAGAAAAAGAAGCCTTAAGCTAATTTACCACAAAATGATTAATGTCTTAAACAGGATTCAGAGGTTACAAAATTAATCATTCATCAGCAAATTAGAGAATACTTAATGTGAGATGTAATGGTAAAGAATAAAAATGAGTAAAATAAAAACGTTTGAGTGAATGTAATCTACATCTGAGATAACAGCGATTCCATGAAGGCAAATCCTGTCATTTAGGAGATTTTTGTGTGTAATTCTTCAAACCCTGTGTCTGATGAACATAATACAGTTTTGATTGATTTTTTCTTATTACATATAATATTCTTGGGTTGAAGATTAATTTTATAGATAGGATTTGTAGAGAAACGCATACAAAAAATAGTCTCTTATACCAAACAGATAATCATAGACTTGGGGCTAAACTGAAATATTTTATTCTTTCAGATACTAGAGTTAGTATGACAATGATCATGGACTATTTCTTCTCTGAAATGGTCTAACTCTTCTCAGACCACTCCCACTGCTGTATGAACTGGCTTACTTTTTCACATAAAGAAAATGCACCCCTCGTTCACCTTCCTCTAATTTGGTTTTCATATTCTTTTTAAATTTATTTGATACCATTGTTTTCATATATTCTAACCATCGTTTCATTCCCATAGCTTCTGGCAGTTCTATTTGTCTTACTGTCATAAGAAATTATAAAGAATTCCCATTATTCACTTACAATGTTATCTTCAAAATGTTTACAACATGAGATCCTATCCCTCAAGTTTTTTTTTTCTTGGTGATTAAATATATGTCCACCATTACATCCCATTATATCCCTTGATATTTCCTACTTCCAACAATTATTTCCTTTCTAATTTGTCTATTTAACTTTCTTAAAAAAAAAAAAATTAAACCCCAAACCAAACAAACAAAAAAAAACCCCAAAAAACACTCCCAAAAAATCATCTATTTGCAATCTCACTGCTCCCTCTCCATTGCAGCAATGTATATTAGCATGATACCTCCCTAGGTAATACTCCTAATTAAATGCTTATGAACATTAACTTGTTTAACTAGTGTTATCAAACAGTTTCGGTGTAGAAGAAGAAGGAGAGGAAGGAGAGGAAGAAGAGGAAGGAGAGGAAGGAGAGGAAGAAGGAGGAGGAGGAGGAGGAGGAGAAAAAAGAAAAGATTATAATAGTAACAGTAACAGTAATAGAATATACAAAACAAGTGATACATAGAACAATTTGTCATCACCTGCAACCAACACTCAGCTGGTTCCTGAGCCATATGCCTCCCAGCGAACTCCCCCAGTTACATACTAAGCGTAACACCATGTGATATGGAATACCCTTTTGCCTAGTTTGGGTCATCTATGTCCCCTCCCAGCATCTTAGGTGCCCCAGCCTTCTTATTGACAGGGCAGTATGAGAAGCTGAAAAGTCTTTGACTGCTTCACAACAACTAAAATATTAGTTTTTTATCAAGATTATTCTCATCCTAAATCCAAAACACAGCAGTACACCAGCTACTCAAAAGAAAATTTAACTCTATCCCAGCTGAAACCAGGACACAGTCCTCTGCCATTTTAGGCAGACAGGAGCAGACATGTTGTGATTTTTTTTTGTTGTTCTTCACAGTGAAAATAAGCAAAGAAAAAGGAAAAACCTGGTATTTTTTTTTCCAAACAAAAATAGCTAGTGAGTAAGGAAAGCCAATATTTGCACAGTTCTGCATACAAGAGTTCTTTATGGTTCACAAAGACACACCTGTGGAGCTGTGCAAATAAACATTTTTTCAGCTCAACAACAATAGCAATTTTAAAGTAACAGTAAAAACTTAGTACAGAGAGTAATTACACTCTCTCCACCCTGAAGGAATGCCTGTGTGGGATGTTACTGACTTCATTGTCAAGCAGGAAGGATGGGATGATGTGAGAGAAAACACATGACAGAAGCTTTCTGGATTGTGTTCACTTGCCCACTGGAATTGCTGGCATACAGTCTTTGACATCTTACAAAAGCTTTCAGCCTCTTCACTCCTTTGGTCAGCAGCACAGACTATACATTCCCTGTTTAACCCATGGCATTTTTTCTGCTCAGTTTCTGCAGGAAATAGAGTGAGCTTTTCAGCAAGAAGAAATAATGTGTTTCAGGTTTTATACAGTCTGAAAAGATATAAAGTTTGGGGTTTTTTCCAAAGGGAATTAATAAAGTTTATCTCTCTTTTCCCTCTTTATTATTCTAAATGACTTCTTGATGCTTATAAAGACCTAACAAGAACCACCAAATAAACAAACAAACAAACAAACAAACAAACAAAAAAGAAAAAAGAAAAAAGAAACCAAACCCAGAATTCCAGAAAGGACACCAGAAAGAAAGCAGAAATAGTGAGACAGGCCTTATAAAATCTGTATTTGAGTTACTGTTGCCAGTAAATTGGCAGAAACATCTTTGATTGTCAGAAAAATCATTTTCTTGATAGGAGAGGATAGCCACAGTGAATGTCATGCAGAAAAATCAGAGTTAATAGTCCACCATGAAATTTTTGTTTCCAAGGAGAATCAATACTGGCAGCTCAAGTGAAGGCAAGGACTTGCATACTAGATATTTTAAAAAAAATTATCCCAGAATAACCTGAATCCACATGTTTTCTTGCACAAATGGCCGTGTGGATAAAATGTAAACAAATAGGATAAAATTTTAAAATGCTGAGGATGTAAACAGATAACAGAAAATATTTGGGACAGTATTCACTTAAGAGGCAAGTACAATGATAGACAGTTTTGCACCCAGAGGGTTTCATTCTCAGCCAAATTCTAACATAAACTATAATTATCTGATAGCTACTTTATCAGTCACAGGTTCACTGCCTTGGAGGCGACATGTATCCTCACCATTGCTAAATGAGACAAAGCATGATATGAATAGTCACAAAGAAGTTACTCACAAGTAAACGTGGGGCCTAAAAACTATCACAGATCTCTGATATCTTGTGAGGTCAAACGGGAACCTAAATTAGTATCTTTGCTACCATTTATTTCCAGTAGGCTATAAAAAACCTTCAGCTCTGAATACCAAAAATTCCAGTGGGAGTCATTCCTGACATGAACCCATACCTATAGTCTAAGAACTACAGCAGTAAATTTGGAAATTGCACTGGTTTCAGGCTTGTGGATGTAGGTGAATAATAAATAGTAAAGTTTTGCAAAGCCTATGAACGAGCAAATGGTCATGAATTTAACACTGCATTTGCTGCTTGTTTTCTGGGTAGACAACCATACTAACCATTCACAGGTTTTACATTTTTCTAAATTGAATTTCCTTGATGCATTTTCCTGCCAAGCACTTACACACACAGTAATACAGGGTTCTACCATGCACCACCTGCAAAAAATTCTGCATCCATTCACTTATTTTTCAAGTTGTTCTTGACTAAGTAGAAAAATGTGCCTAATGACTGAAAAGCATTGGCTAAGCCATCAAGAAAGCTGTCGAGTACTACACCATGCTATTCAAGGGTAGATGTACAAAGCTATCTTAATCCCTCGAAAGAGCTGACCCAAATGACAAGTGTTAAAGCCGTAAAAGAAGTTTTCAGCTCTGAGTGCCCTGAACTATATATTTTGAGTTGCTACATTTTGGTTTTTCTCTGAGCAAGTATTCTGTTCAGTGAGAATAATCTGGGTAGACACAAATTATATAGGGTGCATGATTCCCTTCCTGATAAGTTGAACTTTTGCACTGCCAAAGCCATTCTCTCACTAAGAGAACATAGAAAAGTACAGTTGGTTATCTGCCTAACTTCAATGAGGTATGAAATACAGGGTCATTTTTCATTTTCTTTTTTCCAAAGTGAAATATGCTGCCCACTACCTACAATCAAAACCCAACCTAAATATTCAAAAGCCCTTCCCAGTAGCACTTTCTAAAAAGAAAGACCACTTTAGGCAGGATTTGGGATGAACACACAGACAGTCTCACATAAAGTTTATTCCTGAACAGAAACAGAGCGCCCAGACTTCAAATACTGTCTTATAAAAAAGTCCTGTTGGCCCTTCTGGTGGAAAAGGCTTAAAAATAAAGAAATAAACAGATCATATGTGTTGCATTGAAGACAAGGACAGCAATTAGAAACCTTGTTTCTTGGAAGTTAAATTTGCCCTGAGTCTTTCTTCACCACTAAATTCAAAACCAAGCTTTGTGTTGGCACTTTATGCTAGGCTGATTTTCATCTAAACAAGCATGTGCAAGGAAGCAGAAAAAAGGCAGGAAAATAGCTGCTCAATGGCATGAATTTCTTCGTTCCTAGTAAGTGTAGGCTCCTGCAACTTTATAGGCCCTTAAGAACAACTGTTTTTTCACAAATGAATCTCAAGCAAGTTCAAAGTGATGAACATTTCAAGAGCTATGAATTCATTTAAATAGTATGTGCATCTTTTATCAGGGCCAGCATCTTTCACATCCAGTTTTCACTGTGGCTTATATTTCCTGTACTTAAAAATGAGCTCTGTTCTGAAGTTTGCATAGTACATTATGTACTTGATGGATCAAGTTCACACTGATGTCAACAAATTTGACTCAAGGGAAAGTGATAAACAATAGGAACTATGATGAACACTGTTGTGATGGCATAGTTCAAATTCTCTGAGAGGTATTACAAAGATAACCCAGATCTCGGACAACCTGAACTGTGACAGTACCAAAGCCTAAAAACTAAGTCCTCAGCCAATAAGTATCAGAAGGCGATCAACAAAAAAAGCAGAAACATACAGAGGTGTTGATAGATGATTGAAGCAGGAGAAGCAAAGTTTGAAGGAGAAAAGCAGAAAGCAGAAACTACCGAAGGAAAGAAATGAAGCTGTGGTCATACCACATAGGGGACAAAGTGAGATTTTGGGTGAACTTCTGCTTTGATTAGCGTGATAGTTATTTAATATTTACAGATTCAGAATGAGAGGTGACTTTTTACGTATAGGAACAAGTTATAAATTCAAAACTCAAGTCCATGAATGGAGGTACTTTCCAATTTTTTGCACTTTAGGAGAAAAAATAATTGCAAACTAATATATCTGCACAATTGAATTCACTAAGTACTATGAGGAAACATCATCATTGCCATATGCTCTATGTTCACTAGATACTTAATGAGGGAGATGTTAGGAAGGTGCTAAATCTACTAAATCCCAGAATAATTTTTTTTTAAATCTCTGTCACTCAAAAAACAGCATTCTGTTCCTATTGCCTTGGGTGAGTATGACTCTAGATGATTCACTTAATCTCTTTGTGCTTCAGTTTCCCTATCTATGACATCCTATCTAAAGCTCTTCACAATGTGGCAGTAGGAAGAGATAGCTAGTATTGCTACCGAGCCATGAATTGTACTTGAGGAAGTGTATGAATCAAATGAAACAGTATTAATACAGAAGGGAAGGATTAATTTCTGTGGTGGTGTAAAATGTAGAGTTCTCTGTTTCCCTTTTTTATGTATGGCTTACTTCACTCTACTTTTCAAATACTGAATTTTCTATAATTCTGTTTAGGTTGGGGGGAGTGGCTGGTGTTATGTGCTGTGTTTTGTTTTCTTTTCTTTTGCTATTTAATCTGTTTAGGAGCTCGGGAAATTTAATGGGGTAAAGATTTATTTTTTTTTCTTTTTAATGTTAAACTTGAGGCATTCACACCTGAATAGCAAATATTGAAATTGTGAGGTGCTGCAGGATGTAGCACTGGCGATGCAATATAGGCTGAAGCCTTCTGACAGTTCATGAAGTAAATCAAACATGTAAGTATGCAAAAGGGATACAATTTTCCATTACAGTACTGTAAAGCCCAAAATGTAGTAAAGAAGTATAATCGTGTCTCTTGCCTTCCTCAAATCTAGAAAAGATATAAGAAACTTGGCAGCACATCCTCTGTCCATTTTTAGAATAGCTGATCCAGAAGACACTGTGCAATTTAATGCTTCTATTTTGGACTATTGTCCACACACAGTCCTAGGAGAAAACAGAAAAACCTTGTACACACTTTATGAGATAGCAGAACTTGAGTTTGTCAGCATCATAAGCTCTGTGTATGGGATTATCAGAATCTTAATTTTGAAAATCTTCAGAAAACCGCTGGTTTGCCTTGGAACTGTATGTATCTTCCATGCCCTCCTCACAGTCTCGTAAGGTCTTTTCCATTTCTAATTTCACTTTAAGGGTTGAAATGCTTTTTTTCAATATGATTTGCTGTCTCAAAGTTTTCTAGAGCAAGGTGTAGGCCCTCAAATGTACTACCATTAATTTTCACTTAATTTCTCACCCTCTTGTCTTTTAGGGAATTGCAAATCATTTCTTTTTTCATTCTCCTTAGATTCTCTGCATATTCACAATATCTTTCTTGAACTGCTTATTCCCTCAGTTGAGTTTACACACTCCCAGTAATCTTTTCCCTTTCTTGGAATACAGTATGGCCAAGTTTAATACTTTGACTGGAAGAAATGCCAGACCTCTCTTAGATTCGGGTCTCTGAGCAATTCAGTCTAATTGACTTTACTAATGATTCCTTCAGTTCATCAAAGTTTGCCCTCTTTTCAAATCCAGAACCTTAGTTTCCTCCTTTCTTCCCCTGTAATCCAATGTGACCTCACAGCTGAATATGCCCTGTTCTCTTTTCTCTGTTTCTTTTTCTTTTTACCAACTTTTTGCTTTTTGTCCTTGAGTTTCTTAAAGTATTATTTTCTTCATGTCTGATAGTAGTATAAAGTGAGAATAAAAAGGGGTCAGCTGTCCTTTGGAAAAGTTTTCAAGGAGAGCACAGGGGAGTTCTATTTTAAGGGTTCTTTTTTCAGGTATCTATAAAGACAGAAATCCTTTGACTAAAGTTATACAAAAAGTCAGAAGTTTTTTCTGTTGTAATATGCTGAGGTTTTTTCTGATCATTTATCTTTCCAAAGCTTAGTATATATGCCAGCCCCTTTGATATAACACACCATGCATGACACCAAGCGTTCACCAGTGGGAGAAGTTGTAGGCTGAAGACAGCCTACCACATACCCTAATCCTACAAACATGTGTTTCTCCTTTGTTAATTTAGAGATTTCATTGCAGGTTTTGCTGACTAATATTTCAGGAATTAAACGTATACAAATGTTCCTTGGGGTTGCATCTCTAAAGGAACAGTTTTTCTTGCTAAAACAACAGCTTACTATTGTCTCTAAACTTAACAAAATTGTTTTATCCTGATGATCTCTAAGGGCCTAATCCCAAGCTCCTTTGGCAAGCCAGGCTCCCCTGAAGGAGTTTATAGCCTCTCCGGCTGTTTGTTTATATACTTATATATTTATATGAGTCATTGTCTTTACTTTCTTGAGTAATGGCCTTTCCTAGACACCATTGTGGCCTGAAAAAGTAAGTTTTAGGAAAAAAAAAAACCCACAAAAAACAAAACAAACAAAAAAAAACCAACCAACCAAAAAAAAAAAACACGACAGAGAGAGAGAAAACAAATGCCTGATTTAAATCATTTGAACGAAGTAGAAGTCATAGCAAGAACTAGACTGTAATTTGTGATTTCTAGGTATAGCTAGAGTGTGGATGCTGTTGTGCTGTTGTCCTGATGGATTCCAAAGGCATTGGCATATCTTAGCTGAAAATTTAGTTATCTTGTATCTAAATTTCTATGTAGTAAATTGAATAGCTTCTGAAGAAATTGTTGTTTTTCTCAGTAGTAGCCTTTGTATTTAGTCAAAAGCTAAATGGAGCTGAATTTACCACTCTTGGGATGAAAAGTCCTTTTTATTTCATGATTATATTACTGAATAAATAATTTAAAACTGTCTTTCGTATTGTTTCTGGGTTGAATCTCAGACAATACCATACAAGTCTAGTTATGCTCAATTTCATTGACAGCTCTTTTTCAAAATGGTCTAAAACTGCCACCTTCTGGATGTTTTCCTTGCTTCCTATACTAGTCAAAAGAAGAGCTACATTTGTTCTTTGGTCATTGCTTAGAACTCTGATTGCTGTCAGTGTAAATAGTATAAAGAGTGAGACACGTAAGAATAAAACATGCTTACTATTTTTGTTGTTAGAGAATGTGAAAATAATATCAGTCTATTGGATCACCACCTAGGAGTTAAAATCTCCTTCCTCTTCATAATCACAAGATATAGCCTAGTACTACAGGCTGTGGAAGAAATTTTCTTTTACTAAGTATACTCATTCTCCCTTTACACATATTATTATCACTCATTCCTTTCTGTCTGTTTTTGGTGTGATGCTCCTTCCATCTTTTTAGACCATCCATTTTTCCATTCTGTTCCTTGGTTGTATTTGGCTCTGTGCTTTTAGGGCCTTGTCTTCAGTTTACACAGGTAGTAAGTGACAGAATACCTTGTGCTTTCCACAGTGATATCAAAGCAGGTGAGTGATGAAGAAAAAAAGCAGAGTACATTCTTTCAAAGATGTTCAGAATTATCAGAACTCTTTCTAATGGGCATCCAAAAAGATTTGGGTATTTTATTTTTTCTCTTTTCTGTACAGATAAAATTAGACTGCTATCAGCAGTGGAACTTTCTGGCTTAGTGTTGGGATGACAACATGAAAAAAATAAGTCATTAATCATTGTCCTTTGTCTGCAGGGCTAGAAACAATGCTATATCAATCTGATTAATGGAGTTACCCCACAGTGTAAAAAAAAAAAGCTCGGTCCCCACCAACAAGTACATATTGAAGGTGCTTGTGCTAGTCAGAGATGCTTCCGTGCAAAGATTTCCCCAGATTAATATAACTAACTAGTTTAAGGGGTTTTTTTTCTTAGTTTTTGGAAAGACTACTGCTGTTGCATTTTGATTTTCCCACATCAACTTGCAGTTACTAGAATAATAATACGTGTAGTTGCCTAAGAAACATATAGTACCATTGAACTTGGCAAATGAGTACAAACTGCATGAAATTAGCTTGTTTTTACAATATACCAACATTCTACTGAATCTCACAAAGAAGTTCCTCCTTAAGATGAAAGAAAAAAAAAAACCCAGCACTAAACAGCATATTACCCATAGAGCTCATCTCCAACATCTTAGACAAAATCCCAAAGCAAAAATGATCATGTATTACATTTTTTCAGAAACAGACAGATTTTTCCAGAAAGCTTCGAGGCTTTCTTTAAGATTTATATCTTGTGGGCAAGGAAGACAGACATGTAATATTTTCGATTCCAGTATTATTCTCTTTCCATCATTTAGCAAGGTCTCCCATGCAGACAGTTAGTTTCTTCATTCACAGCAATATAATTCCTTTTGGGGGAAAAAAACAACAGGAAAAGGAAAGAGGAAAGGAAAGGAAAGAGGAAAGAGGAAAGGGGAAAGGGGAAAGAGGAAAGAGGGANGAAAGGAAAGGAAAGGAAAGGAAAGGAAAGGAAAGGAAAGGAAAGGAAAGGAAAGGAAAGGAAAGGAAAGGAAAGGAAAGGAAAGGAAAGGAAAGGAAAGGAAAGGAAAGGAAAGGAAAGGAAAGGAAAGGAAAGGAAAGGAAAGGAAAGGAAAGGAAAGGAAAGGAAAGGAAAGGAAAGGAAAGGAAAGGAAAGGAAAGGAAAGGAAAGGAAAGGAAAGGAAAGGAAAGGAAAGGAAAGGAAAGGAAAGGAAAGGAAAGGAAAGGAAAGGAAAGGAAAGGAAAGGAAAGGAAAGGAAAGGAAAGGAAAGGAAAGGAAAGGAAAGGAAAGGAAAGGAAAGGAAAGGAAAGGAGGAAAGGAAAGGAAAGAAGGAGGAAAGGAAAGGACAAACCCCCACAATTTCTAATTTTCTACTAAAATAACAGATTGCCATAGTGCATGCATTACTATCTCTAGAAAAATATATTTGGTGTTAAAGTAGAACAGAAATATCTATAGAATGAAAATATCTAATTTTCTTTTTCTTTGTTACAGATTTTTTGGGTTTGGGTTTGGCTTTGGGTTTTTTTTTATTGTTAGGGATCAATCTGAAATTTGACAAAAGTGTTATAATATTTAACTTATCAAAATATGAGAACTACTCTGTGATGAGGAACGACAAAAATACATATTCAGTTACTTCTATTTGAATTTTCTCTCAATAAAAGAGAACAAATAGCCTATTGCTGAACACTGGCTAACTGCAAATACACATACAAATGCACAATAAACTACTAAAGAAAACTGCTTACAAAATTACTGTTTTCTTTCACAATATCCACCAATACACAAAATTCCACTGTAGGGAGGCTAATTTTATTACATTTAATATTTTGACTGTGAAAATGCAAGTCACATTTCGCAATATGAGTATGTACTCCTTCATTCACTGAGGGATGGTAAATATTATGTCATTTATGTACTCAAAAGTATACAATTCTTTCAGCAATAATCTTTTAGTCATTTGAGACTTGTTTGTTTCCAATCCTTCTATTTTTGTTTCAAATTATGTACCTTTAATTCTCAGTTGCGGGAGAATTTTTATTGTTCAGTTTATATGGTTTCCTAGGGTTTTTGTGCAACAAAAAAATCATATTCAGACAAGGAATATTTCATTCCCTGCATGGTGTATTAGTAGGTCAGCTTTTCCTTCCTGTTCAGAATATTGTAGTGCTACAAAAAGAACAGAAAAGTGGAGCGCTTCACCATAGCTAAGCTAAATTAATAATAACATATATACTAATAGTATTAGAATTAAATTAAGAACATCAGATTCTATGGGAAATGGAATTAAACTTATTTCACTAGCAGCAGCTAGGTAACATTTACCACTACATCTAAATATATTAGTTTAAATAGAATAATCACAGTGCAGCAGAGCTGGCTCAGATTAGAGTTTCAGATCAGTTCTGTACCTACTCGTGTTTTACATAAATAAAGTAGAACAGTAGTTAGAAAACTGAGAGGAAGAGTTTTACCCCATTATTGGATTATTTCAAGCTTTTGCCAAAGAGTGAAATTTTAAGTTTAAAGGTTTTTTTGATTTCTAGGGTTGGGTTTAATGCAAAATAAATAAATAGAAGCTTGAAAAGAGCATAGAGCAGAGCTGGTCAGCCAACTTTAGTTTAACATTCGTTGAGATGCATTGCCTAGCAAAGACCGAGTTTAAAGAATATCATTTAAATTGACCAAAATCATCACCTATTATTTTTAAGTTGCATTACACTGAATATCAGAATACTGTGGAAGACAGTGGCAAAAGTCTTACTAATGGAAAGGTACACAGTATTTGTTGCTATCCTCCCACAAATTCCAGCACTTTTATCACAGAAGGTAATCATTCGCCTTCTTCTCTTCAGTGAAAAGAAAAAAGTGAATCGTAAAAGCTCTCTCAAAGGCATCTGTCCTAATTAGTGTATTCCTGGCTGAATCTTGAGTGGATGAACTCAAGCACAAAGAATTTTAGTGGGTTGCATTTAATATCACCCTATCATAAACATTTCTCCCTAGCAACTTCACACTCAGCATCCTGGATGACACTGAAGTGACTGTAGGGAGACCTGGGAAGTATTACAGATCTTAGAATCATAGAATCACTAAGGTTGGAAAGGACCTCAGAGATCATCAAGTCCAACTGTCAACCTAACACCACCATGCCTACTAGACCATGTCCTGGAGTGCCACCTCTACAGGTTTTTTGAATGTCTCCAGGGACGGCGATTCAACCACCTCTCTGGGGAGCCTGTTCCAACACCTCACTACTCATTCTGTGAAGAAGTTTTTCCTAATATTCAACCTAAATCTCCCCTGACGCAACTTGAGGCCATTCCCTCTTGTCTTGTTGCTTGTTACTTGGGCAAAGAGACTGACGCCCTCCTCACCACAACTTCCTTTCAGGTAGTTGTAGAGAGCGATCAGGTCTCCCCTCAGCCTCCTCTTCTCCAGGCTAAACAGCCCCAGTTCCCTCAGTTGCTCCTTACAAGACTTGTTTTCTAGTCCCTTCACCAGTTTTGTTGCCCTTCTCTGGACATGCTCCAGCAGCTCAATGTCCTTCTTGTATTGAGGGGCCCAAAACTGGACACAGTACTCGAGGTGAGGCCTCACCAGAGCCGAGTACAGGGGGACAATCACTTCCCTACTCCTGCTGGCCATGCCATTCCTGATGAGGTCAGGATGCTGTTGGCTTTCTTGGCCACCTGGGCACTCTGCTGGCTCATGCTCATTCGGCTGCCAACCGGTACCCCCACGTCCTTCTCTGCCAGACAGCTCTCTAGCCACTCTACCCCAAGCCTGTAGCACTGCCTGGGGCTGTCATGACCAAAGTGCAGGACCCAGCACCTGTCCTTGTTAAACCTCATACAGTTGGCCTTGGCTCATTGATCCAACCTGTCCAGATCTCTCTGGAGAGCCTTCCTACCCTCAAGCAGACTGACACTGCCTCCCAATTTGGTGTCATCTGCAAACTTACTGAGGCTGCACTCTATCCCCTTGTCCAGGTCATCGATAAAAATGTTGAAAAACACCGGCCCCAAGACCGAGCCCTGGGGAATGCATCTAGTGACTGGCCGCCAACTAGATTTAACACGATTCACCACAACTTTCTGTGCCCATCCTTCCAAGCAGTTTTTTATCCAGCAAAGAGTATACTGGTCCAAGCCATGAGCTGCCAGCTTCTCTTGGAAAATGCTGGGTGATACTGTATCAAAGGCTTTGCTAAGGTCCAGGTAGATGGCATCCACAGCCTCTCCCTCATCTACTAGGTGGGTCACCTGATCATAGAAGGAGATCAGGTTGGTCAAGCAGGACCCGCCCTTGAGGAACCCATGCTGGCTGGGCCTGATTCCCCATCCATCTCACACCTGCCCAGTGAGCACTCTTAAGATGAGCTGCTTCATGATCTTTCCTGGTACAAAGGTCAGGCTGACAGGCCTGTAGTTCCCCGGATCCTCTTTTTGGCCCTTCTTGTGGATAGACATCACATTGGCCAACCTCCAGTCACCCGGAACCATGTCTGTTAGTCAGGACCGCCGATAGATGATGGATAACGGCTTGGAAAGCTGCTCCGCCAACTCCTGCAGCACTCTCGGGTGGATACCATCCAGCCCCAAGGACGTGTGCTAGTCCAGGTGAAGTAGCAGGTCATAAACTGCTTCCTCCTGGATTATAGGGGGTATATCCCACTCTTCTGCATCTTCCAGCACCAGGGGGCAAGTGCCTTGGGAGCTGCTGGTCTGCTACTAAAGACTGAGGCAAAAAAGGCATTAAGTACCTCAGACATATCCTCATCCTTGGTGGCCATGTTCCCTTCTGCGCCTAATAAGTGAGGGAGAGTCTCCTTAGCTCCCGTTTGTTGTTAATGTATTTATAAAAGCACTTCTTATTTTCCCTCTACAGCAGTGGCCAGATTAAGTTCAAGCCTGGCTTTTGCCTTCCTAATCTTTTCTCTGCATGACCTGACTAGAATCCTGTATTCTTCTTGTGTTACCTACCCCTTCTTCCAAGAGCTATAGGCTCTCTTTTTCTTCCTGAGGTCAAGCAAAAGCTCCCTGTTCAGCCAGGCCGGTCTCTTTCCCCACTGGTTTGTCTTACGGCACATGGGAATAGCTTGCTCCTGTGCCTTTAAGACTTCCCTCTTGAAGAATGCCCACCCTTCCTGGACCTCTTTATCCTTCCTATTTATCCTATCTTAGGTGCATAACTGAACACCGTTAGAAATCAGGTTTCTGTTTGGCTTCCGTTTTTATTTTTCAAAAAAGAGAACTAATGATAAATTTGTTATGATCTGGTAAGTTCTCTTCCATCAATTACTCCACTGCATGATCTGTGCTTACTAATACCTGTAGTGATCAGTTTATCTCTCTTTCTTTGAGTGTAGAGTAATCATAGTTTATCTTGAATTTACTGTGTCTGCCACATGCAACGATGTGCACAGAAAATAATCTACTTGGATGAGCATTCCTTTAATTAGCATGTCTGGAGAATGGCAGCTCTTCGTGTATTAAACCTTGCGGGAATACAGGACTAAAGCACAGAGCTGATAGACTAGAAATATGATGGATTCTAAAAACACAACAGTGAGGATTGAAATGCTTCTAAAATCTTTCTGGCACACATATCAGACTGAAACGGGGGAATCTGTGTGACATACTCCAATTGGAGGATGATATCTAAAAGGAGCAGTGTGGCAGTGGCAACCACTTTGAAAGAAGAGGACAGGTGAGTTGTGGAGTTTGCAGGGAAAACGGTCTTTAAGGTGCTTCACAGAAGACTACCCAGGTTGTTTCTCATTCAGTAGCTTTCACTAATTTTATACCCCTGAACCAGGCCCAGCTAGGAAAACACACTACCAGGTATGTGTCTTATGATAAGGAATTTCATTGCTTTGTTTCTACAAAGAGGAATTACAAAGTCATTATTTTTAAAAACATGGTTTCAAAGCGAACTGTTTTAAACCATTACAGGTGACTTCATCCTAACTGTAGCAACATGACATGACATGGAGTCACACTTACCCATAGCCAAGAAAACAAGTATGATATTAACTTGTATAGTTTCTGGATTTTTGTTACATTTTTGCTGTCTGGCTTTTTGGAGTCTTTGCTTTCTCTTTTCCTTTCCCTCCATTCCCTCCCCCTTTCCATTTCCCTTTCCCTTCCTCCTTGCCTTGCCTTGCCTTGCCTTGCCTTGCCTTGCCTTGCCTTGCCTTGCCTTGCCTTGCCTTGCCTTGCCTTCCCTTCCCTTCCCTTCCCTTCCCTTCCCTATTTTCTTTTTCCCATAAATGCTATGCCAGAAAGGAACCCCTCAATGGACAAGGAGGTGATGCTGCCTAATATACATACCCTGAGACAGTGCTTTTCTAATAGCAGCATCACAAAGTGCTGTTCCAGTGTCAACTAAACAAAGATTTCTGGTCAGATCCTCATCTCATATTAATCAGCTTAGCTTCAGTTACTTTAGCAAGTTATTTGAGACCATCTAAGCATGCTGTAGAGTCTAATCAGTCAAGTGATGTTCAAAGCTCATTCTGCTTCATCTAAGCTATCGTTTCCTGTGAGGGGTGTTTGCCCTGCTGTGGGATTTTCTGATCTAGCACCTCCTATGCAGCAATACACTCTTCCTCTGAAAAATTCACACACAGCATTTAGCTTCAATGAGCATAATAAAGAGACTAAGAAATGTTAGCTCTGGTAAGGGCATCCAAGGCAGCTGATTACAGTGAGCTGTTTTTATTAAGGTTTGATAGCTGCCATCTCACCACCCTAAGAGAATTGCACCTGGCGTACAAATCCTGAACAGTTTTAAATTACTCTTTTTTTTCCCCCCACTGTATGGCAGACAGTCTAGGTGTAGAAGCTCTGAATATTTGTGTGGAAATAAAACATAGTCACCCACATTCTCCCAAGATGATCGAACAGGTTAATGTGTTTTTATGCAAACATCTGCTAGTAGCTTCCATTAAATACAACATTCTGTTGGATACGTAGTATTTTAGAGGATGTTAATACACCAAAACATGACTCAAACAAAAATGAACCTCTTGTTTAGCAGCAGGAGGAATGCACTTACTTTGGGAAAAATAAACCATGGATCAATATCAGGAAAATGAACAGTGATTGTGTGTTGAGTTTTCAAGGCTAATGGAGGTACTTCATGGCAGCTTATTGAACTCATAAATCCCTCCTGCACGGACCAAAGAGATTGCAGTATATGAGGAAGAAAAAGAAGGAGAAAGGGAATAAAAATATTTTCTTGCTAGGTCACGTTACATTGTATGCTATTCTGTGACCAGAGATACAGAATAGACTAGAGCTTTTAGTAAAATAAGTAATAACAGGGAAATAATTTTAACAATTGCAATATGTACACATAATGCTATGCCTTAAATGTTACACCAACTGCTGAATTATGTTTGCTTTTAAGTTGTCAACATTGAGACTGAGCCACATTTGGGTCTCAAGTCACAGATTCTTTTTCAAACACTCCTGTTAGGGGAAAAAAACTTTATACTGTGATGGTGGTCAAGCACTGACACAAACAGCTTAGAGAGGGTGTGGAGTTTCCATCCTTGGTCCTATTCAAAGCCCAGCTGGGCATGGTTCTGAGCAACATTCTGTAGCTGACCTTGTTTGATCAGGGGTACACAGATCAGACTGTGCAATCTGCAGAGGTGCCAGCCAGCCTCAGCCTTGCTGTGGTTCTGCAGTGCTGCAGTGTACATCACAAATACATGTCTCATCCCCCAGATCTTATTTACCTTCATCCTTCAACACACCACATAGCTGATACTAACAGGTCCAGGAGTTTCCTGAAACACCTTGATGATAACTTCCTGGTACAGGTATTAAGGGAACGGATGAGGAAAGGTGCCCTCCTAGATCTGTTACTCATGAACAGAGGAGTTGTTGTGTGGCAAGTGGCGATTGGTGGCCATCTGGGCCATAGTGACCATGAAGTGGTAGAATTTAGAATCTTTGGCCATAGGAGGAAAACTGTGACCAAAACTTCATCCCTGGATATGGGGAGAGCGGACTTCAGGCTGCTCAGGGAACTAGTCAGTAAGGTCCCCTAGAAAACTTCTCTTGAAGGCATTGGGGTCCATCAGTGCTGGTTAATTTTAAGGGCCACCTCCTAAGAGCTCAGGAACACGCAATTCCAGAATGTCTCAAGTCAAGCAGGCGGAGCAGAAGGCCGGCTTGGCTGAACAGGGATCTCCTTCTTGAGCTTAGGCGGAAAAAGAAAGTGTATGGTGACTGAAAGCAGAGTCAGGCAGTGTGGGAGGACTACAGAGATGCTGCTCACCTTTGTAAGGAGAAAATTCGTGCAGTCATAGCTCGGTTAGAGTTGAAGCTGGCCAGTACTGTGGGGAACAATAAAAAGGGTTTTTTTAAAATACATCAATAACAAAAGGAGGACCAGAGAGAACATTGGCTCATTACTTGATGAGAATGGTCTCCTTACAAACAGGGACATAGACAAAGCAGAGACATTTAATGCTTTCTTTGCCTCTGTCTTCAACACTGGTGATGGGCTCTGGAAAGCCAGATGCCCCGAGTTGGAGGACCGTGACTACTGTAATGATAAACTCCCAGCTGGCCCTGAACTTGTGCAGGACTTGCTGCTCCACCAGGATGCACACAAATCCATGGAGCCCAATGGGTTTCATCCCAGGGTGCTCAGAGAGCTGGCTGATATCATCACGAGACCTCTCTCAATCATTTTTAAACAGGAATCTGGAGAGGTCCCAGTTAACTGAATGCTGGCAAATGTCATCCCAATTTTCAAGAAGGGCAAGAAAGAAGACCCTGGTAATTACAGGCCTGTCAGTCTCACTTCAGTGCCCAGTAAAATTATGGAGAAAATCATGCTGGAAGTTATTGAAAAACACCTGAAGGACAATGCAGTCATTAGTCACAGCCAATACAGGTTCATGAGAGGAAGGTTCTGTTTAACTTAGATTCCTTTTCTGACAAGGTCACCAATCCAGTTGACCAAGGGAAACCAACTGATGTTATTTTTGTGGATTTCAGTAAGGCTTTTGATACTGTCTCTCACCCAGCGTACAGTTTGACAAACACATAATGTAATGGGTGAGCAACTGGCTGACAGGGTGGACCCAAAGAGTTATGGTAAATGGGGTTACATCAGGCTGGCAGCCAGTCACTAGTGGGGTTCCCCAGGGCTCCATTTTAGGGCCAGCTCTTTTTAATGTTTTCATAAACAACTTGGATGTAGGACTGGAAGCTGTTCTCACCAAGTTTGTGGACGATACTAAATTGAGAGGAGCCAGTGGTTCCATTGAGGGTGGAGAGGCCTTGCAGAGAGATGTGGACAGATTAGAGAACTGGACAATCACCAACCGCATGAAGTTTAACAAGAGCAAGTGCAGGATTCTGCACCTGGGAAGGGGCAACCCTGGCTGTACACACAGACTCGGGGATGAGACGCTGGAAAGCAGCCATTCTGAGAGGGACTTGGGAGTTTTGGTCAACAGCAAGTTGAACATGAGTCAACAGTGTGCCCAGGTTGCCAGGAAGACCAACCGTGTCCTGGGTTACATCAAGCATGGCATTGCTAGGTGGTCTAGGGAAATGATTGTCCCACTCTACACTGCACTGGTGCAGCCTCACCTCAAGTACTGTGTGCAGTTTTGGGCACCACAGTCCAAAAAGGACATAAAACTATTGGAGAGTGTTCAGAGGAGGGCATCCAAGATGGTGAAGGGTCTAGAGGGGAAGACGTATGAGAAGAGGCTGAAGTCCCTTGGCTTGTTCAGCCTGGAGAAGAGGAGACTGAGGGGAGACCTCATCGTGGCCTACAGCTTCATCATGAGGGGGAGCAAAGGGGCAAGCACTGATCTCCTCCCTCTGGTGACCAGTGATAGAACCTGAGGGAATGGCATGAAGCTGCGATGGGGAGGTTTGGGTTGGATCTCAGGAACTGGTTCTTCACCGAGAGGGTGGTTGGGCCCTGGAACAGGCTCCCCAGGGAAGTGGTCGCTGCACCAAGCTTGACTGAGTTCAAGAAGGATCTGGACAACGCTCTCAGTCATCTGCTCTGATTGGGCTGGTCCTGTGTGGAGCCAGGAGTTGAACTTGATGATCCTTATGGGTCCCTTTCAACTCAGGATATTCTATGGTTTTATGATTCTATGCTGCCTGTCAAATTGCAATATTAACATGAATTCTAGATCTAGATTTTAGCTCTTTGGGGCTGTACAGGAGAGAAAACAAACACAGAAACCATAATTAGTCTATGTATACCTCTTATCTGCCAAATTTATGAAAATAAAAGCATTGTTTAACTTTCCTCAAAATTCTGCATTGTTGTATGTATGCACTATAAGTTGAATTTCAATTGGAATTTGAAGCAGAATGTGGTTTACTCTGTTTTCTACATGATTTTTTTTGCCATTCTTTTGAGCTATTTTTATGGATTTTCAAATTTTTTTATTAAAACTATATACAAGAGCAACAAATACCAGGCAAATCACCACAGTGCAAAAATGCAGATCAGTGCCTCTTTTTGTAACCAACTCTCTTGGGAACAAATATTCCTCTTCCTTGCCAATCTATCTTCTCCTATAAATACATGGAGTATAGCTCACCTACATTGTGCAAAACTTTTTTGTTTTTTTTCCCCTGCAAATTATATATATCTGTCAATATATATTTTTTTATATGTTTTTCTAGTGGCAATGAGACACAATTATTCTATTCATCAAGGCTCAAATTTCTCCTACAACATAAGAAAGTGCAGCCCACTGCAAAGAAGATACATTGAATTTGTAAACTACACAACTTCCATTTTATAATGCATTCATTTTGATGAAACTTGCTGTTTAAAACAAATCTAAAATAAAGGCCTTGCAAAAAATGTGTCAAAGCATCAGATCTGGTGTTGGTTTCCTGTTTATTCTACTCCCCGTCCTCTTTCTCACACCTATAATAAGAGATCTCTAATATTAATTGACCAATAAAATGGAGAATAACTATAACATTATGAGTTTTGCACAGTGTTATATCACAGCTGGATGGTCAAGTGAAAGGAAATAAATTAACAATTTGCAGAAATGCTTGAGTTCCTAATGTATTTAGGAAAAACGTGTGAGAGAGACACGGCTACAGAGGTAATGTGAGATACAGAGTGAGACGTGCAAAAAAGAAGACATCTTTGGAGCATTTGTCAACTACAGATCATAACAATTCTGAGGAACTGAGGAAATGCTCATCAACCTTGGAGGAATGTGACTGAAGCACAGAGGGGGCTGCCTTGTTAGTGCTCAGTTTGAAGAAAAAATATAAATTGCCTCAATGCTAGGCTTTAACTAGGCTTTAAACAGCCTTTTCGTCCTGCTTTACTTTCTGGCTGTGTTCAGCTGCTCCTTTCTATTATCATTTTTCAGTATAAGCAGAAATTAATTCAGCCAAAATTACCCTGTGCAAGGTCTAAATGTTATTGGGAAAGCAGAAAGTGTATGTAACAGAATATCACACAGCCAAAAGAAGAATAAGACTGTGACCTTGAGGAAAGACGAGACAGCTCCTGTAAAAAAAAAAAAAGAGATAACAAAGATCTACATCTAAAAGGAAACATGAGTCTACAGGGACCAAGGAAAGTGAATGCAGGAAAAACTGAGCCTCTCAGAAGCCGTCCCCAACACCAGCTGGAATGAAGTGGTCACAGGCAAAAATGAGTCCTAAAATAAGGTTCTTTAATATCTCACAGCTGTGCAATGTCTGTACAAAGTACAGAAAGTACTGGCTATGCAGAGAAGATACCTAACTACAGTTTCTGTCTTACCTTGTTTCAGCTGAATAGATAGAAAATACTTAAATCCTTAACAATAAAACCGTTGTGTTTTTCCGACCCCCAGAAAAAGGTATTTCTGAGGTGTCTGTGGTAGTGCAAACTAGAAGTATTAGAGAAAGAATAGCTGCAAAATTTCTGCCTGAAAAATGACCAGGAAAAGAAAAAAGGAAAAAAAAATCCTTAAAAAATTAGATAAATGTAAAAATAGAAAGCTCCAACCAACATACATTGTGGTGAAAAGACTATAGCCTGAAGAAGCAAACCACATCCAGATGATATACGTTCTTTTGTTTCCAATTGATTTGAGATTTGACAGGCGGCTAGCCAATACCAAACACTAAGCAAAACATTTTAGGTAGAATTCAGGCTATATGCATCAGCAGACCTATAAATTTTGTCTTCCTTTCTACCTGTAGTTAAACTGTGACAGCAATGGTATAGCTGTAATTGCTATAGTTCAAAAAGTTTTTGCTCAATAGTAGCTGACTATTGAGCCTTGGAAGTAAGAAATAAATTATATGAGAGCTGTAAGAGTCAAGCAGCTAAATCCTAATGCTTTACACCAAATATTATTTATCCCTAAAATCTCCAATTAATAGGAAACTAACTAATACTTCTACTTGCATCTTAACTTATATATCTGCAACAAAGAAAGCAGGCTTTGCGTAACAGTTCTTTCTCAGCTTGACTTTTTTTTTTTTTT
>VWZZ01006434.1:49436-68099 GCA_013399095.1 Psophia crepitans
CAGGTTAACAAATCTTTCTTTGACTGAAGTAACTCTCTACTCTTTACCTGCTGATAGAGGTCCTTTATAAAAGACTACATGTGCACACAAATACACATGACCTTGTGTGTGTATGTATACACTGATTCAATTTAAATTAAGTATATGCTTAAATGAGACGAAATATGTTTTAAAGATAAAATTATGCCTTCAAAGGGCAATATTTGACAGTGTAAACACATTCCAAATTTAGACAGAGGACCATTCAAGGTATTCCTACCTCCTACTCTCACACTGCAATAGCTTCCCCTGGTAGTCCTCTTAAAATAATTTTTCCCATTGCTGCACTGTGAGTTGTATCAAGGAACTAAGATGGATAAAACCCAGAAAAATTAGGTCACTTGTGTGGATTTTTTTCCTTTTTTTTTCCTTTTTTTAAGTGACATCTGTTTCATCATATGCATTGTACATCAGCCCCACAAATAATTGAGCTAGTACAGATGACAAGAGAGCAGGAATGAGGGTCCACAACAGAAAGAATGCTTTAAAGTGTTATTTAAACAGGCCCTACTGTTGTGAAAATGAACGTGGAAACACAGTAATGTTTTCTCTCTCTCTGTAGGTATCTAAGCAAGATAATGTAATACTAGCTTTCAAATGCATAAGATAAGAAATACTTAGATTACTAATACTTAACGTCTTCAGATTACTTCATGCTCAGCTTAGCTGAAGTAGACTACTTTTGCAGTACTGTGTTTTAGATGTAGAATTATATATTGATAACAAATGCAACAATAATTTTCCTTGTCGAGCAATCTCTACTGGAAAAGTACCCTAAAGAACAATCATAACCCATTTCATATGAAATAAAATAACCTCATTTTTATCAAAATTGTACAGAGGTTTGTTTTGGTTGTTTTTTTCTTGTTGGTTTGGTGTTTTTTTTTTTAAAAAAGTAATCCTCAGGCAAAAAGACAGGTTTAATCCACTGCCTTTATTATCTACCTTCACAGCCTCAGATGGTGTTATTTCTGATTTTTAAAGCTGAACATGAATTTAGGTCTGCAACTGTTGGGCATACATAGAGCATTAGTCATTTGGCCATAGATACGTTCAGGAGAACTACTTGTTGGTCATATTGCAATTGGTATGAAACAAAACTACCAAAGCCAGTGAATTTACAAAGTCCAACAGTGTCTGGGGAGATGTTGAAGAGCCAGTGCAGTTACAAGTGTTCACCATTGCAGATGCCTGTGGGTCCCTACAGTTAGTGTCTCTTCAGCTTTCACATCAAACTGTCCTGGCTTTGGTCAGGATGGGGTTAATTTTCAGGAGCCAGGACAGGTGAGCCGAGCTGGCCGCTATTCCATACCATGTGACATCATGCCACTGTAAAAGCCGCTGGCTGTGGGTGGGGACAGGTCCTGCTCAAGGACGATCTGGCTGGAGGCTGAGCATGTGGTCCATAGGGTCGGTCCTCCATCAGTAAAGTGCTCCGTTTGTCACCGGGTTTGCGTACATCCTGGTATAACTACTGCTGTTCTGTTGTTGTTTCCCTCTCCCTTTGTTGGCCCACTAAACGGTCGTTATCTCAACTCAAGGCCGTTTGCCCTTTGCTGTCCTCATTCTCCCCCTTGTTTTGCTGGTAGGGGAGTGAGCGAGCGGCTGTGTGGGACTCAGCTGCCGGCTGGGGCTGAGCCGCAACACAAACTCAGAAGTTTTGTTTCAAACATCCTTTGAGAATGGATAAGGCGGAGGCTTGTTAGTGTCTGTTGTGGTTTAACCATGGCTGGTAACCATGCACCACACAGCCAGTCGATCACTCACCACTTCCCAGTGGGATTGGGTAAAAGTGAGAAGGAATTCCATTGGTTGTGATAACAACAGTTTAATAATTAAAAACAAATAGAAGAAAATATTAATAATAATAGTAGCAGTAGTAGTAATAATTCAAAAATTAGAAGGAGGAAAAAATGGAGAGGAAACTTAAACCCCAGAAAGATGAAAGATGCATATAAAAACAATTGCTCACCGCCAACTAATGGACGCCCAGCCAGTCCCTGAGCAGTGCCCCGGCACCCTGCTCCCTGGTTTTATTGCAGAGCATGACATCATATGGTATGGGACATCACTTTGGTCAGGTGTCCTGGTTGTGTCCCCTCTCAGTTTCTTGTGCACCTCCAACCTACTCACTGGTGGGGCAGTATGAGGAGCAGAAAAGGTTTTGACACTGTGTAAGCACTGCTCAGCAATAACTAAAACATCAATGTGTTACCAATACTATTTTTAATGCAACCCAAAACATGGCCCAATACCACCTACTATGAAGAAATTTAACTCTATTTCAGCCAAAAACAGTACAATGTCAAAATAAAATCAAAGCTTTTTAAAGTGTTTTGCAATCTGTGCTAGTTGTATTACATTCACTGCAATTTCATACCTCTTCCATAGTCAAATCACTGCTGTTAAAAGCAAACGAACTCACACTTCATTTGTTATAGAAAGCATGTTGACATTGTGAGGCAAACTTAGTTGGCTATGACATAACTATGATGTTATCTATAATGTATCACATATGGCATAGGCATACTCTATGAAATAGAACTAAGCCCTTAACACTGTCTTCTTTTGCAACTGTTAAGGCACATATAACAATACACAAAACCATTACTATGGTACTTGTGGTCTTGTGTGGTCCACTGAAACTTGTGTAGTTTCTATTTTTCCTGGAAAATCTGTATGCAAAAACAAGTGCATGGGATGCAAGAGCACTCCTAAACATTGCGCTGACAGTGTTCTTTTGTGTAGATACCCCACCAGTTTATATAGGAAAGTTACATTTTAAATACATATATGAAATTTAATTCATATTCCAGACCTACAGTCGAAAGGGTCAAGTATAACAGAATAGATGGATACAGAAATGGAATGACAAAGACTTAATTTGAACATGAATTGCAAGAGCCCAAATTCATGATGATATACAAAACTCTTCTTAGGAACCTAAATGTCACAAGCATTCACATGACATATGAATGAACATGGCTTGCTTCCCTCAGAACACAACAGAAGATGAAAGCAAAAAAGTCGCTGAAAAAACAAAAAAAAAAGTCCAGGAAACTTCTGTCTGTTCCTTAAAGGCAGATAACTGGAGGGGTCTAGAATAACACAGTCTAGAATGAAACACATCTGCTTTTTGAAAAAAAACTTCATAATGAACATTAAAAAGAAACAAAAAAAAATTTCTGTTCTTGACACTAGTGTCTTGACACTAGTGTCTTGACAGTAGTGACACTAGTGACACTACTGAAAGCTGTTCAGTATAAAATAAGATATCTAGAATTATTTTAGCACTCTGTCAGTATGGAGTCATCTAAGGTCCATTTTTTCCTTCATGGGGATGTTATGACATTTTACTATTTCCCACTTATAAATTTTCTTAAAGACCTGTAGCAAAAATATGACACAGAAAGTATTACTTTAAAATTAGTTAGAAGTTTGTGTACCACATAAGTTTTCTCCATAGATTTTTTTTATCACCTGTACAATCTCTTATTATTGTGAAGCTAGGATGTATTTTACAATAGACAGACCCATAGATATCACAATAATTACGTGAATAGAATAGAATAGAATAGAATAGAATAGAATAGAATAGAATAGAATAGAATAGAATAGAATCATTAAGGTTGGAAGTGACCTCAAGGATCATCTAGTCCAACCATCCCCCCACCACCTATTACCCACTAAACCACGTCCCTAAGTACCACATCTAACCTTTCCTTAAACACCCTCAGGGATGGTGACTCCACCACCTCCCTGGGCAACCTGTTCCAATGCCCGACCACCCTTTCCGAGAAGAAATTTCTCCTAATCTCCAACCTGAACCTCCCCTGGCGCAACTTGCAGCCGTTCCCCCTAGTCCTGTCACTAGTTATCTGCGAGAAGAGGCTGACCCCCAGCTCGCCACAACTTCCTTTCAGGTAGTTGTAGAGGGCAATAAGGTCTCCCCTGAGCCTCCTCTTCTCCAGACTAAACAAGCCCAGTTCCCTCAGCCGCTCCTCATAAGACCTGTGCTCCAGTCCCTTCACCAGTTTCGTTGCCCTTCTCTGGACACGCTCCAGGGCTTCGATGTCTTTCTTGTGGTGAGGGGCCCAAAACTGGACACAGTACTCGAGATGCGGCCTCACCAGGGCTGAGTACAGGGGGACAATCACCTCCCTGTTCCTGCTGGCTACACTATTCCTGAATAGATATTGTATTCAGCATTAAGCCAAATAACATTTGATTTCATACTGTAGTATTTTCTTTGATTCTCTAGTTTTCAATGCAGACAGTTCTAACAGAACAAAAAAAAAAATCAAAATATTCTTTTATTGGGGAATTTTTACTAGGCAGTTTAGAATTATGATATACAGACATTTTATAATACTAGGGATTTTTAATTTGGAAACAAAACATTGACTTTTCCAGCAAACTGAATCACAACATACAGTTGGCTAGTTCTAAGAAAGTGATCGATCATTTCCAAAGTTTGTTGCATATTTCACTAAATAAAAGTGCTGTGCTCATTTAAAGAAGGAATATACAAATATTCTGCCCGAGGTAGGATTTTATGATTTCAGTGAGATATTATACAATAAACCGGTTCTTTGCAATTAAAAGGTAAGCTGTGGTTTAACTGTAAGCACCATAGGTAAAGCAGTGCAAAAGTAGTTCTTAGATGGCTTTTGTCCCTGAAACAGCCTACATCTTGATTCCTCACCAGGTGTAAGAGAGAGAGATTCTTGACTCCGACCTCTTCCCAGCCCACCATCTCTCTGTGATCTGCCTACTCTTTGCACAGAGAGAAAACTATGCTTCTGCTAGAACTGCATTTTCTGTCCTTGTTATTAGTCAAAGTACCTCACTGCTCAGATTAAGACTCTTTTAGCAGAACGTGTGCCTGAGATACTCAGGTAGACATATCGGGACTACATAATGACACACGCTGCCAGGAGGACCTTACAATTGAGCTATAGTGTAGGAGATGGGCTAACAGTTTTGATATGTACCCAAAGCTGGTACAGACCTCTTGTCTTTATTTTTATTGTGATTTGTACTGTGCAGAGCAAAGATTTTTAAAGTGGTTTTACTCATGCTGTGTTGGCATTTAAATCTCAATCTCAGACTAACTAAGAGGTAGCAGTCATGTTGCTAACTGTGATTAATATTGGGATGTGAGAGATTAATTTTCAGACTCAGACTTTGATTAGAGGCAATCAAGACCAGGAATTCATCTAGCACCAGAATCTGCAAGATATCAAAATGTTTTCCTTATATCTGAAATTATAAAAACTTTTAACATTTTGCTCTTCCTTAATCTTATAATAAAACTTTTTCCTGAACTGAGGGCACAAAGTCTAGTGCAGCAAAAAGTTTTATTTGTATGAGTCTTCCACTTCACTTTATGAAGGGATTTTAACAAGGTTTATGGTTTTTAAGTTACTATCTTGTGCACTGTTACAGGACAATTATTACCAAAATGCATAGAACTAATGAATTCAGAATTAATTAGTCTAAAAAAAAGAATACAGGCTATTTCTAAAGGTATATACTTTATTAAGTAAATAGCATTAATAAAGAAATAGCACAGAAACAACAATAGCAGTTACTCCAAGCCTGTGATTTGTATAGGAAGTATTTCAAATTTCAGTGTGTAAATCAGTCTAGTTTATGGTAAACACACTCTTACTGCAATGGGGTGATTCAACAATCACAGTTTTCAGTACTAAGTGAAATTCGTTTGGTACAACATTCTCCTGGAGAAGCTGGCGGTCCGTGGCCTGGGCAGGTACACTCTTCGCTGGGTTGAAAACTGGCTGGATGGCCGGGCCCAGAGAGCGGTGGTGAACAGAGTGAAATCCAACTGGCAACAGGTCATGAGTGGTGTTCCCCAGGGGTCGGTGTTGAGGCATTGAGGCCCTGGAGCATGTCCAGAGAAGGGCAACAAAACCGGTGAAAGGTCTGGAGCACAAGTTTGATGAGGAGTGGCTGAGGGAACTGGGACTGTTTAGTCTGGAGAAGAGGAGGCTCAGGGCAGACCTTATTGCCCTCTACAACTACCTGAAAGGGAGTTGTGGTGAGCTGGGGGTCGGCCTCTTCTCGCAGATAACTAGTGACAGGACAAGGGGGAACGGCTGCAAGTTGTGCCAGGGGAGGTTTAGGTTGGAGATGAGGAGAAATTTCTTCTCGGAAAGGGTGGTCGGGCATTGGAACAGGTTGCCCAGGGAGGTGGTGGAGTCACCATCCCTGAGGATGTTTAAAGAAACATTCGATCTGGTACTTAGGCACATGATTTAGTGGGCAATAGGTGGTAGGGGGACAGTTGAACTAGATAATCCTGGAGGACTCTTCCAACCTTAATGATTCTATGATCCTATAATTCATCACTGTATGAAAATTGTGCATTAGCACCCTCTGATTACACATCACTGTAGAAAAACAACTGTTTTCTATAGATGTTATACTTGAACAATATCAGGAGATTGAGAATTGTGCAGGGATGTCAGCAAATTTGTCCAGCATAAAGGGTGTAAAATGCAAACTTAACATTTAGAACAAATCTGTTGTTATAGTTAAAGGTGAATCAGTGAGTTACACTTACGAAAGCCTCATACAATTTCAAATTTGTTTTAAAAAATGTAATAAAGAAAACTTTAAAGCCAGCTGTCAATGTCCATTCTTCTTGAACTAGTCAAATGGAGTTTTCCTGAGTGTTACACAAGTATACATGTTCTCTGAAGTTAAAGGAATTGCGTATGTTTTACTTGCAGGGAGTTAATATTTATCAGATGACACATTCTAATCATATTTTCATGGTTACAAAGAGTGTGTCAGAATTCAAAAGACAAAAAGCATTGTTTTCAATGGAACACTACATTTAAAGCAACCAGTAACAGCTAATGGAGAAAGAAATAAAATAAAAAGAGGTACGCAAAATTTTGTTCAACATCCTAAAATACTGAGAAACTTACACTTTGCGTGATTGTAATTTTTTACATTGTATATTCAGCTATGTCATCCAACACTTCTTGTGAAGTTTCTTCTATTTATATGCTTTTCTGCCTCACATTCAGGGATTTATTCCCTTTAGTTTCAATGCACCCTGAATTCACAATTTCTGTTTTGGGAACTGTTGAAAAAGTAAGACAACTTAGAAAAAAATAAAGATCAGACAAAAAAAAATACTCAATTAAAAGAAAAATGTACAGGCAACCTATCAGTGAAGAAGTACAATAATTCTGTGCAAACTTCACTAATTAATTTCTCAGCTAAAATCCTCAAGAATAAACTCTAAAAAGACACTTCTATGTGCATTTTCCTGATTCTATGCTTCTCTTCTATTTCAAAATATTGCTCAGACTAGAATAAAATAAAAATCAATATATAACATCTGCATTGAAATGGTACAGGGCATCTAAAATTGAAATAGCATGCCTCCCAGCAAGAATGACCTAGGTAACAATTCTCCAATCAATTCATAACTAATTTGCTCAGGCAACTGTTTTTCAGCAGTTACTGCCCATGATTGTACATGATCTATTTGCAAGGGGAAAGGAATGTAGGAGGTGGAGGCGTCTTAAAACTTCAGCTGCAGGATTAGAGACAGCAAGGAAGAGAAGAGGAAGGAGACTCCAGACACCTACTAGCCCCAGGCCAGTGCTTAACAAACTCCAGAAAACTGACAGAAAGGCCAAGGCCCTTAAGAAATGAAGATGTTTCACAGTCCTGCGTAGAACAGCAGAAAATATCGCATATGGAGAAAAAAAATATCTCCACTTCAACTTAAAAGACGGTACAACACAATTCACAAAATATATGGGATCCACAAGGGAGCCTGATGCCAGACACTTAAGTTAAAGGTCACCTCTCAGGTGGTTCTGAATCTACACAGCCTGACACCTTACACATCATTAGAGAGTGGCTGCATCACCCAAGGTACAAGAGGCCATCCTGGTGTCAGACAACCTGATCACACAGTTAACTCACCACCCAAACTGGCATGGTGTCAGGAAACTGCAGAGACCTCTTCCTTAACATATGGCAGGATAACTAAACTATTAAAAACCTGCGAGACTTGTAGGGCTCTGCTTGTAGGGCTGTCATGCCTACAAAACTGGAGACCACTGTGACTCCGAAAAGCACAGACTGAATGTCGTTAAACACCATGCGCCTCATCCCTACTGCAACAGCAGTGCAAAGGATTCACAACACCTAGGAGAGTCTCTGTCGAAGCACATTTGGTTTACATGCACCTTGATCTGCCACAGTGGCATGCAAACAACTAACAAGTACCTGAAACTCCTTGTACAACATGGACTAGAATAGTCCCTGCTTGCAACTTTTTCACCCACAGACTCTGTATGATGAAACTACATAAGCAGAAACTCAGAGGGCCTCATCCATAGGCCAAACCATTTACCACAACTTTTAAAGAATGCTGTGCCCCCTCAACAAATGAGCGATCCTCAGTTGCCCTTTGATGACAAGGCAGGCTATGCAACTAACCCTCTGAGGCAAAGAGAGACACAAACAACAGAGGGGCAAGGCTAAGAACCTGGATTCTAAGCAAACCATGCAGTTCGCAAGACAAAATAAAAGAGGCTCCATTGCATGAAGGACATGTCCTGAAGGGGCAGTCCACCTACTTCAGTGTATTAACTTTCTTAGCAGATCCTGTTCCTGCCCTCTTCTTCTTATCTAATGTATTTGAAATTGTCAGAAACCAAAGGATATATAGATGCAAACACTCAAGAATACCTCAATCTATCTCTCAGCTCTTATCTCTTACCCTAATTATCCTTTAACTTTAATCATACCACTATTATTGCGAACTAGCAAAATCCCATGTAGCATTTAGAACGTTGTCATAGTTTAACCACAGTAGGCAGCTAAGCACCACACTGATGCTAGCTCATCCCCAACCCCTGCAGTGGCATGGGGGAGAGAGTCATAAAGGTAAAGTACAAAAGTTTCTGGATTGATACAAAGACAGTTTAATGATTTTTTTTTTTTAAAAAAAAGGCAGACAAAAAGAAAAACCAACCCACACAAACAAAAGTAAGAGAGAAAAACCAAAACCAAGGAAAACAAATGATGCAAAAGAAAATCATTATTCACCACCAACTGACCGATGCCTAGTCAATCCCTGAGCAATGGCAGCCCCCACCAACCTTCACCCACCTCAAGTTTTATTGCTGAGCATGACACCACATGGTAAGAAATATTCCTTTGGTCAGTTGAGGTCAGCTGTCTGAGCTGTGTCACCCTCCCAGCTCCTTGTGCACTACCGGACTCCTCACTGGTGGGGTGGGGTGAGAAGCAGAAAAGGCCTTGGCTCTGTCTAAGCACTGCTCAGCAGTAACTAAAACACCCCTGTATTATCAACACTGTTTTCATCACAAATCTAAATCATAGCCCAATACTAGCTACTATGAAGAAATTTAACTCTATCCCAGCCAAAACTAGTACAATCCTTGATTGATAGGTTCTAATTTCTGTCTCCTTATCTGAGTCTGTGTAAATGTACACAGTAAAATAAATTTGAGCACAGTATGGCTTGAACTGAATTAAGAACACCAAGTATTTCTATTAGTCCCAGAAAAGAGAGCTGGTTACAGGTATCTGCATTACAGAGTTATGCAGTCCAGTTCTCAGGGGATGAAGAACTGGAAACAATTACTTACCCAGCTTCATTACATGGTGGCCAAGTAATTAAAGCAGGCAAAGAGAGTCTCAGATTATGGCAACAGAATTATTATTGTCAAGGTCTTTGTTACAGTTTTTTCAGACTCCAGACCGCCACTGCTTGCATATCCATAAATACAGTGCTGTGCCTTTATTACTGCATACTGCCAGATTAAAATAGTGCTGTGTGAAGCCAGTCCTTACTGTGCTGTCACTACACTTCAAAAAAAAAAATTGAGTATTCCCTATACTTTCCATTCATTTTCCTCTTTAAGAATATTTTCTCCCCAGGCCCTTTGGGACTTACGTAGACCCGAGGTCATTCACTTTTGCTTTTCTATTGAGTGTTCCCTCTCCAACGCCATATATTATCTCAGCACTTCCTTTTGTATTCCCAGCATCACATTCCTGGTGATGGGATCAAAAGACAAATCAGGTAAGAAGGGACTTTGGAGGTGTGTAATCCAGCTTCATGCACAAAGCAGAAGGGCAGGCCAGTTTGTTCAGGGATTTATCAAGTCAGGGCTTGAAAACCTTGAAACATGGAGATGCAATAACATCTCTGTTTCTCAGTGTGAATTTTTTACTTCTGTAATCATAATAAAGGCTTCTTTTTATTGTGAGGCCTGAGCCTCACAAGTTTCTGCTTCTGCTGCTCCCTCTCACCCTCCCGCCACACACCACTGTGAAAAGCTCAGCTGCAATTCCTCCATCCCCTCCCATCAGTGTTAGAGGTGCTGCTAGGTGCTCCTTTCTCCCAGGTGAACTAGCTCTGCCCACACAGCCTCGTCAGAGGGCAAGGGCTCCACCCCAGCGCTGTCTTGCTGGCTGTTTGCTGAATTTGGCCATGTCTATCAACATTCTTTCCCTGTTCAAGGCTTCAAACTGAAGATAGGATCAAGATGCAATCTGACAGGCACTCAGCAGAGTGGAGTGTCCAGGCACTCCCCTGGTCCTCAGGGTCATGTCCTGCTCACACTACCCCAGGTACTTCTTGGCCTTGTTGCTGCCTGTGCACACAGCTGGCCTGTAGTCAGCTTGCTGCCCACCAAGGGAGGTTTAAAGTGGACATTAGGAAGCATTTATTTACTGAGATGGTGGTCAAACCCTGGAACAGGCTTCTGAGAGAGGTGGTCAATGCCCCAAGCCTGTCAGTGTTTAAGAGGCATTTGGACATGTTTAAGCTTTTGGCCAGCCCTAAAGTGATCAGGCAGTTGGAATAGGTGATTGTTGTAGCTCCCTTCCAGCTGAACTGAACTGTCCTGTCCTGTCCTATCCTATCCTATCCTATCCTATCCTATCCTATCCTATCCTATCCTATCCTATCCTATCCTATCCTATATTCAGCTTGAAAGGCAGCCCAGCCCTGAAGTGTGTCATTGGTGTCCAACTGAAAATACCAACTGGATTTCATCTACAAACTTGATGAATGTTCATTCAAATTGTTCTCTTGGGTCATTGACGTTAATAAAAAGGACAGATCCCAGGATAAGACCCTGGGGTACCCCATGTATCACCAACATCCTGATACAGTATATACTATTACCTACCAGCCTCTGAACCCAATCATTCAATCAATGTTCCTCCATCCAGACCTTGATGGGTTAATGCTGACTGTTTTCATTAAGATTATTCTTCTTCATGTGCCCTGAAATGGCTAGCAAGTAAAATTTGCTGTTATCTTCCCAGTAGACCAAATTGGTGCTGATCAGTTCGTAGTCCTCATCATGCCCTTTTGCCATTTTTGAAAACAGGAGCAACATTTACCTTTATCTGATTGTTGGGGACTTTTCCTGATATTTATGGCCTTTACAAAATGATAGCCTTCTGACAACATCAGCTGGCTCTCTCAGCACCCTTGCTTGCAGCTTCCCTAGTACCATGCACTTACATAGGTCCAGTTCTCTAAGGTGGCCCTTGACTTGACTCTTACCCATTATTTGCCCATTTCTTCCTGGAACCTTGTCAGAAGACTTAAAATACTGAAAGGCCTTGCCATTGAACACAAAGGCAAACAAGGCATGAAAACTTATCTGTCCCTACTATTTCTAAATCACCCATTCAGCAGAGGGAGCACTATTTCCCTGTTCAGAAATTTTATGCTAATATAACCATTAGAAACCATTCTTGCTGCCCTTTCTGTCTCTTGCAAGGTTGGAATTTAGTGGAGCTTTGGTTTTCTGAACACCATCCCTGTGTTTCTCTGAAGTACTTCTTCTGTATTGCAGCCCTGAGGAGAGGGACTTGTGGCCCACTACTCAAGCCTATCGAGGTGCCTTTGAATGGCATCCCTTCCTTTTTTTGTATCATCAGCACCACTCAGCTTGGTGTTGTCTGCAAACTTGCTGAGGGTGCACTCAATGCCATTGTCTATGTCACTGACAAAGATATTGAAAAGCACTGGTCCCAAGACAGACCACTGAGGGACACCGCTTGTCACCCACCTTCACCTGGACATAGAACCATTGACCACTACTCTCCGGATGTGGCCATTGAGCCAGTTCTTCATCCACTGATAGGACATGGGGTAATGCACTTAAACTAAAAAAGTGTAGATCTAGATTAGATATTAGGAAGAAATTATTTACTGGGAAGGTGATGAGGCACAGGAACAGGTTGCCCAGAGAAGTTGTGGAGGTCCCATCCCTGGAAGTGTTCAAGGCCAGGTTGGATGGGGCTTTGGGCAACCTGGTCTAGTGTAGGGTGTCCCTGTCCATGGCAGCAGGGTTGGAACTAGATTATCTTTGAGGTCCCTTCCAACCCAAACCATTCTATAATTCTGTGATTCCTTCTTTGTTACCCGTCCCTGTTTCCATGTCCTCTACATGTTTCTTTTCCATCGGAGCTGTTGTTTGCCACATTGCTTTCTTGCTGTGCCTATCCTTTTTTTCTACTGAAAGAAACTGTTCTTGCAATTGCAGGACACTGTCCCTAATATCTGACAGATTTTCTTTGTCCTTCAGTGTTGCCTTCTACGCCAGTTCTCTGCCTAAGTTGAAATGTGATCATTGGAAGCCCCTGGTCTTTGCTCTGCTACTTATCTGTTTTGCATCCTTGAGTAGTGAAATACCATGGTCACTACAACGAAGGGAACCATTGTTACAACAACAACCAGTTCTCCCTTGTTAGTTGATAGTATATCCAACCATACACCAGCCCTGATTATCCCATCCAGTACCTGTATCAAGAGGGTACCTGTGAAGTTCTCCAGAAATCTTGACTGCTTATACCCTACAGTTTTGCCTTGCCAGCTAATACCAGGGAAATTAAAGTCCCCAGTGAGAACCTGGATTTGTGATACAGAGACTTCCTCCAGCAGGTTTGAAGAAGGCTTCATCCACTTTCTTACCCTTGTTGGACCGACAGTCTCCCACCATGATGTCTCTATTACAGGTTTGATTCTCTGTCCTGGCCTCTTGAGCTCTCACACTGATCTCAGCAGCTTCCAAAGTCCTTCCTACACTGCATCTCTTCCCACCTCCATAACTCACCTTCATCATATTGGAAAGGGTCACCAAATCTCAATTGCCCTGATCATGTTGGTTTTTATAGCTGCTGGAGGAGGAGGAGGAGAAGGAGGGAGAAATGTTCATGAGTAATCACAGAATCACAGAATCGTAGAGGTTGGAAGGGACCTTGAAAGATCATCTAGTTCAACCCCCCTGCCAAGGCAGGACCACCTAGAGCACATCACACAGGAACGTGTCCAGTCGGGTTTTAAATGTTTCCAGAGAAGGAGACTCCACAACCTCTCTGGGCAGCCTGTTCCAGGGCTCTGTCACTCTCACAATGAAAAAGTTTTTCCTTATATTAACATGGAACCTCCTGTGCTCCAGCTTGCACCCCTTGCCCCTTGTCCTATCGCTTAGTGAGGCCGAGAAGAGCCTGGCTCCATCTTCCTGACACTCACCCTTAACATATTTATAAACCTTGATAAGGTCACCCCTCAGCCTCCTCTTCTCCAAGCTAAAGAGACCCAGCTCCCTCAGCCTTTCCTCATAAGGGAGATGTTCCACTCCCTTGATCATCTTTGTGGCTCTGCGCTGGAATCCCTCTAGCAGTTCCCTATCCTTCTTGAGCTCGGGGGCCCAGAACTGGACACGATACTCCAGATGCGGCCTGACCAATGCAGAATAGAGGGGAAGGAGCACCTCCCTTGACCTACTGACCACAGCCCTTCTAATGCACCCCAGGATGCCATTGGCCTTCCTGGCCACCAGGGCACATTGCTGGCTCACGGTCATCCCTCCATCCACCAGGACCCCCAGGTCCCTTTCCCCTACACTGCTCTCCAGCAGGTCAGTCCCCAACCTGTACTGGCACATGGGATTCTTCTTTCCCAGGTGCAAGACCCTACACTTGCCCTTATTGAATCTCATCAGGTTCCTCCCCGCCCAGCTCTCCAGCCTGTCTAGGTCTCGCTGAATAGCAGCACAACCCTCTGGTGTGTCAGCCACTCCTCCCAGTTTTGTGTCATTGGCAAACTTGCTGAGGGTACACACCATTCCCTCATCAAGGTCGTTCATGAAAATATTGTACAGCACTGGTCCCAGTACCGACCCCTGAGAGACTCCACTAGTCACAAACCTCCAACTAGATTCTGTCCCATTGATCAAAACCCTCTGTAATGATAACAAGTTCCTGCTGGTGCAGTGACTATACAAGTATCTCCAGTTGTACAGTGACAGTAGGCCTGTAATGTCCTGTTTATTTCTCCACACTCCTTCTCAAAGCATCAAATAAAATTCCCAGACACCTGCTGTGCAGTGATTCTGGCTGGCACTGCCCATGCCCACAGCCTTCTCCTCCTTATCCATACATCTGGCAAAACAGTAGGCAGCCCAAAGTCCCATCTCGACAACCAGCCTTTCACTTTAAAGAGAAGAAATTGCAGACAGGTCAGTCAAAATTCCTCCTGTTCTCTCTGTTTTCTTGCAAGCTCTGAAATGAGATGAATAACGAAAAAAACTTAAGTACCCTAGGCTCTATGCACAGCACTTCCTATCTGCTAGATTGTGGGATCTGCAGCTTGTAACTGTTTTTGCAGGAAGCTTTTGGATCCCTTTCTTTACTTTTTTAAAAATTTTGCACAAAAATCAGGAGTTCAACTTCTTACTTTCTTTAAATTATTTCATTGCTACCCAATGGGTAGTCTCTTGTCAGTCTGAAAGCTCAGAATTATGAAAAAAATAAAAGTTTCATATTTCAGGTTTGAACTTTAAAACTTACTTTCTTTCTAAATCTTCTACTTACAATGCAAGCCTTACAATGTGGGACTTATCCCAGGTGGGTAAGAAAGGAGTACCTGGAGAAGTGAATAATTCTGCTTTAGCATGTAGTTTTCCATGCTTCCACACTTGCAAAACATGTTATTGTCTTAGCTTGAGGCATACTATTCTTAAAATATTTTAGTGAGGCTAATTATTTTGGGGGACCATCAAGCAAAACATGAAGAATAAAGGCAAGTGACACTGGAGATGTAGAACCATCAAAGATTGAAATTAACATTCTGTTTTTTCATTTGGTTCCTCACCTGAGCATTTTACAGCTTTGTGAATTTTCCATATTATGTTAAAATTCCTGTCACCTGACTATTGAACACTTTTTTTTATTTTACTGAGTTTCTTCTACATTGAACACTTTATTTTCTGTTTGCTGAAATGTTTTTTCCAAGACGACCATGGTCCTGAAGGAAGAGAGAACTTATTTTCAGAACGACCTTGTCATATTATATATGATCTGTTTCTCCACTAAATGAAGGAACTATTCAACATCTGGCACCTTTGTCCCCTGAGAAATTACACTCAGTAATCAGGTAGGATTGGGTTATGCTGAAAATTATCACATGCGCATTCCAGTGTCAACATTCATTACATAGTTCTTTTTTTCTGTTCAAATATCATGACTCAAAAATATGTATTTCAAAGAATCATATAGAATCATAGAATGGTTTTGGTTTGAAGGGACATTAAATATCATCTAGCTCCAAGCCCCCTGCCCTCAGCAGGGCCACCTTCCACCAGACCAGGTTGCTCAAAGCCCCAGTCAGCCTGGCCTTGAAGTGTAAATAAAGGGACAGACTAACTATAGTGACAAAATTATACAGACCCTGAAATATTTAGACAACGTGCAATCTGGTTTTAGTTGCCTTTCTGTTTAATTTCAATACTGTAATTTTAGATAGAAGTAAAATATTGTCACCAGGCTGAACACGTACTCTGTGGCATACACGTACTCTGTGTCATACACCTAGGATGCTGGTTTATCTCTAAAAATCTGCACATTTCATAGATAAGGTATGGCAATATCTAAAGGACAAGTAGCTAATTCTTCAGCAGAAGGCAGAGATAGAAAATATTATGAGATGTAGATAAAAGAAGAGTTTCTATATTTGTTAAAGGGTTAACAAACCCCTCTTTTTTTGTGACTATGTCGTCCAGGAGAAAAACCCTCATCATCGCCTTCTTTATCAGTTGGGTGACGAATTTGTCATCAGTGCTCTCCAGCAGTCTCCTGGATTGCTTATGCTTTGCTGTCCTCTCCTTCCAGCAGATACTGAGGTGGTTCCATTCCCCCATGAGAACCAGGGCCTGTGAATGTTAGGCCGCTTTCAACGGTCTGAAGAAGGTCTTATCTATTTTTCTTCCTGATCAGGCAGCCTATAGCAGACATTCTCTATAATGTTACCTATGCTGGTCTGCCCTCTCATACTTACCCATAAGCTCTCATTGGCTTACCGTCCATGCTGAGGCAGAGCTCCATGCACTCCAGCTGCTCTCTCACATAAAGGACAACTTTCCTGTTTTGTCTTCCCAGACAATTCTTCCGAAAAAGCCTGTATCTGTTCATTATAGCACTCCAGTAATGGGAGCCATCGCATCATGTCTCTCTGACCCCAACAAGATCACAGCCTTGCAACTCCACATGAATCTCTAATCTTTTTATTCTCCATGCTGTGACAATGTATAGGCACTTCAGAGAGGTCCCCCAGCACATTGGTTTCCAGAAAGGCTCTGTGTTTTTCCCCTTTAATGATGCCATGTAGACATTCCCTTGCTTACATGCAAATGCTTGACATGACTCTGCTTATGCCCTGTTTTGCTGATTATGTGTTCCCTTTTTTTCACATCACCCCAGGACCTTTGTTTGGACCTTGTCCATCACTCCCTCACAGGGCTGCTGATAACTCTCTCCCTCATCATTCCTGGTTTAAAACCATTCTTAGCAAGTCAGACAATTTGACTGCTCTGCCCAGGAACAGAGCAGCAGCAGAGCCCAGCCAGTGACCACTCCTCCAGTAGAGGTCACCCTCCTTCTGCACTACCTGAAACCTGCTGCCACCACTACTCTGCTCCCCACGCTTGGTGAGGACCACCTGCTACTCCTTCACCTAAGAAATGCCAGTACTAAAGAGAGCAAAGGAGAGAAACTATGATCAGACCCCAGGTTTTAACAGTTAGCGGGGGAGGGGGTGGGAGGGGGGTGTTTGTTAATGTTTGTTTTGCTTTGACTTCCATGTTTGGTCTGCTAATAACAGAAGCAAAGAGGTCTGGCATTCCAAATATCACACACACAAGATTGCATGCTTTAACTATGTGGAAATCAAATATTTTTACATAACAAAGAGGAAGCCCTTCAGAAGTGGAAAATAAGGGAAAATAAGAAGATGGGACAAGTCTGGCCGATACTTCCTGACACATGCTGCATTAGTGTCTCCTGCTGTTCAAAAAAGGCTTTAGGAGTCATGGAAGTCACTGCTGCTGCCTTCAGGAAAAATCTGTATTCCTGATACCCTTTCCCATCGCAGGGTTTCAAAGGCACTGGACTAAGTAGCCTCTAAAAGCTGTGAAAGAATAAAGGAGAACTATCTAAAAACAATATCAAGTTCTTTTTTGGTGAAATGACTGCTGAAAGATTTGACAGAAAGACAGACTTCCTTCTCATCCTCATAAATACATTCATACAGCAACCCAAAGCATTGCTTTGCTGGGCTTTTTTATACAGTGCCCATTCTCTGAATGCCATGTTTTGCTGTTACTGGGTGGACTATCCTACAGATGGCCACTTCCTTGACCCTGCAAATTTTAGTCCTGTTTGTGCTGCATGAACTGCAAAATCTGGGGACTTTGTCACATGTAGATATCTGCTGTGGATAAAAACCCCACGATGGGGCAAGACATGCAACATCCTCGTTACTCCGTTCTTCCACTGAGCACTCCTTACTAAATAGGTAATGATTAACCTATACAGAAGTTACCTTCTGCACAGTTTGTAGAACTGGGACTTGCAGGTCTGTCAGTTGGACCGGTACAGCCTTCGCTGGATAGAAAACTGGTTGGAAGGATGGTCCCAGAGAGTTGTGGTGAAAGGTGTTAAATCTAGTTGGTGGCCAGTCACTAGCGGCGCTCCCCAGGGCTCAGTCTTGGGGCCGGTGTTTTTCAACATTTTTATGGACGACCTGGACAAGAGGATAGAGTGCAGCCTCAGTAAGTTTGCAGATGACACCAAACTGGGAGGCAGTGTCAGTCTGCTTGAGGGTAGGAAGGCTCTCCAGAGAGATCTGGGAAGGTTGGATCGATGGGCTGAGGCCAACTGTATGAGGTTTAACAAGCACAGGTGCTGGGTCCTGCACTTTGGTCATGACAGCCCCAGGCAGCGCTACAGGCTTGGGGTAGAGTGGGCTGGAGAGCTGCCTGGCAGAGAAGGACCTGGGTGTTCTGGTTGACAACCGGCTGAACATGAGCCAGCAGTGTGCCCAGGTGGCCAAGAAAGCCAATGGCATCCTGGCCTCATCAGGAATGGCATGGCCAGCAGGAGTAGGGAAGTGATTATCCCCTGTACTCGGCTCTGGTGAGGCCGCACCAGGTGTCCAGTTTTGGGCCCCTCAATACAAGAAGGACATTGAGCTGCTGGAGCGTGTCCAGAGAAGGGCAACAAAACTGGTGAAGGGACTGG
>VWZZ01006434.1:71410-83330 GCA_013399095.1 Psophia crepitans
CCTTTCCTTTCCTTTCCTTTCCTTTCCTTTCCTTTCCTTTCCTTTCCTTTCCTTTCCTTTCCTTTCCTTTCCTTTCCTTTCCTTTCCTTTCCTTTCCTTTCCTTTCCTTTCCTTTCCTTTCCTTGGGACATCTGAAATTTAAATCAGTTTTTCTAAATTTGGAAAAATAATTTTTAAACAAAACAGGGGTATATTTCTTCAGCATCATGGCTGTCTACAGGACATTTTTTATCAGACAAGTGTCAGTTAAGACCAATCAGTTCTCCTTATATTTAACCCATGCTCCACCACATGTAGCCTTGTTGGCATGTTTTCTGGAGATATGTGCCCATGGTTACATGTTATTTGAAATATTTTTGACAGCAGACACTTTTTTGCTTGGAAAATTACTGTCTTGTTGAGATGGAAAATTTTTGTGAAGACACATCGCTTTCAACAGAGTTCTTGACAGGAAGATCTCCTGAACAAAGTGGGGTTTTTTTCAATCAGAAAGAGAGAAAGAGAGACTCGCATTGAGAAAATGATGACTTTATATGATAACAGACTTTTAAAATTTTTCAGCTTCCTAAAAACAGTCAGTAGTTCTGGTAGGTCACAGAATCATTCCTGTAACAATCTCAGAATGAGTTGGATGTTTGAACGGTTGTCTTCCTCCACTGGTCACAGGCAAAGCAGTCTAGAGTTGGAGAATTTATTTGACTGACTGTGAGCCAACACAAACCTCCAATCACTGACTCAGGGACTGTGAACAGTAAAACATGAACATAAACATTTACACAAACACTTGCATAAATATCTATGTCCTTCCCATTTATAAAACTTCCACACTTTCACTGCATGTTATGCCTCCAGGTTAGGTGACAGGAAACATAGACAGTGAGGCTGCATACCTGATGGTTCCCTTTACCCTTGGTTAGGATTTCATGCTCCTCTGATCCCTCAGGGATGTCCTCTCCCCAGTGTGGGTTATCTACAAGCCTACTGGGGATGTGTTGCCCTGGTATGGTTTACCCATGGACACTGTCCCTCAGAGGCAACCCATTGAAAAGTTAATTAGTATTCATACTGTCTGTGCATCTATTCTTTTTCTTATTTAAACTTTATATTCAAATTTTGGTCATAAGGCTATGATATATCTTCCTGTACTAAACTAAGGAGTCTATGTAGCTAATTTTAGACTGTAGTCGGCATCCAATTAAACGGTTCCATGAAAAAATTACTAATAAAACCCATTTAGTTTGTCGTTACAAGGTGTGTTTTCTTTACCAGTACATTCTTGAAGGTTTTTCTGCTTCCTTTCTTCATGAAATATGACAACAGTACCAAGCAAAATATGGTTTAAAAAATTAGGATTTTTTTTTAATGGTGCAGTTTTAGTCCATATCGTTGACTCCCTATATTCCTCTCATTTCCTCCATGTATCACCAACAACTTTTTATGATACAAAGTTCTGCTTCCAGAACTTTACATAGTTAAGATATCCTCAATACCACTTTCATCCATTACATAATCTGGACAATACCAACTACATTAAAATGCAATTGCATGTAGTTTCCATAACCAACCATGTACTGGTGATCGGTTTCTTTTGCATAACATTTTCCCTCTATCTTTGGATCATCCCTGTTGTCAGGGAATAACATATTCTATTCCTAATAGTTGGGTGGAAAAGGCTGATAACAGGCTGGAAGATGTACTCAACATACTTGGAGATGAAGAACAAAATTTATGTATCTAATAATTAGGCCAGTTTTAAGCAAAGGTATTTCACCTTCAACTTTCATCCATCTTTTTTTTTTTTTAATAAGAATGTATAACATAAAGATGTTTTGCTTCATATTAATGCTTCATACAGACTACATCATAATTTGTTACATATTACCAAGCTACTAGATTGCATTGTTATAAAATATCTTTTCCAATCATTTATAGTAGTAGATGAGCTAGTCTTTAGGAATATTTGGGTGCTTTTGAAACTTTGCTGCATCTCCTGCTGGAGGTGCCTCTGTCTACACATGAGATGCAGCACAACAGAAGGATCACCTTTTCATCTGCAACACTACTTTAAACTGGTTTGGATTTCAGTTCATGTTTGGGGTGAGGTTGGGAATTTTCTAGTAAAACAGTGGAGAAAGTTGTCAGGAATGTCAATGTCTTCAGGCAACCTGGGAATAAAAGTCAGAACACATACCCTGCACTTATGTTATTCTGTCTTTTTATTTATTTTTTTTTAAGAAAAGACATATTAAAAATGAATGTCACTTTTCCAGAAGAATAGAAGTAGCTTGCCAAATCATCAACAGAATCAGCAACATCTGACATCCAAGCCCTCAGCAAGGAGCAAAACTTCCTAGACAGCAATTCAGGTCAGCAGATGGAGAATTTTTTTCCCCAACTAGAGAAAGACTCCTAATACCATCATATACACTCCTCTGGGTGCTGTTGCATGGTTTCGAATGAGTTAGATTTGATACTTCTCCAGGCTAAGCTTTCTGTCACTCAGTTACTAGTAGGTTCAGTGGTCTGATAGCAACTGGAGGGTAAAGATCATTCTCGTCAGTAAGCTGTTGTCGGCAGCTGATGTCATCACCAGGTGACAGGCAAGCTGGTGTCAACATTAAGGTTTTGGCTTTTATGATGACAGAACCTTTGAGGATCAAGGACTGCTGAGGGGAGATGTGATAGCTCTGGCAAAGTGGGGAAAGACCATTTTTTTGAAGAGGTAGGCCAACTCTGTTAGAAGAACAGAGGCCCTTTAAACTAGGGTTAAAGTTTTAAACTAGGAAATGGAGGAGTGAGATTGCAAACCACAGTCAAGTAAAGAGATAAACAGTGGAAACGGGTAGAAAGCAAGGGCTGCAGAGCAATGGTAACAGGAGATACCTAAGGAATAATTAAACGGGGTGGAAGAGGACCAACCTCAAATACTTGTCCACAAATGTATGCAGCCTGGGAAACAAGCAGGAATGACTAAAAGTCCAGCCATGCAAACAAGATGTTGTTTGAAAAACAGATGGTAGGGCAGATAGCACAACCACATGGAGCCATGGACATGTACAAGATCTTTGAGAGAAACAGAGTAAGGAGAGAGCTTGCCCTTACTGTGAGGGAGCAGCTTGGATATATGGGACTCCTCTCTGAGATAGGCAAGTTGCGGGGTGAAAGCTCATAGATCCAGATCAGAGGATCACACCAGTAAAAGTGACACCATGGTAAATTTGTGTTCATCCAACCAGAGTGAGGAAGTGGACAAACCTTCTTCAAAGCTTTGAAAGGACGTCTCCGCGTCACAAAACCCAGTTCTCACGGGGGACCGTAACCTCATTGACATCTGCTGGCAGGTCAATGCAGTGAGCTTTAAGCAGTCAAGACTTCTGGAAGGTGCTGGGGTTCACATCATGATCCCATGGGAGGGTTAGGTTAGAGATCAGGAAAAGGTTCTTCACCCAGAGAGTGGTTGGGCCCTGGAACAGGCTCCCCAGGGAAGCGGTCACCGCATGGAGCTTGACTGAGTTCAAGAAGTGTCTGGACAATGCTCTCAGTCATCTGCTCTGATTGGGCTGGTCCTATGTGGAGCCAGGAGTTGGACTCGATGATCCTTATGGGTCCCTTCCAACTCGAGATATCCTATGATTCTATGATCCTATAATCTGGAGTGGTATACAGCTGGGTCTGCTGTTCACTAACAAGGTAGAATGGGTGGTAGATGTGATAGTGGCTGGCTTGTCTGCAGTGAGCATGATATAACAGAATAGTTATGAAACAGGATCTAAACCATTTAGTCTTCCAGAAAACCATAACAGTGCCAGAACAAATAGCGCAAAGGTATGTGTTAGTCTGTGATGGCAGCTGACTTTTTTAGTCTGAAAAATTGCCAAGTAATTGCATAATTAGAATGACGTGCTCAGGTTATGGTTTTCAAGATCTCCTAGAAGCCACACAGGATTTAGAAGAGTGAAATATAATAAATAAATAAATTAATTTAAAAAAAAAAAAAAAAGAGGTTCAGCTTTAAAGAATGATTTCCTTATATGCAACAGTCAAATGAAAAGTCTGTCATCTGTAAGGTACTGAAATGGCAGACCTCCTCTCTCACTCTGCATGTGCACATGGTGTGTTGGATTTTTAATAACTTATTTTAACAGCAAGGATTACTCTCTTGAGAGCACATCAGAATCACATGATAAGGATTTTAATTTTCTTTTGGTGTGTTTAAAGCTTTGTCTAAATGAAATGAACTGTGTTGACTGCTATGTATGAGATGTATTCATCGTCTTTTTTGTAACAGAAATAGGACAACAGAAGAATATTTTGGGCCAAAGATACAGTGAGAATGTATGCAGATGATTTTAAGGGATAAAAAAGTATAGAAAAGAAAAAAAAAACCCTAAGCATATACACCTCAGTACTAAGTTAATGTTAATTCAAGATCAGTAAATATATTATCAGAACAAATAAACAAACCTTTTAAATGATCCCTCACTTGACTTGGCAGGGTGCTTGCCCATAGAGAAAATACTATTTGCTGTAACTACATAAGATGTACCACATAGTTACAGTGGTTTTGAAGTAGATATTGTTAAAACAACAATTTATAAGATACATAAAAAGTAAAAAAAAAAACCTTGAAAATGCAATTATTTTTTCTTTCATGTGAATACATTATATTTCTATACAAAAAGTAGAACTGTTCACACTGAAGTCTTAAAACATGTTGAAAATGTTAAGAATTAGAATCATTTGGGTTGGACTGGACCTTTAAACATCATCTAGCCCAACCTCCCCGCCATGGGCCTTGGAGATGTGAGAAAAGTGATAGCCAGTGAAAACTGAGGCAAGAAATTGTTGAGAACCTCAGCTTTCTCCATGTGACTGTCACTAGTTTTCCTGTGAACAGGAAGATTCTCCTTTGTAAAGATTAAATATTTATTTATGTTGACACCCAAGCAGAAATTCAGAATGGGATTTGAACTGTTGGAATCAATTCGGTTCTCCATATTGTCTAAGACAGTACATTTGTCTTCACTCGGTTGACATAGCTTTAGATGCAGCAATGGTTTGAGTAGGAAATTGCTGTGACTTCAGTACAAAATAAGATATGTTCATTCATAACACGACTAAAGCTGTTTTGGCAAAAACCTACCTCTACAGTAAGTTCAACTAAATGAGCCCAGGAATACAAAAACATTGTTTCAGTTTTCTAAGTGTCTTTACTGGAAAAAGAATAAAGCCCACATAGTGTTCCATAACATCTGTAACTTTTAAATTCCATTATATTATAATTGAAAAAAATAATTTAAAAAGCTTTTTTGTCCATCTGATTTGGAATATGTATTTCAGTTATTTTTATGTTTGTTTGAAAAATGCTGAGAGACTTTTGGTTCTGAGCCTCCAGGTTCATAGTTAAGTATTCATTGTTGACACAAGAAATGGATGGAATAGAATAGAATAGAATAGAATCATTAAGGTTGGAAGTGACCTCAAGGATCATCTAGTCCAACCATCCCCCCACCACCTATTACCCACTAAACCACGTCCCTAAGTACCATATCTAACCTTTCCTTAAACACCCTCAGGGATGGTGACTCCACCACCTCCCTGGGCAACCCGTTCCAATGTCTGACCACCCTTTCAGAGAAGAATTTTCTCCTCATCTCCAACCTGAACCTTCCCTGGCGCAACTTGCAGCCATTTCCCCTTGTCCTGTCACTAGTTATCTGCGAGAAGAGGCCAACCCCCAGCTCACCACAACTCCCTTTCAGGTAGTTGTAGAGGGCAATAAGGTCTGCCCTGAGCCTCCTCTTCTCCAGACTAAACAAGCCCAGTTCCTTCAGCCGCTCCTCATGGAGTTACTTGCTGTGCAAGAACTGTTGATTTGCATAAATGTGTCAGTCTTGGTCTCTTCTGATTATTTTTGTTTCAAGCTATTGTCAAAATGCCTTTTGTCTTTCCATTTCACAGCAGGTCCCATAAGAAATGAAATGTACTTTTCCTTTGGTATTCTTGACAAGAAATCCATTTTCTTTCTTCTATGAGAGATGATGTCCTTGAGTAGAAGGAGCACAGTTCATCATTCTGTTCCCTATTGAACTCATGATCTTGAAGCATTCTTGAGCACAATGACAAATCCCACATGGTAAGATTAGAAGATGATATATTGATAGTAATCCATTGCAAGTACTCAGTTTTCTTGACAAAGAGTAATCTAATTACAGCTACACTGAAATTAAACTTTGTATTATTGTAGTTGATGTTGTTGTTCTTTTTATTATAATTTTTATAATATTCCATGTCTTTTCTGGTATGATTATTGCACTGGAAAGAACAATGGAATTATTCTTCTCTTCATTTCTCTTACTTCTTTGAGCAATGAGTATGTTTGAAAGGTGATTATGCCATTCATACATTTGACATCTTCTAAAACTAACACATGAGCCCTGAATACATTGTAAAAATAGCCCCAAGCAGCCTCATTCACATAGGAGCAGAATTTGACTGGTTTTGCTTAGTGGTTGGTTTCATCCATTACTTTGATTCTTGCCTAAAATATACAAAGCATCTTTGAATATAACATACTGTATTACATATTACAACTTTATTCAAATGCTTCTTTGAAATGACAGCACAAAACCAAGCTGCTACTTTAAAAACATTTGAGGTCTGAACACTCAATATCTCTCAAAATCAGACCTTTGGTGGTGTTCAGGAAAAGAGTAGTAGAACTTATAGGTTGCAATTAAAGTAAACCCAGGTTACAAGCGATGCGTAATCATAGTTTAGCCAGGTTCAGTTCTATCATTTGGAAAACAGGATTCATTTTCCACCCTCAAGATGACCTCAGTGTTGATGATGATTACTACAGAACCCTCTTTTATGGAAAAGAAGTCAGATTTTATCATAGGGTATAAAACAAAGATCTTTGTTTAAAATGCCCTTTCACGAAAAAAAAAAAAAAAATCGCACTGCTTAACTTAGTTTTTAGTGAAAAATTCTATTTCACGTTTTCTTTTTGGTGTTCTGCAATAAACCTTTTCCATGAGATAAACTCATGACTGGTGTCAATGCCTGCCCATATCTGTCTTAATACCTGTAAGAATTCCAATCTCCTACTCCAGCCATCACATGACCCAAAAAAACCTCCAAATGTTTAATATCTACAGTGAACACATATAATTTCTGCCAATGTTCAGGAGTTTAAGACCTACTGTGACATTTAGACAGAATATGGGAATAAAAAAGTAGTGGGGCAATCAGCAGTTTTGATCTTATAACTCTTCGAAATATTTCATGCTGGAAAATTAAACAGAACTTAAAACCATTGTACAGAACTCCCACAGCTTTTCTCCAAATCAAATATGTCCTAAAAGTTTTAAACCAAACTGACGTGTATTTACCAGGAATTTTAGCTTGCATTGGATTCTACTGCTGTTTAGCATTATTCTGAATCAATTTACACAGAATCTATACATGTTAGAGAAAAAAAAAAAAATTCTTATCTTACTGTAGATCAGCAAAAAGTCTTACTCAGTTTCAAACTTTATTCTGCTCATGTTAGATGGAAATAATCACAGAACTTATTTTACTTTTTCTTGTTATTGTCTACATTTTACTAGTGGGGCATTGCAATATTTATAGATTCCAGTGTTTTCTCCAAATAATTTCCCTCTTTTTCATGTCTCATCTGTTGGAGATAGGAGTGTCTGGAAGAAGAAAACACATGCATCGTGGGTGGGAAAGCTGAATGCAGGGGAGCCTGTGCTGCTGACAGGTAATATCCAACACAACTCAGTTTTTACTTACACCTGTATTTGAAAATAGACATGGATTAGTTGTCTGCCTTCTCACTTTCCTGAGCATTTGCACCAAAAACTGTTTGTGAAAGAGAGTCTGCATACATTAATTTATTATTCAGATTTGTTTTCCAGCTACACCGGCATGAGGAACATGTTGCTGAGGAACACATATCAGGACATTACATGGGTAACTGAATAGAAATAGTTATTTTTATCTTCTTGTTCATGCTAGGATCTGCAGAGGTCCAGTTTGGTGTCTCATTCAAATTAGATTTGCCTCAGGGGTCTCAGATTGCACTACCACTAACCTCTCAATGTTTACTTTATCATGATGCTTTAATAAAGTATCTATTACTCCAGTACATTCTTTGCATTTAATTTAAATGTTCTTATAAGATTTTTCTATCCTAACAGCTTTTTTTTTTTCATTTGCACATATTGTTCACATCAACCACTGTCCCTATTTTTAAGGAATATAAATATTCAGCCTACTGTTTGAGTTTAGTTTCTATTTATTCATGTTAATTTTTCCGCTATTTCAATGTGATTTAGGTGAAAATAGGACAATGATACGTATTTCATTTCTTTAAGATGCATAGTTGTAATTTCTGGCACTTAATTATTGAGAATTAAGATGATTTTGCACAATGACAATGGATTACATTGATAAAGAAAGTCCTTCCTGGAACTATTTGTTAAAATGTGATTAATTTTATCAGGGACATAGAAATCTAATCTTATTTCATCTTGTATAAAATGGAAATAACTTTCCTAGAATTTCACAGCAGTGTAAAATTTGAATTTGTCATATTATTGCTGCCCAAAGGAACTTAGGCATGCTGAAAAGATCAATCTGAGGAATACTTTAATAATGTAAGTCCAATGAATGACACTGCTTTTTTCCTTGGCATTACTATTATATTATGAGTAGAAGATGATAAAAGTGTTGCTTATATCAAAAGTATGGGGAGAAGACCAAACCAGTCATTCTTTTTACTTGTAACTCAAATATTGCTAATTTTTCATGCTTTCATGTGATTTAGAATAAAACTTGGAATTGTTCAAAGGGGTTTCTTCATGACTAGAAGTATGTATATTATCTTGTTTTAACTAAGGCAGCTGTACCTTTATTAACCATTCTAACTCAATACAGGAATTCATTATAGAAGGCTGGATCTCTTCCCCAACAAGGAAGCCTCTTGAAGTTGGATCATTCCCAGATAAAGACTTGGTCCATCCCCTCTAGCGAGACCCACACAGAAAAGAGTAGTCCCTAATCTACTAACTGAACAACCTTAACCCTGAAAACTCATCGTACAACTCTGACACCTGCATGCTCTTTGAAAATCCGTACCACTTTCTCCATGAGTAAGTGGCTACCATCCTTCAGTACTCAAGACAGAGAGCCTTTCTGGGCCTTACAATTCATAGCTTAGGCCCATCACAAATTAGTACCAGTGTCTGCTACTTAGTTCCACTTTGGAAAACTTAGAAAATCCTCTAAAATTACTAACCTACTTTGGAATTCATTAGTTGAAATACCAATGTACTTTCTGGCTTTACATTATTTCCTATATCTAAACTAAAGCAGCAAAACCTCCAGGCTTATATATTATTTATGATAATTTCCTTCTGTGTACTTCTATGTATTTGATGTTTTAAAGTACATCTTTTAAATTGCAGGTATTATCAGTCATTATCATAGCAATAAAGGACTTTGAAGAGAAAAAAATATTAAAAGCTTGTCATCTGTAGCTATTATTAATCACTGTATTCTTCAAAGAATATCTTTTCAGGACCTTGTAAAGCATATTTCACAGAATCACAATGAGGTTGGAATGGTCCTCTGTGGTCTTCTGGTCCACATCCTCTGCACATTCACCTGGAGACAACTGCCAAGGATCGTATCCAGACAGCTTTTGTATATCTCCAAAGATGGAGAGTTCACAATGTCTCTGGACAACGTGGTCTAATGCTCAGTCACCCTCACTGTACCAGTTCTCTCAGTCTTTCTGTACAGGAGAAATGCTCCAGTGTCTTAAACATCTTCATGGACCTTCACTGGACTTTCTCCACTATGTCCGTGTCTATGTTATATTGAGGACCCCAGAACTGGACACAGTACTCCAGGCGGGGTGTTCATCAGTGTTGAATAAAGGGGAAGGAACACCTCCTTCGACCTGCTGGCTATACTTTGTCTAATGTGTCCTGAGGTGCCATTAGCTGTCTTTGTGGCAAGAGCACATTGCTGGCTCAGATTCAACTTGGTGCCCACCAGAACCCCTAGACCCTTTGCTGCCAAGCCATTTTGGAGTGACAACAATGATATCCTAAAATATCACACTGTGGATATAACACAAATTTCGCATATACCACCATACTGCCTGTTAAAAAAGGGATCAAATATTTACTTTTGCAAAAATTCTAAGACTACATCTAGGTTTGCAGCCTCTCAAAGCATATCATAATTGTGTCATGGTTTTACTAAAAGAAAGATACTAATTGATCTTCATGAATAGAATAAGTGCTTTTATTGCAGCACAGCTACAGGCTGGGCAGAGAGCAGCCCTGAGGAGAAGGACTTGGGGGTTTTGGTTGATGAAAGGTTCAACATGAGTTGGCAATGTGTGCTTGCAGCCCAGGAAGCCATCCATATCGTGGGCTGCATTAAAAGAGGTATGACCAGCAGGCGGAAGGAGGTGATTCTCCCTCTCTACTTTGCTCTCTTGAGACCTCACCTGGAGTACTGCATCCAGCTCTGGGATCTGTAAAGTAAGAACATGCAGCTGTTGCAGTGAGTCCAGAGGAGGGTCAAAAAGATGATCAGAGGGTTGGAGCACCTCTCCTGTGAGGACAGGCTGAGAGAGTTGAGGTTGTTCCACCTGGAGAAGAGAAGGCTCCAGGGAGACCTTATAGCAGCCTTCCAGGAAAGATGGAGAGGGACTGTGTACAAGGATATTTAGTGACAGGACATGGGGTAATGGTTTTAAACTGAAGGAAGAGAGTTTTAGACTAGATATAAAGAAGGAATTCTTTCCTGTGAGGGTGGCGAGGAACAGGTTGCCCAGATAGGTTATAGATGCTTCCTCCCTGGAAGTGTTCAAAGGCCAGGTTGGATGGGCCTTTGGGCAACCTGGTCTGCCCATGCCAGGGGTGTTGGAACTAGATGATCTTAATCTTAAACCATTCTATTATTCTATCATCAAAGGCATAATTTAATATAAAAAAAAAAAAAGAAAAAACAAACAAACACTTCAAATATCTTGAAGAGTCACTTTGTGTGATCAATGATAATTGAAATTCAAAATATTTTAAGCATACAAGGGAATGCCAAGTGTACAGTGTAAAATAAATGTCTAGGGTTTGTTGAATAAAACTATTAGTCAAGAGCTCAAGGTTCAATCTATGTATGCTAACTTCAGTCTTCTACATCTAAAAATTCTCATTGCAGGAGGTGGTGGGAAATAGGTGTTGTTAGAATGTGATTCATCTGATCTGTTTTACACATTTATTTTAGAAAGAAACCTATTGCATTCTGAAAGTACCTATTTCTTTCTGTTGACTGTAAAATGAGCCTGCAGTGACTAGTTCAGATGACATACACAGCTAGAAATTATAAATCTTAGCCCTGGTGCCTGATTGGCCATCATGTTGAATCTTGGCAGATGTTTCTGTTCTTTTATGTATAGTATATTATTCTCTTTCAAGTCAACCTTTAAAAGCAAAAACTGAAGAAATAAATAACCTTAGCAAAGCGCACAAAATCAAAAGATGTGGATGCTTTCAAATGGAAAATTACCTTTCTGAGCTAGTCAGAGACTAAAATATTCAAGCATGATAGTAGTTTTCAATTTTCAGACCCTTCTTGCAGAAATTGCTGATACACAGCTACAATTGCCTTTTAGTACCAGCTGAGCTTCCACAATAATGTTGAAATACAGCTTCAGGAGTTCATGCAATTTGCAGGAATCAGGGCAATGGGTGGAGATGTTCTGAACGAAATCTGTACCACTTCAGCAATCCTATTTCCAGGACATCTCACTGAAGACGTCTTCATGAAGTGGAGAAGAAAGCCATCCATACATCTGACTTCTTTTCCTTTCCCCCCCTCCACCCCTCACCCCCAC
>VWZZ01006434.1:83429-117434 GCA_013399095.1 Psophia crepitans
CCCCCAACTCCCAAGATAGTCAATGGCTTTTGGACAGGTGGATAACAGGCCATATTCTCTGTCATATTGATTAAATTCTTTCAGACAGCATCTCTATATTCCTGTTCCTTCAATAAACATCTTTCCTGAAAGATAATACAAAATATGGTTATCAATTCTCTTTTTGTCTCTCCAGTAACAGTAAAAACCCCAATATGTAAGATATTTCTATTTAGTTTCCCTTTTTGTGACCATGTTTATTTATAAAAGCAGGTGTAAAAATAACGTATTCAGTGAAATGTTGTGAAAAAGCCTTACCAAAGTCCATCCAATAATCCAGTTTTAATATCTATTGAGCTAACAATCTGAATTCATTACATTATTCCCACATGTGAGCAGGTGATTGTATGGACTCTTGCTGCCAAAATGACATCACTGCATTCAGAGCACTCTGTGGCCGTAGAGGTCCAAGATAACTCATTCCTTTGGACATGTCCCGGTGACAACCATTGCAAAGCATGTCACTTTTTATTTCTGAAAAGTGTTCTCTTTTTTTCTCTGAGTGTCATATCTTGCCATAAGAGGTAGTACTTGCAAATATATATAAAATTAAGAGTGTTATATTTAGTTTTAAAATAAACTGATTTGTTTAAAATTTTGACGTCGAGATTAATTTACAGGCTTGTTGGCAAGCCTGTCTTTCCTAGTGAGAATAACCATTCTTGGGTATGTGAGGCACACACAGAGATGGGACAAGAATTGTTAGGTATTTTTACATGGTATGCTTTATTTCTCTTTATAGAAATGACAGATAGTGTTTAAATACATTGTCCATGTATGATTTTATAACGGATCACTGTAATACTTTCTTCTGTAGGAGAGAAAAGATCTAGCTTATCCTCAGACTCAACTAACAGTTTTCCCTGTCTTGAAAATTCGTTGTAGATTTTATGTATCTGCTGTAGGTGGTCAGTGATAGACTTGAGTTTTTCTTAAACTACAGTTCAGCTTTTTCATTACTGAACAGCTATTCAAAGACTGGAATTGCATTCCTAAATCTGACATATGTTCTCAAACATGCAGGTATTTTTAAACTGAACATTATTTTTCTCTAAGTGACATAATGTTATTCCCAGTAGTACACTCACTTTTAAATACTGTGTTTCTCTATCAGCAGAGCATAATGAAATATATTCGCCTAAATTAACCCAGTATTTACTATTACTTATTCTGGGGACAGCAGTGAATTATACTTAAAGCATGCTGAGAACCAAATCCTCTAGTGTTGTGCGTGCACACATTCTATATTGCTTTCAACCTCTACTTTACAATTAACTATTTAACAGGGAGATGGTTATGGAGATTTTTCCCTTTAATATGAACATATGAAGTTTTCAGATTTGAGTGATATTCATGGTCTTTGCTAATTTCACGTAAACATTTTTCCATCTTTTGCATTGATTTCTCTGCCCAATCACTTGCAGTCTTATTGAAGGAAGCAGCATAGATAAAACAGTGACCGGAGAGAGGAACTTTCGTCTGGAAAATTAAAGACATAGTACCACCAAAATGCTGTAATGCATTCAAAAAGCCATAGAAAGTGTAAAGAATCTACAACATTGGACAGCAATTTTATTATTCTTGTTTTACCAGTAGAAATGTCTTCTTCATTTGCTAGATTAATTTTTTGGGGAAGCCATCTTACGATTCCTGCATTTGACAATATTTTGTTTATAGAGAAGGTCATTGTTTTCCCTGCATTCAAGTCTATCACTAGACGAACAGGAGATGATCTTTATGTACACTTAATAGTGTGAAATGCATGTAAGTAGCACAATTCACTGAAATAGAATGTTGCTTGTGCTAAGAACTTTGCAAGTTTTAACAGCAAATAGTATTATTATTAAAAACAAGACTGAAAATTCTGCAAGGGATCATTTCTGCAGGGGATCATCAGGCTGGAAGTGTGATGATTATGAAATAGCATGCCAAAGAAAATATGAGAATGACTAGGCTGGTCAACTTCACATCAATCCCAGGGAAAAAAAATATGAAAAACTTAATAAAGTATCTACTTAAAAGAAGGTGGAATAGAATTACTGGAAGTCCATATAAATACAGTAATCTAAAATAGAGGTAGTTTTTTTCTTCCAAAATCGATCACAAACATATCAACAAGTTCATTTAAAAAATGCAGATAGATATAAGCAACAAACTATGGCTAGATGTCCTGTTATTTATGTCTGACACAAAATCAATGACAGAAAGATTATTACCTAAAAAGATCAACTTACTCTGAAAAAGTGAAAATGCATTTACAGTAATCACCCTTCTTAGGAGTACTTTGTTCAGTAAATATCTCAACATTGTCTGTATATATCTGCCCTCATTAGACACATATTTGTCCTACATGCTTGTTTGATCTTCTTGAGTTCTTTGCTCAGTCATTTGCTTCAGAAGTTATCACAGAGTCTTCTAGTCAATAGATAATATTATGAATTTTTAAAGGACATCTGTGACATACCAGTAAATCTGTCTGTGTATTGGACCCATTAATGCTCACGGCATTTAGAAGTAGTCTGTGATGCTTGCCTGAAACATACATATACAGTTTTGACCAATAGTATTGGAATCAAATTTCATAGTTCATTCTTTTCTATGAATTGAGACCCTCTAGGGATTATTTTAATGTGTCTTGTCTCATTTTTAAATCTTCATTCAATTAAGGGTTTCTGAGAAACTGGTGAGTTTCACCATCCAAAATATTTCATCACGTTGTCTTTTAATAAGTGCCCACAGAACAGGTAGTGATTCAGCATTCCTTTCTGATTTGCTCAGGGAGATTTTCTTCTGAAAGACAACCAAAGTAGAACCCAAAAACACCTAGGCAATGTAAAGAAATACAGTAAGTGAGTAGAGAAGTTAAAACTGTATTCCTAGATTGTTAGATTTTAATGTATAGATTATCTACTGTGCTGCAGTGGCTAATATGTTTTTTATATAAGAATCAAGGTTTTTCAGGCTAATAAGATAGTTCATAATACACAATAGGGCATGATATGAATATCCTCTACAGATTATCAGGTACATCAAGGGCTTAGATCTGATCTGTGGCCTTGATGCTATCAAGTATTAGCAAGATTTTTCAGGACTGCTCAGTAATGAAATTCCTAAGGGCTTTACTTAGAGTTATGGGTCTTAGTACTCCTTAACATCAATCCTTAACATATATCAACTTCAGTCACAACTAGAATGAAACACTGTCCCATTTTCAGAATGAATGGCTCAGTAGCAGCACCATAAAACAGTCTGCATCTTGAAATGAAGGGAACTATCCTATTTGACTGAAAATACTGAGACACATTAAATAGGTATAATACAGTTGTTCAGACTAGCATTGATCAAGGACTCCATCATTTTGTTGCAAAAAAATGTCACTAAAACTTTAATATATATAAATAATAAATGTGAACTTCAGTTTCAAAATGAGTCTGCAGATATTTCTTCTAGTAAGTAAAAAATTAGCACCGTGCCATGGCAAATAATAGTCTTAAAGGACAGACTGCACTGTTATGTCATCAACGTTATGATGGGAGTAGTATCCCTTGTTTTAACTCATATATTCTGACTAAGCTGTGAGACCTGATCTAAGGTAGCTGTAAAAATGCAAAACAATGCTTTGTATGGTGATATTTGTTTTTTAAAAATAGTGACAAACACCTCTTTTTCTTCTAATCAGGAAGCATTTCACTTGTGTCTTTTAGTCTTGATTTCCAAAGCACCAGCATCAACTTTCAACTCAGCAACTGAAAACACCTCTGAAGCTATTGACATGCCAAAGGATATCACAAAGTTTACTTAACATCGGAAGATTTTCATCCATTTAACCCATAAAAGTCAAGTGATATTCATCAAAGATATTAAGCTAACTCATAAAATTTGGCAGAGGAGATTTAACATTCTGTTTCTTAGAGCAAGCCATTTGTGTTTATGTATCAGGAATTTCTGTCAGTCGTGATGGACCTGGTCTACAGTCCAGCAAAGTCAGAAGAAAAACTGCTATTAATTTCAGTGGGCTCTGAGAAAAACGTTGACTCTGGAGAATGTAGCTAATAGCTGTGTCTTCTCTATAAATATCTAAGTGGCTTTCCTTGCACTGAGCTTCTGGTTTCCACCTTCTTTGCAAAAATGTCAGTAATTACTCTTTAAAGATAATTAAGAAAGCAATAATAGATTAGCTTGATGCAATAATTCTCCACTCAGTATTTTAATCTGTAAAACTTAAGATATTGATCATTATTACCCAGTGCACTATTTGTTTCAGACAAGAGGCTATGTGGTTATCAGTGACATAACAGAAATTTAAAAACAAATTAATTTGTAGCCAGTACTTTTTGTATTTTCGAGGCCTGGAACAAAATGCCACATGACAGTAAATGTAATCTAACAGATCTTTCACAATGGATTTTTTTTTTTTAAGAAAACAACAAAAAATATTTCAGCAAAAAGGAAGATACAAATTCAGATTCTTGAAGCACAAATTACTTGATTCTCACTAAATATGAATCACTGTAGCTTCTTTGACATCAATGGCCACATCCTGAACAGCATAATTTGTTGGAGCTGTGGCAGTTTACTCCAAACAATGATCTGGCCTCTTATGCCTTCAATTTCTTGGTGCTTTATAATGGATAAACTGTGTTAGACAAACACTACCTTCCTCCTTGAAGATGATTCAGTCTGAAAGGGAGCGAAAGAGGGTAATACAGATCAACAGAATGAGCTAGCTTGTTTTGGGTTTGTTTCACTTCAGGTTTGTTTGAATTATACCTTTTTCATTGTTGACTTTTAAATCAGTAGCAAACCTCCTATTAACTTCAGCAGCTCAGGATCTTGCCCAAAAGACATCTACAATAAAAACAATGCATATAGTGCTAGCCCTCTTGATGAGCAACACCTCAGAGTGGGGTCAGAGGAGAAGAAGTTTCTTGAAACTGCATTGGCAGATGGACAGAGGAGAGCATGGGCTAGGTTGGCAGGTGCACAACGCTGTTGATGGTGGACACCTTAATTCCTGTAAACTCAATCTCTGTGCAGAGACCCCACTCAGGCCTCATCAACATTCTGGGTTCAATGACCATACGGAAGTATGTTAGACAAATTCCTGTGTTGAAGTTAAAGAGTTTTATGTTGCCTAGCTGCCATTGCAGTGTGCCAACCAAAACAATATCTTCATTGCGTATACTCAAAACAGAAAGACAGCTTTAATATCAAGTTTGTCCCTAGGTCTATAACATACTTTAGTTCCTTCATCTTAGGCTATTAAAAAAGTCGGATTTCATCACCAGTCATTTACAAGTAAAATTCACTGTATGTATCGCTCTTTAAATTCAGGAGAGAAAAAAAACCAACACAACGCCCTTTCTGCTTTCTGGAAGCACTATTCAATCTTGTGCCTTTGTCAGTTAACTGTTTCTCTGAAATACAGCTCTCAAATCTTACATATATCTTCAAGAGGCAATGGTGATATGTGTTATTTTGGAGCTATTTCAAACTCTTAGACAAGTGCTCCTTATTTTCATTTTATGCCTATCTGCAACACTCTTCCAGGTCTCACTCATTTCTCTGTAGGCAGTCATTTCTCACCTCTATTGCATCATTTTGAAACTGCAGATCTCTCTCTAGGCATTAGATAGTGTTTGGTGAAAGTAATAAAGATTCCAATCAGTTATATAAGTTTCTCTGCTGAAGGTGAACTCTTGAACTACAGATATAGACAAAAATTTCTGCACTTTGCTTTGCAGAAGCCACTACAGGGCAATTTCATCTTTCAGCCATACTTAAGCTCATTGATATCATCACAGAATAAGAATCACGAGAGAATATGGAGAGCATGTTCAGAAATTATTAGCATTATTATGACACACATTTAAGAACAGTGGCTAAAACTTTTGCTTAGTTGAATGGAACAGTATTTAACACATTTTATGAAGTAGATATGACTGAAATCACTTACTCTGCTTTAACCTGTTTATAGTCTATGTGAGACTAATTATGAAAATTTGATTCTTGAAGAAAAGCAGCATCAGTTACTCTAAGATATGATCTGATTTGATTTAGTACCTTTTTTTATTCAGATTATCTAAAACTTAAAAAAAAATCTTGTCCTTTGCCTGATTTTGCCTGAGGAGGGACGTGGACAGGTTGGATCGCTGGGCAGAGGCCAATGGGATGAGGTTCAGTGTGGCAAAGTGCTGGGTCCTGCACTTTGGCCACAACAACCCCAGGCAGCGCTACAGGCTGGGGGCAGGGTGGCTGGAAAGCTGTGTAGAGGAAAAGGATCTGGGGGTGTTGGTTGACATTTGTCTGGACATGAGCCGGCAGTGTGTCCAGGTGGCCAAGAAGGCCAACAGCATCCTGGCCTGTATCAGGAATAGTGTGGTCAGCAGGAGCAGGGAGGTGATCGTCCCCCTGTACTCAGCCCTGGTGAGGCCGCACCTCGAGTGCTGTGTCCAGTTTTGGACTCCTCACCACAAGAAAGACATTGAGGCCCTGGAGCACGTCTAGAGAAGGGCAATGAAACTGGTGAAGGGTCTGGAGCACATGTCTTATGAGGAGCGGCTGAGGGAACTAGGACTGTTCAGTCTGGAGAAGAGGAGGCTCAGGGCAGACCTTATTGCCCTCTACAACTACCTGAAAGGAAGTTGTGGTGAGCTGGGGATCAGCCTCTTCTCACAGATAACTAGTGACAGGACAAGGGGGAACGGCGGCAAGTTGCACCAGGGCAGGTTTAGGTTGGAGGTGAGGAGAAATTTCTTCTCGGAAAGGGTGGTCGGGCATTGGAACAGGTTGCCCAGGGAGATGGTCTAGCGCAGAGCCACAAAGATGATTAAGGCAGTGGATCATCTCCCTTATGAGGAAAGGCTGAGGGAGCTGGGTCTCTTTAGCTTGGAGAAGAGGAGGCTGAGGGGTGACCTCGTCAATGTTTATAAATATGTTCAGGGTGAGTGTCGGGAAGATGGAGCCAGGCTCTTCTCGGTGTCATTAAGTGATAGGACAAGGGACAATGGGTGCAAACTGGAGCATAGGAGGTTCAGTGTCAATATAAGGAAAAACTTTTTCACTGTGAGGGTGACAGAGCACTGGAACAGGCTGCCCAGAGAGGTTGTGGAGTCTCCTTCTCTGGAGACATTCAAAACCCGACTGGACGCGTTCCTGAGTGATGTGCTCTAGGTGGCCCTGCCTTGGCAGGGGGGTTGGACTAGATGGTCTTTTGAGGTCCCTTCCAACCTCTACGATTCTGTGATTCTGTGGTGGAGTCATCGTCCCTGCGGGTGTTTAAAGAAAGGTTTGATGTGGTACTCAGGGACATGGTGTAGTGGGTAATAGGTGGTAGGGGGATGGTTGGACTAGATGATCCTTGAGGTCTCTTCCAACCTTTATGATTCTATGATTCTTTGTACGAGATGTATCTTAGTAAGCATGGCACTTTCAAAACCTGACACAACAAAAGGAAGACATGAGGAGGAGCCTAAACAATTTAGGCAGTGTGTATAACCCAAACCATAAAAAAAAAAAAGTCTTTTTACTTCTATTCTTTCAGAATGGTATTTTCAATTCTCTAAGGTTTCACTAAGTGAAATTTCATGTTGACCACTGTTTTGTCTTTCAGTTCTCTAACAAACAGGGAGACAATATGGGCTAGGAGAATGCATAACAGAACTAACAGAACACTGTGGTTTCTTGTAACAGTATTACTTTTGTGGTGTTCTAGTTGGCAAATAAGCCTACTAAAAGTTAATCTATACAAATGAGCCAAGTCTTCATTGTAAATTGCTCCCTCAGGCTCACTGTAACTCTATCTGTTGTTAAAACCAACGGGGCTATGTTGATTTGCATTACCTGAGACTGGCGTGGTGTCTTTACCACTACAGCAAACTGGTTACTTAACAGACCACTAAAGTTTAAATGTTTCTAGTTGCACTCACCAGTTCTAATTGGAAGTAATTTGCTAAAGCCTGAAGTTTGTGCAGCTAGGAGAAATGAGACTTTCATGTGCTCCTTATGACTACGTACTTCTACAATTTGAATGATAAATATCAGTAAGACCACCATGTATCAGTTTCACTGTATGTGCTAATCTGAATAAAAGATTTCCAGCAATGTTTCCCATTGCTTGTGCTTGCAGTTATAAACAGAAATTTATGTGCTTTACATCAGCTAATGTCAGTGTTGTTTGTTGCCTGTCATTTTATAATTTGTTTATAAGTTCATATTCTTCTGCATCCACATGTTCTGCTAATGAAACTCCAGCATCATTTCCTGAAATCTGAATAATTGGTGTAATTTCTGCAGCTGTCTACTGATGCCTTAAGACAGTAGTTTTGACTGCTTGTTGATTATTGTATGCTAGAAAAACAATCATTTATAGGATTTTCTTTTTTTCTCCTGCTCTCCCCCCCCCTCCTGATTTTCAGGGGAAAAAAAAAAACAACGGTGAATTTTGCTCTTCTTTATGTTAGCCTAAACATCAAAATGTAGTGTGCTTATTAAAATGTGCAGAACTGAGCAAGCTTATGGCAAATGAAGAAGTGCAAAGAGATATTTTAACTGAATGAACAGCCTTGTTCCACTAAATGTTCTCTATGAGTTTGTTGATAAGGATCTGTTTCCTGGCACTGACCTTTAAAGATTCTTTAGAGTGCTGTCTCACAGGAATAAAAATACGTGAATCAATATCATTACAATCATATGTCTTTTCATGTGTTCAGGAATGGAGCTTATGAATTAATACTGTGTTCTCATACTCTAAGCAAACAGACTTTCTGCCTACTTTGATAATATACTAAAAAGCCTTTATCAGTAGGCTGCTATATAAAAGATGAGTATTTCATCTGAGCTATAACTTCTATTCCAGATCCAGCCTTATTTCAGAGAGAAATAAGTGGTTGGTTAAGTGGCCATGTGTAGTATTCAGCGCTGTCATTCAGTGCTGCCTACTTTGCTGTTCTCAGACATTTATGACAAGAGATGCTGAGATGATCCAAGATGAAAACATTTGAGTGCAAACACCAACAGACTCTTCAAAACTATATATATACACACTGCAGTAAAATCTATGAACCTAAGCAACTGGAGAGGAGAGGGGGTGAGGACGTTAAGAATTACTTAGTGTAAAGTCTGGGCTGCATTTGAGCAAGTGATGATTGGAGACTCCCAAGAAGGGAGAGGTTGAAAGCTTATGATAGCATCTTCTCTGCCTTGAAAACTTAATTTTCACAACCGGGCTAGTATCCAGTCAGGAAAGGGGAGCAAACTCTGCCAGAGGTGTTTTCAGAGTCCATCGCACCTAAGCACCAAACACTGACGTAGAAGATGGCAGTGGTTGGAGATTCCCTCCCACAGGGAACATGGCACCTGTCTGCTGAACTGGCATGTTGTCACAGGTGATTTGTTGATTGCCAGGTGCTCAGATCTGGGACGCTGGAAGGTTTGTGGGTCTCAGACTAGTACCGCCTGTTGGTCAGCCATGTGGGCAGCAATGGTACTGTCAAGGGACACTTGAACGAATTGTTAAAGGTACTACAAAGTTCTGAAGGCAAACATGACTTCTTTCTAGAGGTGAGATTTGAGAACTACCAGTGGAAGCCGGAGTAGTGTTGACCTACATCCTACAGATGAAAAGGAAAGGCTTGAATAAAAAAGAGCACAATTTAAATTGACGACTGGCTGAAGGGCTGGTGTTACAGGCAGCACTTTGGATTTTATGGTCAGAAGTCCCTCCCTGAGGAACTAAGACCACTGTCAACAGATGGGATTTTCTTGACAAAGTGGAGCAAAAGCATCTTTGTCAAAAGGCATGCCAGCTTGGCAAGAATGATTTTAAACTAACTACCAGAGAGGCTGGTAGCTGTTTGCAATTAACTCAAGAAGCAGAGGTAACAGGACATATATGCAGAGAGTGTGAGCAAGGCAGTTTTTGAAAAGGGTAAAACAGGTTCCAAGGAGACCCACCTCAAGTGCCTGCACACAAGCATGCACAACTTTGGAAACAAGCAAGAGTATTTAGAGTTCTGCATGTGGTCACAGAGCTATGCCACCACTAAAATGACTGAGACAATCCGCAGTTATGGAGTTCTCTGATGGTGGGATACTGGTTGTTCAGAAAAGACAGACAGGGATGACAAGGAGGAGTGGGCTAATCTGCATGTGAAGGAAGAGTTCAAAGGTATGATTTTTAATGGGGTATATTGCAGGTTGTGTGGAAGCTTAAAACTTAGGCCCAGGCCAATAATCATGACATTATGGTGGGAGTGTATCCACCTAAACATGGTGAAGAAGTGGGAAAAGCCTACTTCAAATCACTGGAGAAAGTCTCTGAGTCAAAAATTCTCATTGCCCTGGGGGACTTTAACCTCCCTGACATCTGCTGGCAAAGCAGCATGGCCAAGCAAATTTCTGTATAAGATTTCTGGATATCAAGAGATTATTAAGAATACGTATACTCGATGGGCCACTCAGGGCTGGCACAAAATTGGATCTGTTATTCACTAATACGGAAGAACTGGTTGTGGATGTGATAACCAACAGTTGTAGTCACCATGAAACAGTGGAGTTCGGTGTCCTGAAGAGAGAGAGGAATGAAAGCAGCAGAACACAGACTTTAAATTTGAGGAAGGCAGATTTTGGATTATTTGGTATGGCAAGTCCCATTGAAGGCAGCACTGAAGGACAAAGAATATTTTGCAGGCCTTGAGGACAGCATCCTTCAGTCACAAGAGCCATCCCTCTTGACAGAAAAAGGAATAGGCACAGCAAAAGACCAACATGGCAAAACATGAAACTCACAACAGCTGTGATGGAAAAGGAATGTGTACTGGAAGTAGAAACAGGGACTGACAATAAAAGAGGAATATAGAAGAAGCACTGCGCAGGCATGCAGGGTTGGTGTTAGGAAAACCAAAGCTCAGCAAAGTTGAAACCTTGCGAGTGAAATCAGGGACAAGAGGAAGAGCTCCTACTCTCACACTAACAGTAAAAGGCCAAACAAGAAAAATATGTTCACAGTCTGGTGGGTTACAAGAGGGGTACCACTGGGCCTATTCTGGAACTTGTACTGCTTGACTTTTCTACCAATGACCCAGTGGAGTGAACAGAGGGTAAGTATATCAGACTTACAGCTCACATCAAAGAGGGGGCAGGGAGCAGCTCTGGGGGATGATCATGGACTGGCTTCTCTGCACAGCATTCGTCAGATCCCTGTATCAGAATAAGTTCAGAGGTGGCCACCAAGATTGTGGGGCTTGAGCCTTTGCCCTACAAGGAGAGGCTGTGGGACTAGAGCTGTTTCAACCAGGAGAAAGGATGGCTTTGAAGGTACTCAACAGCAGCCTGCCAATGATGACTTCAAAAGCACAGGACATGTTCTGGCCTAGAGTCAGGAGGAAAAAGCATCCACCTTTAGGACAGCCCAGCAGTGGACGGGTGCTATACCATACCATCAACCTCTGTGTTCTGTTCAAAAAGACCTTCTCCTTTGGATACTCAAAATTTGTGTTGTTTATTAACGTATTTTTTCATTGTTTCTAAAACAATTTTTTCATTACACTTGTTATTCTTTAAGATGTGAGATAGTTGTCCTGAAATGATTCTGTGATTCTATGATTCTCAAATGGTTCCAAAATTTGCCTAGTTCATTTCACAGAAAGGTCTAGATTTCTTTAGCTTACTGAAGTAAAATGGAATTTCTTTCCTTTCTTCCCAAAACCCAGATTTATGTAATTCTTTGCTTTTTCAGGAAAAAATGCTTTTCAAAGAAACATCTTACCAGAAATCATATTAAAATTAATGATCCAAGTCATTGTAGCCATTCTAGCTCCTGTAAAAGACACTGCTGCGCTTGCTCTGTGAAACTAGTACCACAGTCAAGACATTTAATATAATATATGGCCTAAAACATGATATTTTTCCTGCAAACAGAACATCTGTTTGGGGATTATTAAAGCAAATCATTAAATTCACAACTTTAACCAATGTACTTTGCGTGATCTCACATTCTCTTCATCTGTTTCTGTTACCTAACCATGCAACATTACGCTGTGATGGCACATATAAATAGGTAAACATTGCTACTGAGGGATGCCCAAGCACAGCTCAACAGCAACCACAGGGCAGAGCCCCACATTCTCCCCCTGGGTAGCACAAAACAGCTGTCAGGCTTAGAGCACAGTGACACTCTTGCAATGATGGAGATACAAGGCTGGAAGGTGAAGGTGTCAGGGAGGAGCAAGGCCTGACTGCTCCCCAGAAGAAGGGAAGCAGGAGCCGAGGGTGAATGCTGGACACAGACACAGCTGCTGAGCAGCTGCTACAGGGGTCAGGCAGGGGCAGCAGGGACAGTCTCTGCTGAAAAGCAGCTCTCCAGGGAAGGAGGGCAGCCCAAGCTTGTGGCTTCTCATCAGCGATGGAGCTGACCTTCAACTTGTCCTGCTGAGCACCTCGACTCATCCCACTGAGACCCCCATGAGGGGGTATGTACCCAGGGTGTTGACAGAACATGGGACCCTACTCAGATTTATCACAAACATTTCAGAGATTCTGCGAGTTTTACTGGAGGAGCTGGTTTTCCATTTTTGCCTTTTAATGTCTTTAGGAGAAGCTCTCCAACTTCAGTTGAACTTTTTTTCTCATTTGGAGGAGAGAGGGGGAGGAATGGTTAAAATTACCTTGTTTCTTTCACTTTGAATGTGAAAGCCTCATTTAGTAAAAAAAAAAAAAAAAAAAAAAATGTCATTTCATATCTTCCAGTATATCTATCACAGGTTATGACACACCTCAAGAAATACCAACATTTTCAAGCTGAGGTAAAAGTCTTGCAGTACTATATGATCCAGCAGCAAATTCTAGCATACCTGCCATCTCAGGTAATCCCTTTACATGAAAAATGCAACTTTACTTTTAAAAGTGATTGATTGAAGCATCTTTTTTCCAGTACTCTTCTCCTGACAACTTGCCTGCCTTTTCAATAAAAGTTATTTTATTTATGTGTAGCTATAGAGAAAAAAATATGAGCCATTTGTGTTAACAATAATAACAATCTCTTTATAAAATACTAGAACTGTGTTTTGTATTCAGTGAATAGAAATCTCAGGTTTATATATAAATATCTGAAATGTTCTTTCCCAGTTCAAATTAAAAGATGACAATGGCTTCTTATACTCATTTTAATATTTTTGGAATCTAATGAATTAAAAATCACTTTCTTGGAGTTTGATTATATAATGCATGTAGATTCCTTGTAGAAAATTGTATTTTCTCATCTAGCCACAGATGAGGATTAAGTGTGCTCTGTTTACTTGCTTTCCACGAAGAAAGATCCCATGCAGCATTTGGATTCATATGTGAACCCAAATTTTATGACTATTTGTGTTTGTACTTAGATTTCTAGATATAGGAAACAGAAGTTCAGTTCTGACTCATCCTCAAAGTCCCCACTTATCATATAAGTGATATTTAGCTCTGCTTTTTTCATAAAAGCAGCATTATTTGCTTCTACCAAGAAGGAAAAAGAAATTCAAGACAATTCAGAGCTGTCTCTATAAACCAAGGAGCTGGTTGTCTTGTGAAAAGAGTGACTAATGGTGGTATTTACAATGAAAAAGAAAAAGAAATAAAAGCAAATAATACTAAAAGCTAACAAAAAGAAGCTAGGGAATTTAGGACCTAGTCAAGATCTACAGGTGATGTAAATCACAGATCAGTTTACACTGTTTGAAAATGAAGATCTTGGTTTCCAAACTCTCAGAAGTTTAAGACTGTGATGATGAAGGTTACCACAGTTGTACCTTCATTTCAGATGCTCATTTGCCAACTGCCAAATTCATTCACCTGACCACTCCAACACTGAATTTACAAACATGTGCAGTGTGGTGTCATCACACCAGAGGTAATGCACAAGTAACAGTAATAACACTAAACTACTTCCCATGCGTCTTAGGCGAGGTTGACAAAATCTAGTTTTTCTAGACATGTATGTGTCTTGAGATTGGGGAATAGAAATCTTAGTCAACTATGGTAACTCTCAAAGTACATTGTAAAGTATTTGTGAATCTTGGGCGCTCAGTAAATATATGATAGTGCCCAGAGAGCTGTTGGTTGACTGTGTAGCTAACCGCCTGAAGTGAGACAGAACCAGCACATCAGCTTTCATCACCCCTCAAGTACAAATGGAAATGGCTATACTTTCATAACAGTCTTCAGTGGGTTAGGCTATAGGCCACAGCTAAACCTTGTGTGGCTGTGTAGAGACCTGTTCTTAGCATCAAGAACTAATGTTTGCACAAAGAAAACTGTGCAGACTACATGCAAATGTCTAGTGTATTAACTAACCCTCTTTGCAAGGCTTTTAGTCCACACAGGCAATTAGTGAGCTGGGGGTTCACACACTAACTTTTCCCTCATTGCCTTGCTTATGTAGACAAGCTCTTTCAGAACCAGGCCACAGAAACACAGATGTTATGCGTTTGGATAATCTCCAAGGTCAAATCTTTCCAGGCACAGTAGGGGAGCAGGAGTTTCTAGGGGCAAGAATATCAAAACAAAGACTATAAAAGGGATTGCATACTGCCAAATTGTTCAGCAAGATTTCCAGCAGGAAAACAAAGGGAGAATATGAGGACAAAGAATAGAAATCATCCTCAGCTGTGCAGCTGTAGTAGTCTCCTGAATAAAATGCATAGGTCCTGGCTATGCAGAAGACCTTACAAAAGGTCTACATCATGTCCATTATAGGAGGAACTTTTATGGTGCCAGGCAATCCCACTCAGTATATCTGTTTACTCTTTTTTTACTGGGCCTTTGTCTAAGGAGCAGGATTTATCCCTTATAAGCTTATTATGAATTTGCTGTATTTGCTAAATATTCATAGCTAAAACCTGCATGCTTGTTCTTTGATCTCGGAGTTCTTTTCAGATAAAATCTCAAGAGGTTTTTTTACTAGCTCCAGTTTACCTTTTGATATGATAACAGTGAATCTGTGTCGCACATGTCCTGATAGAAATATTCAAAGAGAAAAGGTTTAAGCTTGGAAAGAAGTAGAGTACAGAATAAGCTGGCAAAGAAGAGAATATAGGCTCAAATGGAAAATAAAATGAAAACCAGTAGAGGAAGGAGTTTCGTTTAAGGATTAGCAAATATTTCTCTCTGCAAATGGAGAATGAATTAAAGATACAGAGAAACATACTAAAAGCCTTGGTCCTACATTGAAGCTAGCTATAGCATGCTTGGTTATACAAGCCACAGATGGCAGGGTTCACTGCTGTGTTCAGTGGCAGGCTGGAAAGAATAAATGCACAAAAAACCTGTTTCTGTGGCCTGCCTGAGCTGCACCCTCATTTTCAACGTACATGTAGAAAAGCAGAAGGAGTAGGTAATCCATTTTCTGCTCAATGTCAGTTACACTGTGGTTGAATCTTTTCCCAGAAAAATTGTTAATGTGTTGTCTTGGTGCCAGTTAAGATGTTTCTTGACAGAACATGCTCACCTCACTGAAAGCCATTCTTACTGATAGATCAGAAAGGAGTAAGAACTGGAATAAGGTGAGTTTTGATCAGTTGACATTGTTCTTGCAAAGAACAGAGAAGCATTTTGCTCATATCAGAGACTGTTTTTGTCTATTTCATTGTTTCATCACCCTTCATAGCACCTGTTCAGAATTTAGCATTTCAGGACACTACAATATGATCAATGTCTTTTTGTTTGATTATCAAAATAAATAGTTACAGTGAAAACTGTAATTTTAAGGTTGGAGCGTTTCATTTTCTAAATAGCATATCTTTGTCACTTACTTTGGTCTGATCTTGAAAATGCCATTTGAAGAATTTAATTTTTTTTAAAATCTGTTAAATGTGAATTTTCCCAGTGTTCTTTGTCTGTTTTCAAGTGAGCCTTTCTTTGCAAGTAATTAAAAAAAAAAAATCCCCACAAAACACAACTTCACAGTTGTTCTGTTTTGAATTCAAGTATTTGTCTCTGACCTTTGCTACAACTTGTAAAATCACAAGGAGTTAAGCATGAAAGAAATCATGTGCTGTTCAAGTACTTAAAGTCCAGTGAAATGCACTGAAGTAGAAAGGGGATTAATAGGAGGGTGAGGCCAAGCCATACTGTGTTGGTAGGAGAAGGATTAGTAAGCAGACTGAACCAAGAGAGAAATTAGCAGTGCTTATTCTGGGTTAGACACAGCCGTAGGACGTGTAGAGATAGAACAGGATCCCAGCAAAGGAGAGGTACCAGAAAGAACAAACAGGTACAATGCATGGAGAGTTGCAGCTGCACTTTCTGGTGAAGCTGCCACTACAGAACGTCAAGGGGACACAGAGGGGAACTGCTGAGAATAAGATACACTACTTAAATGCAGAAAAGAAAAGCATNATGGTGGTGTGTGTGAAAAAAATACTTCGAAAACCTGGTGCCTTGGACAGGTTTTACCATTTTGTGGTAGTGGAGTAAATCTGTCTGGCAGATATACAATGTGAATCAACATTTGGGAAGTGCTTAGATGTCAATGAGCAGATACAGCTCTAGGTAGCTACTATCTGTTGTGCAGATAATGAGTGAAAGGAAAAACTTTATGGTTTGTAGTCAGAGTTGTTTGTTTTTCCAGTTAGATTATCGAAGTGCAGGGTTAGGAGGCACTTTCTGAAGTGGAAGAGTTAGCCTGGAGGTTTGTATCACTTGTTTTTATTCTCTCTCTCTTTCTCTCTGTAGAGGGAGCTTGGTGTCTCATTGCAGGTGAGGAGAAGTCAGCGTGCGTGGACTGCCAACTCTTGGAAGGAACCAGCTCTGCTGGATCCACCATCATGCAGCTCCCTGTGCTGCTGCTTCTTTCCTTGCCACCGCTCCTCAGCATGCTTGGCCAAGCTGGAGCTCAGTTCCCTCGCCAGTGTGCCACCGTCGAGTCCCTAAGGAGCGGCATGTGTTGCCCAGACTATTTCCCCGTGTTTGGGCCAGGTACCGACCGGTGTGGTGTGTCTACGGGGAGGGGCCGGTGCGTACAGGTGTCTGTTGATTCACGACCCCACGGCCCACAGTACATCCACGATGGCCGGGATGACCGTGAGCAATGGCCTATACGCTTCTTCAACCAAACCTGTCGGTGCAACGGTAACTTCTCTGGTTACAACTGTGGGTCATGTCGCCCCGGCTGGACTGGACCTACCTGTAGCCAGCAAATCAATATAGGTAAGAGAATCAGAAAAATAACACAAAAACTGCCTGCTGGTAGTGCTTCCTTTTAAATGTATTTAGTGTATTTTTTTTCTTTAGAATATGTATACGTATTATATTTATGTATATTTATTTATCAAATATACATTGCCATAGGAGGTATTGAGGCAGCTGCTAGATGAATTTCTCAGTTTTTAAACCAAGAACTTACATTTACTACCCAATAAAAGGGAGAAAGAAAACCTGTAGTCAGAACAGGATTAGGACCAGGTCTGTTAAAGAATAGAATATCTATGTATTCTTTGGAATTATTTAGGAGTAAATCAATGTATATAAATACTTTAAGTGCGACAGCAGCTCTTTTGATTCAAAATCCTTTAACATATGTCTAAACTATGTACCTTGTAAATTTTAACTACCACAGTTGCTGTCAACGTCTTTAAAAGCCTTAACTCATGACTATGAGCTGTTCAGATGAATCAGCACAGAGACTAGCGGGCCTTTCTGAGAGTTCTCCAATTTCAGTTTAGTCCAGAGTAATAGTAAACAGGTGTCAAAAATTTTTTGAAATTAATAAGATTTCAGTCTTTATTAGTGAAAATTTAAAGGTGTTACTGAAATACTGTAAAATCCACAATCCCCCAAATGAGTGATGGGTTCTGTTGACATGAGAAGCGACAAGTCTGTAGCATAAACTTACGGTGCGTCTTGCAGAAACAGAAATCAGTATTGCCATTATTTTCACCAGATAGGAAACGCTCCAAAAATATGAGTGCATGTTCCAGCAAGGATTAACAAAGGACTGCTTACCAATTAAAAATATTAGCAATGTTTCCTTAATAACAACTTATTGAGGACTACAGGAAAGACTTTAGGATTTTATTCATCATTTGAGGTCCAAGAAGCAAACTAGAAAGCAGGAAGTATGACTCATGAATTGGATCTGCAAAGCCAGGTTGCACCCTCTGATGGTCTGGCCTGTTCTCATTAACAGTGGTTATAATTCTGAAAAATAACAAAGAAATAAATGTTCACACACACAAACTTAGCAAAGTAAATCTGGAAATAAACAAAAAGCAGCTTTAGCTCATTTTCTAGGGTATACAAGAGCACTTTTCACTTTTCTCTCTTATTAAATCCTTTACTACTCAGAAAAATGCTAAGCAAATTGAATTTATCATGCATGACAACATGAGTTTAAATAGAGGAAATTAGCTTTTTATTATGGTTTAAATTTCCACGTGGAGGTCACCTCTCTTGTCCATCCACAGAGCTGGCCCCAGCTGCTCAGCCTTTAGAAATAATTATCAGATTAATGTTGGCGTATCCATATAAAATAGCTGAAAAATACAGTTTGGTGCCTTCATGTGTTTTAAATTAATTGCTAACTTTAATAATAGTCCCAAGTTTTTATTGCAGTTCAGGTAAATATTTTGAAAAACAAAAAGGTTAAGATGCGTATGTAAATCAAAATTAGATGGATATTTTTACTGCACTACTTAAAATCAACAACAAAAAACCCTTCAGTGATCAGGGCTAGCACATCTGTTCAGTTAGTTCTGCAAAACAGAAAATCATGTTCCATGATACAGAGTCCTTGGATGAAATTCATGATTTATAAAAGTATTTCTATAAACCAGTGAGGTCAAAATATCCTCCACTCGATCAACTTTATATATTGAAATGTAACTCACTTTTATTCTTCATATAGATTCATACTGAAGACCTGTTGCTTCCCTATCAACATAGTCTGTCACTCATTTGGATAATATGAATTTTTATTTTTATAATGAAAATGAGCGCATGTTGAAGAATACCTGTGAGAACTTCTACCAGTGCCTCAGTCTAAACTTAGCTTAAAGTCTTCTGAGCTCAGGTGAAAGAAAGTGTGCTGGACTGGAACTGAGGTGATATGTATTCTGTTCTTCTAGCTGATATACTGGTATTTCAACAAGTCAGTTTTCTTCCTTGTTCCACTGTCTATATGTGGATAATGATATTTTTAAATGGTTTCGAGATATACTGCTAAAAAGAACTAATATATGGCTATTGTTAATAATAGTAGGCAATGATATTAAGGAGAGATGTTGTACCTTGTGAAATTCACAATTCACTGGTGAATCTGCTATTTTTCCTACAAAGGTTCAAGTATATAAAATGTATTTCACTAAATTGCCACGTGGTAGAGTTTCTAATTATTATAAATTGTTATACAGTATTTTTTCCTTGTAAAGTGTTACCACAGGAAACTTTAAGTATATTGGATGAGGTTCTGAAAGGTTTGCATGACAAGGAAATGTCTGTCATTTCTCTGACAGGATGGAAGGATAATCTGTAACAATAGTTCTAAAAGTACTAAAACCACAAGGTTTCAAGCCTTATTTTTATTCGTCTCAACCTTTCTGATCATAAATAACATTTTCTATTTATGCTCAGTACTCTCTAAATTGCCCCGATAAAAATGAATGAATGCTTGAAGAAAAAGGGACTTACCCGGAATTCTTAGGAGCAAAATAAATTAGTCCTGTGAGATCAGACTTGAGTGTCTATTACCTTGGTAATTTCCTTTTTCTGCATCCTCACAGTCAGGAGGAATCTTCTGGATCTGAGTGCAGAAGAAAGGAGGCGTTTTGTGAACGCCTTACATGAAGCCAAAGTGACAATCCACCCTGACATTGTTATCGCTACAAGACGACGTGAGGAAATATTTGGACCAGACGGCAACACACCTCAATTTGAGAATATCTCCATTTATAACTACTTTGTGTGGTCTCATTATTATTCTGTTAGGAAGACTTTTCTTGGCACAGGGCAACAGAGTTTTGGAGGCGTTGATTTCTCTCATGAGGGACCAGCTTTTGTCACATGGCATAGGTACCATCTTCTGCAGCTTGAAAGAGACATGCAGGTAAAGTTCACATTAATGTTGAGCCATGTGTTCGTGCTGTTTTACAGTTAAAGAACTCTTTCCTGTATTCCAACAGGCAAAAATGTTAACAGATCTTGCTATGTGTTGAAATAATTCTGCTTCAATTTCAGTAACTCATTAGGTATGCTAAACCTCAACAGAGTGCATTTAGGGTTTAGATTGTCTTTGTTACAGAGACGCTAAAAATATTTCAATCAGAATAATAGAAAACATGAAAGTTACATAAAATCTCCTACAAAAATAGATACAAATTCTAGATAATCCATAGCAGATATTTTATTGGGCCAATAAAAGTTATTACTGTTGTTATTTTTGATATCAAGGCCCTGTTTCGTGAATAAGTTAGACTAATGAAAGCAGAAGAAATTCTAAAGAAAAGTATTACAGAGATGGCTTGGTGATTTATAATCACATTTTATTTGTATAATTAGTGCAACTGGTTAGAGAAATCAGTGGGTTTGTTGTATTTTCTTTCATAAATCAGTGATTCTCTTGTTTCCCTTTCCTTGTGCGTACCTATCCCTAAAAGGAATAGATCATTTTACAGATCATCACCCTTCTTAAAGAAGAGAGAATTAAGTTTTCAAGGTCAGGATTAAATAGACTTTGAAATCACTTCAAGTATTTCCACTAGGTTCAATGCCTCTGCATCAGGCTGAGGCACAAACTCCCTTCAAAAACTCACATTTGACCTTAGTGGCATTTCATTAGGTGAAAGCCCTGAGGAGTTCTAGCTCTTGGTGATTTAAGTTATATTCCTATTTATGTTAATAAAATGGATCATTAGTTAAGCTAATTTGGCTGGCCAACACATCCTGGTATATAAATAAAGGAAGACAGGATATACCCCAGAACTGTTCAACTCCAACCCATACCAGAACCAAACAATGACAGTTTGAATGGGTGGTATCCTTCCCCCTTACTTTTCCATCTGCTCAGTTGTTCCACAGTTGGCTAAGATATTCTGTATGCTACAAATGCTGCTGTTATTGACAGGCCATCAAAAATATTTGGAAAAATGGAGTATCTGTATTAAGTGATGTTTCTCACTACTCACAATACAGTTTCATGGAAGAGGTACTGTCTTATTTAAGAGAAAGATCCATGACTCAGTTCAACAGTCCAACTACCCAGGTGAACAGTGAAAGTCTTCAGCGTGAAAAGCTACTGAAAGCTTTTACACAGATTTCATAGATTTTCCATAGGTATCTCTCCTCTGTGAGACAGGACTCTGACTCTTACTCAGATGTATTTAACATCCTTCTAGAAGTAAATATTATAGCCATCTGGGACACACATGTATTAACACCGTATTTATCTGTTTTAGAACATGCTGCAGGACCCTACTTTCGGACTGCCCTACTGGAACTTTGCAACAGGACAAAACACCTGTGATATCTGCTCAGATGACTTGATGGGAGCTAGAAGCAATTTTGATGGCTCTCTTATCAGCCAGAACTCAATCTTCTCTCAGTGGCGAGTGCTATGTGAAAATATAGAAGACTATGAAACTTTAGGAACCATCTGTAACAGTAAGTATGACTGCTGGAAGATGTTTGGAGAGAAAATCCTTTTAATAATAAAAAAAATAACTTTTTACATTGCAAGGGATTTTCCCAAGCAAAAAGTCTTAAGAGTTCTTTGAATATTCTTGATCCAAGTTTCATCAGTCCTCTGAGATAGTGTATACTTGTAATTTCTCTTGCAATGAGGCACCACACAGTTCAAAATTTGATCAGGAGCCTGTAGCGGAGGAAGAGCTAAATGGTTTGACTTCCCTTCTTATGTAGTATCTATTATTCTCCAATGCCATAAATAATTACATCTGGTATTGTCATTTGTTAACTGAAGCTTAAGATTTCTTCTGACTACTCCACTTATCACATTCAAGGCATTCTGCTCCTAAAAGGACAACATCTAACAAATACCCATGTTGACTATGTGGAGTATGTTTTGAATGTGAAGGATATTGAAGCCTAACATGTCTACCTCAGCAACAAAAGCTAAAAAATTTCAACAAGATTCTTGCATATTCATCACCTTCAAGCCACAACTCAGCATCTTCATGGAAATAGGGGAAAAAAATAGGGGAAAGCCACAATATTCAGTTAGTCACCTACATAGCCACCTATATCAACTGGTCCTTTCACCAGCTACTCTATCAAGACATCCTCAAAACTTTTGTCCTAGGTCTCATCAAGAAATTACATTTTAAAACTAACATAAAATTTTTGCAAAGCACTTGCAGAACCACAAATTTCAGTAAGAGTCTTCTATATGCTTTTTAAATTTCTGGTTCAGAATTCAGCACATAGGAGCCCATGAAAATTCAGATTCTTTGCCTGACATGAGGAACAGACCCATTCATTCAGTTTAAGTGTCATTTGTGGGGGATCTTTCCCCCCATGGCTCAGTCATTAGAAGGATGCATTCTGTGTCCTACTGTTTTGCATCAATGTTTTCTTTCTTCTCTTCACCCCCAGGCACTGAGGGTGGTCCCATCCGAAGAAATCCTGCTGGAAATGTTGCACGCCCTATGGTACAGCGTCTCCCAGAGCCCGAGGATGTCGCTCAGTGTTTGGAAGTTGGTGTATTTGACACTCCTCCTTTCTATTCCAATTCAACAGACAGTTTCCGTAACACAGTAGAAGGTAAACATGACAAATAAAAGGACCTGGAACAACTCCAAATAAGTCAAGGGTTCAGGCTTCCCATTTTTCCTGTTGGAAGTACAAGCTTGGAGACAGCCTATAGAACACTAAGAACACATTGTTCTTATTATTAAGTATTAGCTTAGTATTTAGGTGGAAATCAGCACTGGGTAAATTACTTTATAGCTTATGTCAGTCGTTTAAATTAGTAAAAACCTCAGACGTCTGCCACTGCCGTACTATGTAGAAACTAGCTGACACCAGGTCCTTGCAACTTAGTAATAGGTTGCCATTGCTGAAAACGAGACAACCCTCACCTGCAGAATGATGCAGCTGCACCCTTAAATGAGAAAAACAAGTGCTCATAGCAGTTACTCTTCTATCTGAATTAGAACAAACAAAAGCAAAAGAAATTGTAAGCGGTGGTAGTACTTAATGAAGTGGTATTGAAGTAGTAGTTGAGGTCTCGTTACAGGGTTTACTGCTAGACGCATTAGCTCTTCTCTCTGGGCAACATAACCGTTCTTCTTCAAGTTCTACACATTTAAAATGACATTTTCAGTCCTGGTATCTGAACACACACTCCCCAACACAGAAACCAGTCTAAAGATTCAATCCATGCTGTTCAGCCAGCATCTTGCAAACTGCTTCTGCACTTCAATAACCCAGAGTTTGCAACAGAAAAGACTAGGATTCATGAGAAAAGACTACCAAGTGACGGTTCAGGTCCCTGCCAGACCTCTTCTATATCCTCTGGCTCTTTTGAAGAGACATGACTCCTACGATGGGAAGGATATGCTTCATTTTTCTGTCTCTTGGAGAATAAAACCAAAAATGTGCAGCAATCAAGTATATATGAAAGTTTTGGATGCTTAGCATACTTGACAAATGGGCTATCTAAACACAGTTTTAGCCAATTAACTGTATAGACCTTTTTCTGGAAAGTTCAGCCAAAGCTTGAAAACTGGAAAAGTCTTCATGATGTTTCAGATTCTGACATCTGACATGAGGGTTACCAGGTGTTGGTCACTAACAGAGTTACATCGGGTATCTTCACTGAAAAAACAGAGCATGTGAAGCTTTCTGAGATGTGTTCACAGTAAGCATGGAAATGATGTATGGAAACATAATAGCTGGGTCATGGGGATAGATGGTAACATATACACACTTAAGTCAGCAGTTAGAAATCACATGCAACTATTGCAGTATGACAAAAGATATGTAGATCCCAAATATACACCTTTATTTTCATGCCATGGTGTGGTTTATTTTGGCCATTTTTGCATTAGGTTCCAGCAGCCTTGCACTCCATGTTCTCATTCATTTGTAAAGGTTATTTTAATCTGAAAATTATGCATGCTAGGGACATTTCTCAAATGCCAGTAGGCAGAGAATTAGCTACTCATTTATGTTAAGCAAAGCAACACAACAACGTGACAGCCTTTCAGAGAAAAAAAAGGTCCAGCTGGGACTGCAGCTTCCAAAGAAAATCTTCACTGGGATTTTTTTGTATTCTTCTTTGTTTGCATATTCAGGGTACAGTGATCCTTCAGGGAAATACGACCCAGCAGTTCGAAGTCTTCACAACTTGGCTCATCTGTTTTTGAATGGAACAGGAGGGCAAACCCATTTATCACCAAATGATCCCATTTTTGTCCTACTGCACACATTTACAGATGCTGTTTTTGATGAGTGGCTGAGAAGATATTCTGCAGGTAAGATGTGCTCATGGACAGAGGTGGGATTGGTGGTTGCCAGTCTCTGTAGTCAGAAGAGCTCAGCTGCTCCTTGTGTGACAGTAAGACGCCCCTAATCCTAGGAGAGAGGAATTCTAACAGTATAGTTAACAAAGACAGAGTAACAACAAAGAAATTCCGTTCTCACCCCACTGACGTTCATTTTCAAATCATTATCTGTGAAGGTACTTGGCCAGAGATATGAGACACAATTCAAGAAAGCAAAGTGTGTAAATACATTGTCTCTACTGAGCAAAGACAGTGTAACCATGGAAGGTTGAAACACTTCATGGACATTCCATTGTTGTCTGAAGTAAATATCTATGATTCTTCTTGTCAAACAAGATCAGATGCCATGCACAGCCTCACGATTCTTTTCTAACACCTTTGTGATTTACTACCAGCACTCCATTATGATTTCCATATTCTTTCAAAGGATGGTCATTGATGCTACCCTTGTTTCTTTAATTCTGAAAAGAGGAGTGGAAAGGAATAAGGGAGGGAGTGAAGGAGAGGAAGAAAGGAAGAACAGAAGGAAGGAACTGTAAGGAAGGCAGGAAAAAAGAAATAAAGAAGGGAGGAGATTGGCATCAGTGAACCAGAGAGATAATTCTGTTTCATGTCCATGCATTAATCTGCACAAAGCAATGACTATTCGTTTTAGGACAATATAGCCCCCTCTTCCTTCTTCTACATAAAACAGCTGCTGTTGCACAACTGAGGCTTCTTTGTGCAGCTTCCACAACCTGTCTCGTGTATTCTACCCACATCAACTATCAGAGAGCAATAGTATTCCCTTGTGGTATTTACATAACCTATCACAAGCTTTTGCATCATCTTACCAAGTTAGATTTTTTGGGTTGGTTGGTTGGTTTCTTCAGCTGACTTTCTCCTGACTTACTACAATATTATAAAAAATATTCCACTGAAGTTAGTATCAGATGCTCTTCTGAACTGCATGAGAGAGATCTTCATCACTGTTACAGTCAGACAAAGCCAGATTGTAGCAAAAAGGTTTTCCAAGTCCTCCATATTTACATATTTCTCCATTTTCATGCAAGAAGAAATTAAAAGTCCAACACAGGCCAAAAGTTTTATAATAATTTACTCTTGGTTTCTGTTAAAAACCAAATATATCATTAGCAGTATTGCTTTTGGACAGAATAGAGCCCTCCATTCTGGATCTGTCACACTGGAAAACCAATCCTACTAAACTAATTGAGGTTAGGAACAAAGAAATTGAGGTACTGGAAACCCTGAGTCACTAGTAAAAAAAAAAACGAAGTAGTGCAAATCATTTTGATTTTAGTTACAAAAGTGTGATTTGACTTTTGAATTTAGATATCTCAACATACCCACTGGAGAATGCCCCTATTGGACATAACCGACAGTATAATATGGTGCCTTTCTGGCCTCCAGTTACCAACAATGAAATGTTTGTTACTGCACCAGAAAACCTGGGATACAGCTACGAAGTCGAGTGGCCAGGTAAACTGTACAACCTAGATGCTTCATCTTTTTTTTTTTTTCTCATCATCTCTTTCTTCCTTTAAGTTTATGCAGCATATAACACAGTCGGTTCAAATTTCACAGACAATATTTAATGCCTTTGTAAAGGTCTCTTTCTCTTTTCTTGCCTGGCTTTCCAAATCAATTGGTTTGGGATTTAGTACAGCTGAATAGCTACTGATTATAGATTGTTCCTGCATGAAGTTCCCATAATGTACTTCAATTTATGGAGAAGTTCTCATTTGGGTCTAAACCTTGCAGAAAGTCCTTATTCCTATACCATACACTTTCATTAAATCACTACAGAGAATACAAATCCCCCACAAAACAGATAGCAGAAGAAGAGTCCAGGACTCTTTTTAAAGTGTAACAAAAGAAACTGAAAATTTCTCACATTTTAGAACAAACATTATAAACTGAAATTTAAACAAGTTCTACTTCATAATTCATCAAACAATGACAGATATTGAGCTTTGGTTTGTCTCTCTGATGTTTATCCACATACTTGAAATTTACTTTTAATAAATTTTCCTTTTGCTTTCCTTCCTGTAGGTCGGGCTCTCCGTGTCACAGAGATGATAACTATTGCAATTGTGACTGCCCTGGTTCTTGTTGCAATTATCTTCGCTGCCGCTGCCTGTATTGTACGTGTCAAGAAAAATAAGGATGACTTGCATCAGCCTCTTCTTACTGACCAGTATCAGCACTACTCAGATGATTATGATGGCATACCGACACCGAGTCAGTCTGTTGTTTGAAGAGACAGCACTTTTTTGCATCTGACCGAAACTGTTCATTTCTGTATTTTATAAATGGTGGTCATCCATCTGCTTTAAAATAAAGAGCATGAACTGTCAGATGTCTTGATATGTTTGCTTCAGGCTTCACCTCCTCTTTCATCACACTTAGGCATCAATAAATCACCTTTGCAATGCTAACTTTGTGTTGATTTTAATAGAATTCCGCTGACTTTTCAGGGCTCACCTGCAAGCCTTTTCTTGCATATTTCTGTAAAATCTGGTAAAATCTAGTTAATTTGCCAACAGCCAATGTCATCTGACTTCACCTACCCTTTATAGGTGGAATTCTTTCACAAAGTACTTTTGTGAAAAGGTCAAGCCTAGAATGGGACAGAAGCAGAATTCAAAATACAAGTAGACATCTTGGCTAGGTGAGCGCAAATGTGTTTCAAAATAGCTAGTGTGCCACTCAGGGAGCTGCAAGGGAATTCTGAGGGGAACAGTGAGTCTGAAATCAAACTTTATGCACAGAACGTAGTTTTGACCTTGTTGCTGCTTTAAGGTGGATCTGTGGAGAGATTCACCACTGAGAAGCCACTCCAGCATTTGGACTTTTCAGCTGTGTATTCAAACACAATTGCCTGAAGGGCATGTCCATTTGAAAGGACAGCTGGCAGAAGCCTTTGTTTTAATCTTATTTTGATTTTTAACTCTCTTGCTTATTTTCTCTCTCCATTATTCCCATGGCAGAGCATTCTCTCCTGCAGTGAGAGACCTTGCTTCAATTCTCTCTTGCAGGTATTTAATCCTGCATCTCTTGTACTTTGAGTGAAGGCCCTTGGCATCAGGCTGTAGAATAAACTTGGAAAACTAGACATATGCAACTGCTGTGGAATATATTCAACGTTAGCCAGTAGAAGAGCAACAAACTGACTCCTGCCTTTACAGCCTGAGGTAGGCCTTAAGGAATCTGGCTTCAAGCCTCACCTCCTCTCTCTCATCATAACTGGGTACCAATAAATCATCTGATTGTCTTCCTATGAAGCTTTCTTGAATTTAAATTAGCAGTCATTGGTTGACATACAGAGATGTTCCTAGGTTCAGCCTATTGAATCCCACATTGTGTACTCACCCCTCTAACTGTCAGACTACAAAGTCAAGCCCTCTCTGTCTGAACCCCACCTTCAACAGAAATGGTAAGCAATTTGGATTGAGCTCCTTCAACCTGAGGCAGCTCTCCTAGATATTAAGCTATGAGGCAAAAGCAAGGGTTCTTTATCTCCTCCTTCCAGCCATGCTATGTTAACCTCAGTGGTTTCAATGAGTACCAGATGTGCTCAAAGCACGCTTACTCAGTTGCAAGGAGATACATAATTTGTACATTGAGAATGATATAAATAGGAAGACAAATATTCTTGGCTATGCAAGTGGAAGATGGGTTATCCTCTTAACTCATCTTACCACGCATGAGGCAAGGACAACAACAAAACTGATTTAGGAAGAAAACTTACACCTGCAGCACCCATGGTACAAAAGTAAATTAAACAACGGTCCTTTGGGTTGTGCTTTTGGTTTGACTTACAATCTAGCCACTTGGTAATTTAGGTACACAAGCAACAGCTTGGATTTCAACTTAAATGCCTGTTTCTGCCACTCTTGCTTGTACTGAGTAGCAACTTAACAAGTCATCTACTTTAGTGATTTCAGTGGATTAAAATGGGGCAATCCAATGTACTTTGGATGGGGTCAAGAGACCTGGATTTTATTCTTAGCTCAGTTTCTGACCTGCTGTTTGTTCTTAGCTAGCATATTTTTACCTTTGTGATTCATTTGACTCGTTTGTAACATAGAGATAACAGATCTTCTTCTATAAAATGTTTTTACTTCAGTAGATGAAGAGAAGCATACAGAAGCTTGATAGCAGAATGAAACTGGCATGGCAAAATCAGATCTCGTGAAGAGGACAATAGCCATTAAAGATATTTCTTAAAGCAATTCTTAAAGGAAAAGCATATACTCATGTTTTGAGCAGGTCATAAGACTTGTGGGTCAGAGGATGAGGATACCTGCCTGCTAGTTACAGCTGCCACACATAACTGAAAGAGACAAGTAGACTTTCATAACGGACTCAAAAATAAAAGGAAGAGCAAGCACAGCAATTAGAGTGGGGAAGAAATTGGAAAAATGTGTGTGTGTCCCATTCTAGATATGAGTCTCACTAGTCCTTCTTTCTTTGGTCACTTTTTGCAGTACTCTGAACTACGTCTGAGTGTGGAGGAGAAGTTCCTGCCATTCATTGAAGCTGCTTGGTATTTGCTCCTGAGCTAATCTGGTGGGGAAAAACTGGCTTAGGTTTGAAATCTGAAAATTATCAATGTATGAGAAAGTTAAGGAAAATAAATAAACACCAGAAAATAGTCTAGTGACTACAGGCTTTCATTTGTTATAATGGAAGCAAGAACTGGAGCAAAAGTCGTGGAGAGAAGAGAGGAAGTGAAAAGCTGGGAAAAAAGTACTGCCTGAGAAGTCGTGGGTGTAGCAATTATGAAGCTTGTGATGTCACTTCTCCCCACGACTTTTGATCCCTGTTCTTCTCATGAAGGTTTATTCATATAAGGGTTGTGTAAGGCAGTTGTAAAGGATATCTGGAAATGGTGAGAAAATAAATTCTAAGTTCATGTTGAACTGATGACCATGCCAAAAGGAACTGTGGCATAGGTGGCAAAGGGTTGACACCATTAAGTAAAAACTGAAAGGACCCTTGGATTTTAATATGAGCAGAGAACTCTAAAATGTTGTCAGAGAGAAACTCTCACACAAATTAGACCTGGGTAATTCATGTAAAATTTAGATATTGTTGAATAAATATTGATAATGAAGCTAAGGGACCCAAAATCCATGCATGTTATTTGTGATAGACCCTTTTTCCACAAATAGTTATTGGCCTAATAAAATGTTATATTGTTATTGTTTTGGTTTAGACTATGGTGACTGTCTCCCCAGAAAACAATGATTTAAAAATATATAATTTTAGGCTTTTCAGGTACCCCCTACAACTGAGGATGTTAATAATTTTTTATATTTCTATTTTTATATTTTTATCCTTCTTAGTACAAACAAACAATCTAATTTTGGCTATTGGAATTTATTTCTCTTACAAAAAAAAACAAATTAGTAGACACGAGACAGTGAATTCAAATAATGAAACAGTAATTCAGATTCTCTGCAGAGCAGATTAAATGAACAGAAGTTTTGAGAATATGCTAGAAAGAAAAGGAACTAAGGTCAGAAATTTGTCCTTCGAAAGGAAATATTGAAAAGGTTCAACTGTCTAAATGAAAATGTAATAAATGCGGAGTCGAGATTAGCATGATCCAGATACATTTTTCTGTGTCAGTGATAGTCAACCCCCATTTTCAGTAAGATGAACTATGCTGATTTTGTACAAAAAGAGTTAAAGGCTTATGGAGTGGGAGACAGAAATTGCCTTACAAGACGGAAACTAAACAATATATCTGCATCAAGACAGCAGGTAATTTCCATCCAAGAACCTAAAAATTACATATGAAATTGTAAGTCTGTCTGTAAGGTGCTTGAATAATTTTATCAGGTCAGACAAAGTATTGTGCAATTGAAAGCAGGAATATTTTATGGAGAATGGAAAGTAAAAATGTTCTGTGCTACTACAAGCTTATTAATTTAGGTTCAATAGCAAGACAGTGTCCAAAGCAAACCATGAAAATACAATTGGAGTCAAATGAGGCAGAGATTTATCAAAGTTAGACCATGCTAGCTAGCTAGCTTAATAGCTTTTTTTTCATAAGATAATTCAAAGATTTTGTTTAGGAATTACATAGATGCTGAGGCCTTTGATAAAGTGCTATGAGTTTAAGCCTGAAAAGTTAGGAACTGGAATAGGATCAGCGGATTGGGAAGAGAAGTAACTAGAGGAGAGATGGTGATACAGTATTGAAAGAAGTACCTGGGCTACAGGGATAGTCCTGGAGCCCTTTACTAGCAGAATTATGAAGACTGAATCAGACTTATTCCATTCTTTCAGCAGAAATATTGATGCACAAAGCTACGCTGTATGGATTTTCATCCCCCCTGGAGAAGAACATACAGAGGGATAGGGATAACCTGCAGAAATATCTTGTGAGCTTTGAGATATGAAGAAAGCCATGAGGAACTGAGATGCCATAGTAAGGATATACCCTCTCTTTCTCTGCATTCCAGAAACATGCAAAATTTTCCAGTAAGGAATAAAAAGCATTGCAAAAATAAAGCTTACAACAAAACTTTATGCCACCAATGTGATACCAATATGAAAACAGAAAAGGCAGTTGGTCATACAATGCGGCATAGCTTGTTCAATAAATACGCTGTATATCCTGGAAGTTTAAAAGATTCTGTAAGTTGGTTGCCAACAATAAAGGCAGCATTTGGGGAAAAATTGCCTTTACAAACTGATATTTCTACATGAAAAAAAAGATTTTCAAAGTTAAATTGAAGAATTTAGTGGAAGTTCATGGGTGATTAGGGTATTCAGTTAACTTTCTCCTAATGGTGGGTGGTAAAATCATAACTTGCATGAAGATCTGCTTTAGACACAAAAAAAATAAACAAAAAACAAACAAACAAAAAACTCAAACAAACAAACAAAAAAAAACACAAAAAAAACCCACCCCCCACTATTTTGGACAAAAACCTGCACTCAGAGAAACGCTTCTAACACCAGAGGTTTCACCTCTCCTATCCTATGCATGGAAGTGCTAAAGCAACACTGGTTAATACGGCTTCATGTTGATGTAGAATTAGAATGACTCCCAAACCAAGACTTATTGCTGAAATGTATTTTTTTATTGTCAAAAAAATGCCTCCCAGCTAAATATTTGACTACTGAAAGAATAATTTGGCAAGGAAGGTAGATTAAAACTGAGGCATTTATTTTCAAAATATTAATTTGGAAAAACAAAACTGAAATTTTTTTTGAAATCTCATTTAATCTCCAATTTAGCACAAAAGTTCTGGCTTTAGCAGATGCTTTGTTCAGGTGCTGGTTCATGGTAAAGGGAAAAGGAAAAGGTATCCACAACATGTGCTTCTTGCTGCTCATTGAAGGGGGTTGAAATAGCACAATTCCAGCTAACATAAACCTTGGACTAATTTCTGTGTAGATGTTTAAATACAGAGTGTGGTGTGCATTGTTTTTTGTCATCCTGCCAATCACACCCCTAATGCCCAGTGGTATCTGGCAAGCCACTTCCAATTCCTATTACGTACGTCTCTTTTCCCCCCTTTCACCCCTCAAAAGCTGGGGGTGAAGGAGGGGATCTAAACAGTAATTTTACAGTAAGTTAGGTTTGCGTGCACATGGAAACTGACTTTAAGACCTGTGGCAATCAGCCAAGCATGGATTTGGATTTTGTAACTAGAAAGAGCTCTTCAAGGAATAAGACTGGTATCTTGCTGAAGTTAGTGCCCCGGTTCAGTACAACAGGGACCCACGGTCCTTTGCTTGAAGCAAAGGAAGCTGCAAAGGAAGGCAGAAGCAATGCTGCCTGCAGAATTAAATATCCTAAATTTGAGGCCGAACTGGTGATAGGATGACTGCCTAAGAGGATTTTAAGCTGACCACACAGCCTGTCTGTTTACTACAAGTTTTATTTTCTTCGGTTCAGAAAGGTTGAGAGAAATCTACAGATATAGATAAAAGGCCTTGTGCTGAAGAAAATTTTTCCGAAGGAAAAAATCTCAAGGGAGAAAGGAGGGGGAGAAAACGGTGGTTTTAGAAGTCAAAAGTTGTGTTGTATCTGAAATAGTCTCAGGCTATTAAGTTCCAAGTTTGCAGGAAAAACAATATTTCTCTCTAGACTAGTAAATAATATACCAGAAAAAAAAAAAAGTAGCTCCAAACAATACCATTGCACCTAAGGCCTCCAAGTGGAATTTTGTCTCTTTATAACACTTTCTACAAATCAATATATAAGAATGATTCTCAGTATGAGCAGCATAGTTAAAGACAAAGAATGAAATAAAAATAATTTGTACCAAACAACTGAATTATTATGTCATGCATGGATCAAAGGGAAGATGTTTAAAATAAGGTGGAATTTCCATTTCACATCTCCTTAGGAACTGCATCCTTACTTAACACCAGAATCTCGAGACAGCTCGCCCGTAAAATTCCCTGGTGCTGCGCCCAGCCCACGCCCAGGCAGGGGCTTCTGCCCCAAGCAGGGCTGCTGCTTGCCACAAGGTGGCACTTCATCAGGCCATCCAAGCTGTTTGCTAGCGTGGAATAGAAAACTTCTCAATGAAACGGTCACTTCGAGTTCTAAATGCAGATTTCTAAAAAAGTGTTTTACCTTGTGTCCCTCAACTTCTTACAGCAAGAGAAGTCTAGCTTCTTTTTTCTTTGGCACACTATTTAAATTGCTGAGGGGTTGTTATTTTAAAAACAAATCCTTAACAGCAATAATACATGCCTAATTGTCTCATTTCTGCAATTATTAGCTTACACAGCAAGTAAATGCTGTCCACAGGGGAAAGTATTTTTATTTTTTTTTTTAACATGGGCAGAGACATGACTGTCATATTTTCTTTTTTTATCCATACATCTACAAGTGGAAAGACAATGAAGGCCTACCAAACACTGATATTAGCAATTTATGATCTGAATTTGTCCTTTTAGCAGTGTTAATGTTTTTCTTCTGGAAGAAAAATGAGTAGCTGCAGCAACAGGACCTGCAAAAAGAGCATCACTTCTTCAAGTGAGCAAGAATTCAGAAGAGTGATGCTGGTTACAACCAAGCTGGCACAGAAGTGGCCACATACAATTTTTTCAGCTGGACACCATCAGTTAGTGGCAGCCCTGGCCTGGTTTTTTACCTCAGTTTGGTTTGGGCTACCTTCACCACCTAAGCCCATTCTTGAAAATCTGTATGGTAATTATTAATCAACGATAATTTTGAAACAGGCTAAAATTAGGCCATGAACTACAGAAAAGAGGCTGAAGCAGTATTACACTGATGACATTTCCTATTTTTGGTTAACTTTTCCACGTGTTCTGTCACCACTCTGAGATTTGTTATCATCGCCTTTAATGAACTCTTTAAAATGTCTTTTCTAGAAGTGGAGTTCTGGGGTCAGAGGGGAAAGTACATCACATTTCAGCTTCATCACAGACAGCAGGTGCTGTTTCTGCACAAAATTACCTCAAATTTTTTTTTTTT
>VWZZ01006434.1:118093-137091 GCA_013399095.1 Psophia crepitans
CCACTCCTCCCAGTTTAGTGTCATCAGCAAACTTGCTGAGGGTACACTCTGTTCCCTCATCAAGGTCGCTGATGAAAATGTTGAACAGCACTGGTCCCAGCACTGACCCCTGAGGGACTTCACTGGTCACAGGCCTCCAACTAGATTCGGCCCCATTGACCACAACCCTCTGACTTCTACCTTCCAACCAGTGCACAATCCACCTCACTACCCGATCATCCAGGCCACACCTCCTCAGCTTGCCCACAAGGATGCTGTGGGAGATGGTGTCAAATGCCTTGCTGAGGTCAAGATAGACCACAGCCACTGACCTTCCATGACTTGAAAATTTCCATCCAAAGTAGGTTAATTGATTTCTTTTCTGACAAAAGAAAAAAGTAAAAGAAAAAAAAAAAAAGGAAAAAAAAAGAAAAAAAAAGTAAATTGAGAAAGATTGAGGGATGGGAGGCCAAAAAAGGAAGTGAGAGCTAAAACATAAATTACTTTTTCTTGTTTTAATCAAGTTTTGTGAAGATGCTTAAAAAAGGAGTAATGACTATTCTGTTGTGGAAATATTTGCCTGAATTTAAACAGCTGTAGTTTTAGTTTCCCTCCTGCATGGCTCCTTCTATCTCAGTAGCTCTTACTCTATCACTGTAACAGAGCCTTATTTTCAGGATAGCAAAAAATCTTTATGTTTGACATCCATGTGTTTTATGCAAAAAATAATGTGCTATGCCTCCCAATAATTTTCTGAAAAGCTCAAAAGCCAAACTGAAACAGCTTCTTCTAATCAGCCCTTTCTGTGGGCAATAGTCTCTTCTAAAATCCCAGGAGGAAAACAGCACAGCACTAGAAGTTCATGAGTCTTCCCTTGTTGCCAGATGCAGCAGTCAGTGCAGATCTTGTTTCCAGGGTCTGGGCTTGGGACTTTCCTGCCACCCAGCAGCTCTGTGGGCTGGGTGGCTGCAGAGGGGCCAAGGGCCCCTGACACCAGGGCTGGAGCTGGTGCCCCATCCCTGGTGAGCTGCGAGATTTCAGAGCACTGCTGCGGCTGGGGGTGCACGCAGGGCCCCAGGGAAAGGCTGCGCTGCCTTTGCCACGTGTCCGCAGCTTGGCAGACACCAGTGTAGCCCTCTTACCCTTTCTGCAGCGTTTTGTACTTACTGCTTTGAACAAGCAGATTAACTTCAGCTCCTGCATTCAGGCACTTCCAGGTACAGCTTCTGTTTTCTCTATTGTTTTTTGTTGCATTTCCACCCCAGAGAAGCAAATGGAGTACAGTAGGTCTCAATCGTGGTGTCCCAGGTATTTACAGTCTGGAAGAGAAGAGGAAAAAATTTATCATCTACCACCAGATGTTAGTGACATCAAATTTTCACTTGAAGCTACCTAGGGGATACATTGCTTATAGTCCCTGAGAGATGAGTACATTATAGATGATATGTGTAGACATGATTCCTTTGACACCTGGGAAATAAGACCAAGATGCCAGGGAAAGGGTGAGATCATGACTGCATTTTGACTACAGTTTGCTTCCTCCATAGGAATGAGAGTCTAAAAGGATATGTGTGAAACCATAAAACTAGTCAATGAGTTATTCTATTACCTTCCAGACTGTACTTACTTCAGTGAAAACAGTTTTTAGACCAAAAAGTCTTTGGGCTTTGTGGTTTTTTTTAAATAAAACAGAATTTGAGAATAACATTTTGTGGCCTCAAAAGCCAAATGTGTGGGTGACTATTTACTTAACAATGTGTTTTTAAGTGAAAAGATACTTCTCTAAAGGTTCAGTTTTTTGAATGAATTTGTCATTACAAAAAGGAAAACGTAATTATTGTCTAAGTCAAAAGACTTTCTATACATCTAAATAGCACATAGAGTCTGCCTGTAAAGCCTCTGCATCTCTCTACGCCCTGCTATTCACTGGCACAGACAGTGCTTCTGTACCTTTTTTTCATGAAGCACAGAAGGTGACTTCCACAGAAAGCAGAAAAATAATTTGATCTTTGAAACGTATTCCAGGGTTAGAATTTAGGCTGACACATTCTTCAACTGTGGCTAGGCATAGTTCTCCATCTAAAATCAGTGCTTTCAGACATCACCTTGATACAGACAGGCTATCAGAAGAACAAGTATAAGATAGAGCATATCAGTTAGTGGAAAGCTGATGCCAGAAGATCCTCCAAGAACTACAGCTGGGGTTTATGAAGCCAAGAAAAGTAAGCTTGAAATACACAATTGTATTTAAGACTTCACAAACATACACAGAGCCACCTGGCAAAATTTATACCTGTGGTGGTAACAACCAGCTAGCTGCAATTTAACCTTAGCCTGAGATCAAACCTGCATGTGATCACCGGATCTTTAGGCTTAGTCACCTAGTCAGGCTGCATTCTGGCTCTTCTCCCAAGGCAGGCAGAGCTTAATTCGGATCAGGAAACACCAGGAGAGGTGATTTAGGCTACAGTCCCTGCTAGGTAACTGCTTCCATCAGGGCCTATTAATCTTCTTACTTGCCTAACTAAGGCAAACTATGGATTAACCAATTCAAGCGAGTAAGAGGAGTTCTGCTGGAGTTAGAAAGTTAGACTTTGTAGGGGCTGTTCAGATGAGTTTAATCTTCACAGGGGCTTGTGTTAACTACATAATTCTAGGTCTAGGCCATGCACACACCACTAGCTACAGTAAAGCACTGGGAATGATATCACAGTGCATGTATATGTAATTCCTGACTACTGCTGACAGGCTAAGTCCAGCACGGTCAGACCTGCTCAGGGTATGGGGGTGGACACTGACAGGGGACTGTAAGAAATGAGAATTATTTGCCTGAGCTGCATCTGCGTACAGTGCTGTAACTACAGACTTATTCAGACTTGAGTAATTGTGTACAGCATTATAACTGGTTTGGAAGGCTTCCTCCAGGTCTTATCTCAATTTACAGAAACTGATGTGCTAAAATGATGATAGTATTTGGATTAATATTCATGCTGTCAGGGAAGACAAGTAGTAAGAATTACTTTTTTGAAAAGAAGAGTTTTTAAGATTAAGTCTGTGCTTAGGGAAAGTGTTGGGAAAGGGTAGGTGGCTGAGGTCATCAAGAGGCATTTCAATATAGGTTGTTGTGGTCCTGGTTGGAGTTGCTGAGAATATGTTTAAGTGGATGCCTTTAACAGACGCTTTGGAGAAAAGTGCGTGCAAGGGTAGAGATAATGTCGGAAACTGTTTTGCTAATTTGGGTTAAGATTCTCCGTTTAAAGAGAAAACAATAGATTGAATCAATATATTAAAAGAAATAAACCAAATTACAAAAACCATAATGACTACCAGAAGTCACTTTATTATGAGATTAGGGCTCAGACCAGCAAGGACTGATCTGCTGGTTGGCTGGCAAGAATTTAGATTAGAAGAATTTGGTTTAGCAGCTGAAACATCCCACAGGCTAAACCTAATTTTGGGTGTGTTTGGGTTCAGAGCAAACGACATTGTGTGACCCACACACAAAATGGCAAATGGAATGGATGAGGCTATTTTAGGGCTGACCACTGGGGCTGGGGATCAATCAAGGACCAAGGTTCAGATTAACAGGCAAAATGAGGTGGATGGGGTCACTGGAAGAGACCTACAGAATATCCTGGTTGAACTTGCTAGTTGGATGGTGACACAGAGACACTGTGCTGAGGCTAAAATAATGTTGGCAGTATGCTGCATGCTTACTACAGTTGCAGTAGATCTCCACTTCACATGAAACCCAGAAGCATCACTGACAGAATATTTTGGTTGACCTTAATGGACACTGGTGTTTGCCATTAGTTTGTTTATACTTAAGAAGGATATAAACTGAAAATCTTCAGACAAAAATTGCGTGTAACCAAGTTGGGAATGTGCTAGAGTTTTATTGTGCTTTACCTAAGTAGGCAAGAAATAAATCAGCCTAGGTTTTTTTTACCCCTTTATCCCTGACCATAAATGTTAGTGAAGTTACTGTAAAAAGCAGAGAAAAGGAATACTATTGATGCCACTGTGTTTGTTTCATATTAAATATTTTCCAAGTAGAACTGGGAGGGCTGAAAAGCAATTCAAGCCACTTAAAATTATGAGCTATTTCCTCTCCTTCCAGCACTTAAAATAATTGTCTTGAGGGAGGGTGAGGAGTAATTCCTGGCAATAACTGAATGAGTTCTCTTAATTTTATTCCTTTCAAAGATATCTAAGTTGTCTGTAATAAATGGCTCTTCTACAGCTGGCAGCTTTGATAACACTGTTCACTTCCCATAATAAATAGGATCAGCCTTCAGCACCATTTTCATTGACATTTATCTTGTGACGCAATGTTTTCTATCAATGCAAGGCTAAACATAGACCTTACCATGTTTGTGACAGGTCTTGAGCCTGTCTGTGTAGCTGCTACTGTAGTGAATAAATATCTGCCCTCTTTATCTAATAAGGAAAGACTAGTTGACATCGAGTGGTGTGCAAAGGAAAAAAGGGGAGAGGACTGTCTTTATTAAAATGTCAAAAGTTAATCTTTAACAACAAGATAAAAAGTAGGACAGCAATTGTGACCTCCTTTGCACACACTTTCTGATCTCCCGTGCTCTTCCACTGTCTGCCTGGGGAGGATGAGAAGCCTTGTGCTTTGAATAATGAGTGTGCTCTCTTTCCTAGGAGAGCACAGATGTGTGCCAGGTCTGAGTCTGGATTGCTATTATATCCCTGGGACACCCTATTTGTTTGCAAAACTCAGAGCTGGTTGAAGAGCTAGTAGTACAGTCTCAACAAGAGTACTGCGGTCCGAGTTCAGAAGACCCTTCTGCTATCATCTTGAAATTTCTGAGGAATGAAGATTTGTCTTAGCAGCAAGACACACCAGTTAATACACATTATGAAAGCCTGCAAATCCAACAGACTATTTTAATTTACTTACCAACACAATTGTATTTAATTCCTGAAGTGAACTTACATAATATCAGATTTAATCAAGAAAGAATCCACTACAGTGCCTCAAAAATGAAACTGTTTCATTCACTTGTATTTCTAATCCAAGGGGGAAAAATCCTTTGTATGTGAACTTAAAATAATTTTTTTCAATGAAAATTTTTGGAGACAGACTGAAAAGTAACCACACCTTTAGAAGCTGTACAAATTCTGGTGCTGTCAAAATAATTCTGTTCCTTTTGAGTCTTCCTTCCACCTTCTACCCCTCAGCCCTCCCACAATGGATGGACACAGAAATGTTTTTGTTGAAAATTTCACCTGCAAAAGTTTCATTTTTTTCTGAGAGCCAAGAATACACAAATACTCTTTGTTAGTGAAATTAAACATGGAATGGAACAAACTCAAAATTTTCAGCTATTATCAAGGAGTCATGGTCCTGCAAGGACAATCAAACGTTCTGAAGATGGAAGATCCACAATATATGTAGAGATCTATTGAACTGCACTGCATGGAGGTGTCTGAGTTGCAGAAGGAAGTAGTGTTGCAAAGGATGAGCAGTTTCCTGGGGTAAAGGGAAAAGTAATGAGGAGCAAGGGGACAATATCTAAATTGCGGTGTGTGGAATATTTCACATGGATCTTTGCCTAATGGAAAACAATCCCTGAAGTACTTCCACAGTCTTCATGGGTGTCTCTGTGTCAAGTCACATTCATGTGGTTTCTCTGTGCTAGGACTTTTACTGCTTGGACCTCAACAGTTAGTTCACGTAGAAGAACTGAAAAGTAACCTCCTTAGAGACTGAGTTGATGGAGGCTGGGAATGATACGCCTTAGGTCCTGTTGAGACTGTGTATGCTCCAGTGATGTAGTTTTGTCCCTTATAACTGATAATTCCTTCGAATTATTTTTGCGTTGAATATCTGACCAACTTCTACTGTTAGGAATACAGCTAACCTGAATCTTTTTATTCTGAAGCCTAGAAATGAGCATAATGCCAGTGATAAATATATCATTAAGAAGAACAATCCTATCTCCTGCTTCTTAACATAACAAATGTGTGGAATATTTTACATCTATGCTGCTGGAACAACAGAAATAGAAATGAGCAGTTTGTTTCCTGTGCTTTTGCTGAAACTGAAAATACGCACCTTTGTGTTACTCAGTTTCATGTGATATATAAGTTTCAGGATCCTGAATGTCTTCATGGTGTCAGAAAACATCACAATTGGCTTACAAAGCCACAAAGTTTTCTCTGTCCAGCCAAGCTGAACAAAAAGAAATTTGAGTGGCTTTGTAAGTCATGTATTCCTTATGAATCAGACTAATAAAGAGAAACTTACACTATTCTTTGTTTATTGGTTAGACTGGCATAACTGTAATGTGTTATTATTGTGTTTTTTCTTTACATTAATGACCTGGCTTCCCATGCTTTCTCTTTTCATCTCTTGCTCCAGGCAGTATTTAACTATTTTGCTACCATTTTCCAAGTAAACAGACTTCATTTCACTGTAATATGAAAATATGCTTCCATTCAGGTCTCTCAGGTGGAAAGCAAGGTGCGGTTTCTTTAGCTTACTTAGTAAGTTGGACCTAACTGGCCTCTGCTTGAACCTAACTCTGTTTAGCTCCTCTGGCTTTTCTCAACAGCATTAGAATGGCTGTGCTCCCAAGAGCAGTTTACTGAGCATATGACCTCCATTTAGCGATTCTTGAAGCCCTGAGTAGCTTCAAATTGTCTGCAGTCCAATTCTCTGCCAAGCAGTAGTGATAGCCCTTTCTTAAATAAAGTCTTTCTTCACCTCTGGCCATCTTGGACAAATACCTGTGAATTAATATGCAAACGCTTACATTTGTTAAAAATTGCTAGTTCTTAAGAAAACTAGATGGTTCCATTTCTCAGTAACTCACTGTATCCCAGAGGCATAACTTCAGCCTTTTATCCTTAATTCTTTCTAGGGTCAAACCATGAATCCTAAAGCTGTAGAATGTTGGTTTTATATGTTTGTTTGTTTGTTTGTTTTTAATTTCTATAATCTATTACAAACTCTAATCTGTTTCACAGTACTAAAACAATTAGATCACCAGATGTCTGGCTATTTCCAGTAGCAATGCTGAAACCTGAAATAATATAGGCATCACTGAAAGATGAAGCAAGCTGGAAGGGGTAATGTGATTGATCATCTGGACTGGCCAAGGAGAGTCAGTTACAGCACTGACAGGCTCTTTTAGCCTGCTGAGCACAATCCACCTGCAGCAATATTAGTCAAGTTCATGTAGCTGAACTACATGACATCTACTAAAACGGTAGATTTTCATGGCAGCTACTGAAATAAGATAAGGGAAGTTTTGAGGTTGTTTTGTTCTCCCTGTTTAACAGACGAGAGTTAGAAAAGATGTGAAAACTCAGACAGGAGGTATAAGAAACAGTCAAATACTTCTCATAAGGCAGAAGAAAATGGGGGAAGTACCAGGGGGCTGGAAGAAGAAAAACAAATTTAAAAAACAAAAACAAAAACAAAAAAAAAAAAACCAACAAAACAACAAGGACCAAACAAATAACAGGTCCATTACAAACTGACAAGTCCATTGTTTTACATTTGGATATGTGCATTATTTTTTCCTCTCAGAAAGTGTTGCTTCTCTTCCAGCATCTCTTTGTTTTCCAGGTAAAATGTATTTAATATGCCCACAAAGCTTGTAGACCTGACTGTTGTTGAAAGGGGTACCTTACTTACGCTTTTTGTATCCCCTTACAACCAAAAGCAGTGAAAAGGCACATACACCATTAAGTTAGTCACTGACTGCTAGAACAGACCCTGATGTTTGTTTTCACCAAGTCCAAACATGAAGTCAGGTGCCAGATCTGAAAGCAGAAAACTACTCTCTCCTTCATTTTTACTGACCTTCAGAAAGTAAGGAAAAGGAATGTGTACCGTATGCTGAAAAAGAAGAAAAATAAAAAATAAAAAAAAAGGAAAAACACCCCACCTGGAAGTTAAAAACTGGAAGAGACTGAGTGGAAGAGAAGCAGGCAGGTAGAAGAAGAGAGACGAAAGTGTTATCAGATGAAAAGTGAAGGCAATTCTGAAGAAAACAAGTGCTGAAAACTGATCTGGAAAGGAGCTGGGTTCAAGCAAAGACAGATGGAAATGAAGGGCTTCCTGGTTTTAAATGATGGTTATTAATGGTTGGAAGGTATAATGGAGAATACAATAGCTGTCTGGTCTGAAAGTGGAAGAGGATAAAGAAGGAGAAATGGGGTATTATTGGACTTGAACTGGGTCTTGATTGGCAGAAGGGAAAACAGACATTCAGCAGTAAGCTCAGGACTAACACAGCAAGAAGAGTAAGACTGAAATAAGAAAGCTGAAAAGAGGGTAGGAACTGAAAGATGTGGGTGAGAGAAATGATGTTGAGTCAAGAAGCAATTGAATGGTAGGAGGTAAGATGTGGGTGAAAATAAAGCCTGTGATCACATAATTAAAGGTACTGTTAAGAGCATACAACAAGACAGTTTGAGTTGAGCTGCACAGAATTATATGTATTCTTATAACACTCTCCAGACTTCATAGAACCATACAATCATAGAATGGTTTGGGTTGGAAGGGACCTTAAAAGATGTCGTGGTTGCTCAGTCCCCCTCATTGGGAAGGGGGAGAGAATCAGAAGAGTGAAAGTGAGAAAAACTCGTGGGTTCAGATGCAAGAATTTAATAAGTGAAGCAAAAGAATTTAATAAGTGAAGCAAAAGCCACATGCACAAGCAAAGCAAAACAAGGAATTAATTCCCCACTCCCCATGGCAGGCAGGAGTTCAGCCATCTCCAGGACAGCAGGGCTCCATAACGTGTAATGGTTACTTGGGAAGACAAACGCCATCACTCCGAACACCACTGCCCCTTCCTTTTTTCTTCCCCCCAGCCCCTTATAAACCGAGCATGACGCCATATGGTATGGAATACCCCTTTGGTTAGTTTGGGTCAGGTGTCCTGTCTGTCCCCTCCCAACTCCCCGCACACCCCCAGCCATCCCGCCGGCGGGGCGGTGGGAGAAGCAGCAAAGGCCTTGGCTCTGTGTGAGCATCGCTCAGCAACAGCAAAAACATCTCTGCACTATCAGCGCTGCTTCCAGCACNCAGCAAAAACACCTCTCCACTATCAGCGCTGCTTCCAGTACAAATCCAAAACACAGCTCCATACTGGCTGCTATGAAGAAAATTAACTGTCTCTTAGCTGAAACCAGGACAAAAGATCATCTGGTTCCAACACCCCTGCCATAGGCAGGGATGCCACCCACTAGACCAGATTGCCCAAAGCCCCATCCAGCCTGGCCTTGAACACTTCCAGGGCTGGAGTGTCCACAACTTCTCTGGGCAATCTGTTCCAGTGCCTCACCACACTCACAGTGAAGAATTTCCTCCTAACGTCCAATCTAAATTCCCTCTCTTTTAGTTTAAAACTGTTGCCCCTTGTCCTATCATTATCTATTCGAGCAAAGGGTCCCTCTCCGTCCTTTTTATAAGACCCCTTAAGTATTGAAAGGCTACAATTAGGTCTGCCTGGAGCCTTCTCTTCTCCAGGCTGAACATCCCCAGCTCTCTCAGCCTTTCTTCGTAGGAGAGGTGCTCCAGCCCTCTGAACAACTTTAGGGCCCTCCTCTGGACTCACTCTAACTTGTAAGTACTTAATTTCTGCGACCACCACTGGAGTGGATACACACTGTTTGCAGGAAAGGGTAATTTTGTTAGCAAAGAAAGAGGTAGCAAGGCTAAATCTTAACTGAAGACTCACACTGCCTAGTGACTGCCCTTTAACTGCAGTTGCTATAGCAGAAAATGTACCAAAGACTTTCATCAAAGACTTGAAGCAAGATGTAAACACACTGAATTCCAGTCTTACAGTCCGGGTGGTTTGAATGTTTTCATCACATGCTACAAGGGTCTACCATTTTGTCATGTATGTTAGTCTTGGAGACAGTGAGTAAGAGAAGCTGGAAGGATTCATTTGCAAGAGTGTGTTTATCCTATGACCTACTTTCCCAAGTCTTTTTACAGAGAAATATTTCTTATATACATAGTAGGAAGAGATGTAATTGGACTGTTGGCCATGATAATGTAGAAAGCTGATAATGTAGAAAGTTAAATCAAAGCAGCCGCCCTTCACAACATGTTGAACACAGGACTGCACGTGGCCAAGACCCAACTGAGTAAAGCTGCATTTGAGTATGCAGTGCTGCTGACACACCTCTGACAAGAAGGGAATTGATATAAAGACTGAGAAGTTGACATCATAGCATGTTCCTAAGTGCTCAAGACAAGTTCTCCAATACTTTTTCTGTTTTCTTTGTTTGGGCGTTTAGAGTAAGCAGTAAACAAAAAAGTTTCTGACTAACCTACTGTATTGCCAGCCAACTCACCTGTTCCTCTTCTTTGCAAGTGGCTAAGGAAATTTCTGAGAAACTTGCTGGATTTTATTGCTTCAGTATAGCTTGCCAGAAGACCTGAAAGTTGTCCTTATAGAAACCGAAGAGAAACTGTTGGTGTATGCAAGAGTACGTTTGGCATTTGTGTTGGATAAGTTTTATGCTTTCATCAGGATATGTGAAGATTACATGAGGAAAGTCCTTGGCACTCTGGGCCTCACAAAGGTGGTTGAGTTTTCAGCAGCATGGAAGCTCCTTCCCTTTGTGGACAAAGAGAGACAGGTTAGATTATGTTTTGGAAACAAAGCACCAGAATTTGAAGTAGTGATGACCCCTAGCAATAAGAAGATATTTCATTATTCTACAACCAGGTAAGTAAGAACTACCATCATTAGAACAGGCTCCTTTGAAACCCTTCTTTCTTATGAAAGATTTATTAACGTCCTTAGGTTTTACTATACAATTTGAAATGTTTCTGAGAGGCCAAGCTTAATTCACTCTACAGATAGGGACATGATACGTACAGATCTGAAGCGATTTTTCTGAAGGCCTCAGAACACCTGAAAGCCGAACGAAGGTCTCTTGAATGCTAATTCAGTATTATTTGGCTGTTTGAGCCATGCTGATGAACCCAGATTTTTTCCTCTATGGGTTTTTTTTCCTGCCTGCAGGACAAAAAGTGACAGGTAGCATTTCTACACCAATAAGGCACAGACTGAAAATTGTCCCCACAGATTTTCTCTAGCTAGTGTGCTGGATATCTTTCACTTGACCTTTCCACTGTGGATCCTGAATGCTGTTTTCTCGACTCAACACACAGGCTGGGATTTTTAACACAATAAAACTATTGGTGCTTGTGCGTATGTCCAACTCTGTCAGCAGTAAAAATGAAAATGGCTACAGCAAACCGATGGTGTCTGGAAATGATGTTGCAATAAAATAATAACATTCAATTTCAGAGCAAGAGCAGTCCCCATACTCAAGCCTTGTGTTACGATGCATCTGTGATATTAGAAGGGAAGACAATCGAAGGATTTAGAAATTCCCCTAGGCAACTCTCACATTTCCTCCTGTAACATGTTAAAACAGCAAAGGATGAGCATGATTCATAGGAGGGGGGGGTTATTCTGCTGATTCCTTACAGGGCAGATCTGAGTGCTTCTAGAAGTTTTGTTTCCTTTCTGCTGTAAATGTGATGTAACCCAACACTTGGGCCTGATGTGAGGGTTTTGGCACAACTCTAGGGGAAACTGGATGTTGGAGCTTTTTTGTCCCAGGAAAAAAACTCTTCAACCTAGACTGCTGCACTGACTAGAGTTCTCTTGTTTGTTTTGTTTGTAAAACGGGTACACAATACGAATTTCACAGCAGCTAAAAGACTTTTGTTGGTGCAATGGGAGCACAGCTCATTGAAGTAGGTTTTCAGTCAGTGGCTCACAAACCTTGGGGGTTCTGTGGACTGTTTCTTTGTTAGGCTTGTTTCGCTAAGGAGACTATAAAAAGTACTGACAGTAGATTTAAAGCTATTGTATAGTGATGCATCTTTCTGCAGGAAAATATTGTGAAGTTTGCGATTGAGAAAAAAAGGTTAAAACACTGGACTTGGAGATTGCTGCGATAGCTGCATGCTCTTGGGTGTTGCCCAGAATTCTAGTCTCCAGTGTTGCTTACAGCCGTGTGTATAAATCAGTATAGTTACCACTGTAACTCCGAGATAGATGCTTACCACAACCTTTAAGGCTTTTATATTAAGCTTGACCCATAGATGCTGTTCATTTTCCCATGTATTTTACAAATAAAGCCTGGGTTTTGTAACTACAGTCTTTGCCCTGTGGCAGTAATGGGTAATGAAATCGTGTGTGTACACAGAAAAGCAGCAGAGAAACAATAATAATAATACTTTAGATATGCTTCTAAGTTCTCTATGTGCAGTGATTAATGCCTCTGAAGTCAGTAGGGTGCGTTAGTACTGGTTGCTGTGAATACATTGAAAAAATGGGCCTTTTCTTCATGCCTTCAGTTCTGATTCATCTGGGTTCTTGTGCAAGCCTGTGAAACAGCAAATGCAGCAGTCTCACCTCCTTCCTTTAAGCAAAGCCAAAAAAATACTAATCTGTGTTCCTAAATGTCTTTTTCTGCTCTCTGTACCCAGCCCGTGGCAAAGAGCTCAGGAAAGGAGATTAATCACTTTTAGAAGGCATTGCTGAGACAATGTGTAAAAACTGACAGAAATAAAATGCCCTGCTCCTTTCTCCACCCCCACGTTCATGTTCCACTGTTCACGGGCCTTAGAGAACAGCACAATGCATTGCAGCGGTGTTCCCGCTGCTGCTGAGGTAACAGGTTGTCAGGGCAAGGTGCCCTTGACAGCCATTTCAGACTTTCACAGTTCTTTTTCTTACAGCTGGATACAGTCTTAAATTCTGTGAAAGCCTGTTTTGGGCTGAACCATCTAGATACTTTCCCCTGCATTGCCCCAGATGAAAGTTCTGACTTTGGTTGGTATGACTGAAACTCCTCCTTTTCTGTAAGCATGCTTGATTTTGTTGGTGGACTTGTGTAATAGTCACCTTCATGATGATTATTAATGGCTTCTGTTAATCTGCCTGACCTTACTCACCTGCAGTAGTTCTTCAGTTCTAGAGTATCTTCATTCCTCCTGAGAGGCCTACTTAAGAAGTTCAGCATTACCCTGTCCAAGCAGGAATCAGGCTGTATGACATCAAAGCATGACCAATGAACATCCAGCTCAAACCACCTCACCCTCCTCTGGGTGTTGGTTTGAATAAACAAATAAAGATTGCTTCCTAGAAGCTTCTGACAAATAATATGTCATTAGTGAGGGAACTAGTTGAAAGCAGGAAGGGCAGCACTCCTGCCTACCACACCCTGTGTTGTCATGTACCTGGAACTATTTTAATGCTCATGCAGCCTTTGAAGACAAGACAAAGGTCCCACTTCTGTAGCCTGTACTTCCAAGGGAAGGTCCACCTACAGCAGTTATTTATGTAAGGCTTATTTACTTCAGTGAGACTGTGGAATTCCTTCAGGAGCCTGATTATTAAAACCTCATCTCTTATGGTTTATTCATCAGAGTCCCCAGATCTTCGGCATAAGCAATGCAAATACTATTTTTTTGCCATTGTATTTGGTATTGTCTTTTTCCAACACTTAAGAAGAAGTATACTTTATTATTGGGAATAGTTTCCTCATTAAAAAAAGCTATTTCATAACACATGAAAAATAACCCCCACAAAACTGGCTGCTCTCCAGCATTATTCTTTTTTTAAACCCTTGGTCATCTACAGTCTAATATGACATAACTCCAGGTTAAATACAAATGAAACTTTTTCCTGTACTGTAGGAATCTGTCTAACACTGTCAATAGATTAAGGAAATAGAAAACCTGTATGGTCCTAGGTCCTGCTGGCTACTTTTCAAAATATTCTTGCAACCTGATTTTTATAAGTGGAAACTAGCAATGACAACATTTGAGCACTCAGCGCAGTATGGCTAAGCATTTTATGATAGCCAAAGGTCCAGATCTCTTTGACTGCCCTCTCAGTTAAGTGGAAAACTTGAACAGTCTCTGGATTGGACTAGTATTTCCAACATCACTGAGTTAAATTCATCTTGGACAGCGCTCTAGTTGAGGGAGGACCTAACTATATGTGCTTCCTTTGGATGTGCCTTCAAGAAAATTACTACATTGCAGGGTATTATTACAGCTACTTCTGACCTCTTAAAGACTTTATTTAATAGAAAATGAAATGTATTATAAAGAGATACATTATTATTAAAATTGAAGACATAAATAACATGAGCTGCTGTATCTCATCCCTTAAGTATAACATCCCTATAAACAAATTTGCTTTTGTTTTGAAGGTCCTTTCCAAGCTGAATTCTAGCACTGTTCAATAAGTACTATCTTTTAAGGAAAGCAAAAGAAAGCATAAACTGAAACCAAGCCTTTTCTTTATCACACTCCCCATTGTTCTGTTTAATGACTTTTGTCCTCTGATCTCCCATGTGATTAGCCTCAGCAATCATTCAAGAGCTAAATCTGCAAAGAACTACCATTGAAATAAGGATCCTACTTTACAGTCTGGAAAGTAGTTACCTGGCTAAACTATATTCCCAAAATTCATAAAATCAAGCTGACAATGTGATCTTTGGAAAATGCTGATGCATTGTGTGATGGCACTGTGGCTTTATGTACAGTATTTTCATCCCTCTCGACAAAGATAGCATGGTATTCCAGACCTCATAGGTTTAAGATGTCAAGAAAAACACCTTGACACCTTTTGGAATCCTTTGCAGGTCACCAGTTTACTTTCAACACAGTTAGCATAACATCCACTCTCCATTTTCTTATGCAAAATCATGGTTTGACCTAAGGGAAGACTAAGGCAATGCTCAGTAGAGTCTTGTAAAGAAGCTTTTATTCCTTGGCTCTTACACACAGTAGGAGATGAAGATAAGATGGTGTGACAACACAGAGCCTATCCATCAGATGGCTGAACAGCTTCATTTCCTGTCTACACAAGCATCCACATTTTGCTGGACTGAGCTATCAAGACTTCAGGTTATAGAAAGAATGAAGTGGTTGATAGGACAATTTAACAAGGAGTTCAAATCACAGAATATGTCTATCTGGACTTTAAAAAAAAAAAAAAAAAACCAAAAAAAAAACATTAAAATGCTAGCAAAGATGGATCCAAATGTCCTTATCTATAGATTCAAAGTAAGTAAGAAATTCAAAAAGCTGCACCCAAAGAGTGGACAGCACAGGGCAGAAGAGAACAGGGTGACACAGAAGAAGTACAGAGATGCTGTTCACCACTGTGGGGAGAAAATTCATGTGGCCAAAGCCTGATTAGAGTTCAATCTTGCCAGGACTGTGAAGGACAACAGAAAGAACTTTTTAAAATGTGTTAACAATAAAAGGAGGACAAGAGATAACATTGGTCTGTTACTTAATGAGGTTGGTCACCTCACAAATACGGACGTAGACAAAACAGAGAAGTTTCACGCCTGCTTTGTCTCGGTCTTCAACACCAATGATGGGCTCCAGGACCTTCAGATCTCTGTGTTGGAAGACCATGACTGGGGGGATGATAAACTCCCAACCAACACTGAACTTGTTCAAGACTTGCTGCTCCAGCTGGATGCACATAAATCTATGAGCCCAATGGGATTCACCCCAGGGTACTGAAAGAGCTGGCCAGTGTTACTGCAGGACCTCTCTCCATTATTTTTCAACTGTCTTGGGAGTCTGGAGAGGTCCCAGTTGACTGGAGGGTGGCAAATGTTGTCTCAGTTTTCAAGAAGAGTAGGAAGGATTACCTTGGCAATTACAGGCCTGTCGGTCTCACTTCAGTGCCCGGTAAAATTATGGAGAAGTTTATTCTGGTAGTTACTGAAAAACACTTGAGAGACAATGCAGTCATTGGTCATTGCCAGCATGGTTTGACAAGAGGAAAGTCCTGCTTAACTAAATTTCCTTTTATGACAGGGTCACCCATTTAACTGACCAAGGGAATAAAATAGATGTGGATTTTTCTGATTTTAGTAAAGCTTTTGATACTGTATCTCATAGTATCCTTCTGGATAAAATGTCCAGCACAGCGCTAGACAAGTCCCTAATACATTGGGTATACAACTGACTGATAGCTCAGGCTCAAAGAGTTATAGGAAATAGGGTTACATTAGGCTGGCAGCCAGTCACCACTGTGGTTCCCAGGGCTCAATTTTAGGGCCAGTGCTCTTCAATGTTTTTATAAATGATCTGGACGCAGGAATCACACTCTTCTCAGTGGTGCCCAGGGACAGGGCAAGGGGCAATGGGCACAAACTGGAACACAGGAAGGTCCATTTCAATATGAGGAAAAACTTCTTTACTCTGAGGGTGACGGAGCACTGCCGCAGGCTGCCTGGAGAGGTTGTGGAGTCTCCTTCTCTGGAGATATTTAAAACTTGCTTGGGTGCAGTCCTGTGCAACCTGCTCTAGGTGATCCTGCTTTAGAAGAGGGGTTGGACTAGGTGATCTCTAGAGGTCCCTTCCAACCCCTACGCACCTGCGAATCTGTGAATCAAATGTACACTAAGTAAGTTTGCAAATGATACTAAATGAGGAGGAGCTGTGGGCTTCCTCAAGGGCAGAGAGGCCTGGATAGACAAGAAAGATGGGCAATCATCAGCCATACGAAATTTAACAAGAGCAAATGCCAAGTTCTCCACCTGGAATGGGGTAATCCTGGTTATACATACAAACTGGGAGATGTGCGGCTGCAGAACAGCCCCATGGAAAGAGATCTGGGTGTTGATGGCAAGTTGAATATGAGTCAACAGTGTGTCCTGGCAGCCAAAAGGACCAATTGTGTCCTGAGGTCCATCAAGCACAGCACCGCTAGCTGGTCAAGGGAGGTGATTGTCCCACTCTACACTGCACTGGTGTGGTTCCTCCTCGAGTACTGTGTGCAGTTCTGGGCACCTCAATACAATAAAAACATCAAACTACTGGACTGTGTGCAGAGTATGGCAACAAGGGTGGTGAAAGGCCTTTGAGGGTAAGACTAGAAGGAGGAGCTGAGGTCATCTGGTTTGTTCAGCTTGGAGAACAGAAGGCTGAAGGGTAACTTCATTGCCGCCTACAACTTCCTGAAGGTGGGCAGCAGAGAGAGGAGATGTTGATTACCTCTTTCTAGTGACCAGCAACAGGACACGAGGAAATGGAATGAAGTTGTGTCAGGGGAAGTTCAGACTGGACAAGTTCTTCACTAAGACAGTGGTCAGCCACTGAAACAGGCTTCCCAAAGAACTGATCATGGCACCAAGTCTGTCAGAGCTCAAGGAGCATCTGGATGACACATTTAGTCATATGATTTAGTTTTAGGTAGTCCTGCGGGGAGCAAGGAGTTGCACTCAATGATCCTTACAATCCCTCCAACTTGAGATATTCTATGATTCTACGATTCTAAAATGAAGATAGAGGATCCGTCCCAGAGGACAAAAATATAATTTAGATACTGTTTGAAGTATATGTTTTTGTTTATTTAAAGAGATTAGTCTACCAAATTTGGTAACCCTGGAGATTTAACAGGGTGGCTTTTAACATAGGCATATCTTTTCATCTTTGTAATTCAGTAGTAAACCCATTGACTTCCATGCTGTTACGCTAATGCAAAGCCTGTGAGAGATGACAATCAGGCCATCAGACAGTAAAGCATAAATTCATTAATGCATAGGGTACATGATATAGTTTACTTTCTGAACGTTGCTTATCATAAGAAATTACTTATTTTCATTATTTTCGGATTATTTACGGTAGGGCTTGGGGAAGTTTTGTTATCAATAGGAACAATTTTTTTTTAAACTAATGTGAAACTTTGAATTATTTCTTCTTACGTTTTAATTTTAAAAAGCTTGATAATTCAGATAACCTGAAATATTAAAAAAAATCTTTCAGAACGTGTTTTTAAAAATTCTCTTCAAAAGGAACGTTTGAATACAGTTGAATCATGACCTTTTTTATAAGGTACTTCTTGCTTAACAAAATGCCCTTCTTTTATAGTTCAACATTGTAGCAACAGTAATACAAACAAACTTTTACTTAACAAAATGTTCATAGTTCACATAGGAAGAACTTCAGCATGATCCTTGCTAATTTACAGAATGGCGCAAATCGATTTGAGGTTATGCAGAAGCTGTTCTGCAAATATCTGTAGGTCAAATAGGAACTGTAGAACACATTTCAGGGTGGCAGCAGTAAGAAAGAGGATTCTGATTTTGTGTGTGTGGCTGGTTTTGGCTTCCTTTTCTCACAGGAGTATTGATTTTTTTTTTCTGTCATCTGAGGTAAACAGTTCAGGTAAATATGACAGACATGTATGTCTTTGCATGTGTCTCAAGCAAAGGATTTCCAGATGGTCTGATAATATTGATGCAGTAAGGGTCCTGCCTAAAATCAATGCACCCATAGATTATCATACGTGTCTGTGCGATTTTTGCTTGACTGTACTAAACCCTTCCAAAGTTCTCTGATCAATAACTCTTAAAGTACTGATGAAATTATTTGACCGAGAACACTTGGTTTGCTGTAACAATACTTAGTTTTCCCAAGCCCACCACACCACTTTTTGCGATTCTAGTTGCTATAAAGGATCTGGCACCCGAATAGAGCGGCTGGCCTTGCTCTTTTCCCCTAACCCCCGCCCCCCAGCATGTGTCAGCTGCAGTTCAATGGATGGGGCTATTCATACCCTAAGTTTCATGCCTAAAAGGTTTTTCAGCGCTGTGACAGGTGTATGCAGCAACACCCCAGGCCAAGGAGCAATGGGGCCCTTTCACGTGCTGCTATCCGCATGGCCAGCATGTGCCTTGCTATCCGTTACAGCAACTGGCTCAGCTAGCAAACTCTGCCTTTTAAAGAGGAGGAAGGGGGAATAATGATAATGATAATAATAATGTTGATAATGATAATGATAATAATAATAGTAATAATGTTGATGATTATGATGATAATAATAATAGGAAGAAAGAAGAAGAAAGAAGAAGAAGAAGAAGAAGAAGAAGAAGAAGAAGAAGAAGAAGAAGAAGAAGAAGAAGAAGAAGAAGAAGAAGAAGAAGAAGAAGAAGAAGAAGAAGAAGAAGAAGAAGAAGAA
>VWZZ01006434.1:143501-166172 GCA_013399095.1 Psophia crepitans
GCATGTAAATGAAGGTGCAGGTTGGAAGGCAGAGCTTCTGTAACTCTATTGTACCAGCTCTTAAGAGTCTGAACAACTTCAGATTTGCTTAGATTTATTAGATCCACAGTTGGGGGGGGGAATGTGCCTTTATTAGTTTCTTTAAAGGACCTTTTTTAAAAAGTCAACAACTGTGACGTGAAACATCTCTTTAACACTTACTGTAGGTACAGGCTGCTACATTCACCATTTTCTGTGATAACATCAATTGACTTAATTGAAGCCAAGATCTGGCTCAGTGTGTCTAGTCAGCAGTGCAAAGCTGTGTTATCAGATGGTGGTTTTCTGTTAGATTAATTGGAATTTTTGCTTCAAAACTTGATTGAAGATAAAATCTTAAATATAAAATTACTAGTGGCTAAGCCTCAAGCCTGTGTAGGAGGGTTTGATTAACCTTGGTTTCTTAGTGAGCAGTTATTCAGTGCATCCCTAAAGTGAGGCCCTTCTTAGAAGTAGAAGGAAGACATGCAGAAATAGAAATGAACTTATTTCCCTGAGTCCTTCTCAAGTTCACTGAAAAAGCTGCTAATGTTGGATCTTGCTAACAAGTTCTCTCCTTCATACTCTCCAATTTGCATAATGTGGTAGAGGAGTTTGTAATTTTTACATATACTGCAGTTCAGGCAGTGATATTGGGATACTGGGGTTAAAAAAGGATTTGTAGGTTGATCCATAGGGAAAATGATCAAATCTGGCAAGAAAAAATTGCAACCTAATTGCAGTACCAGAACTTTGCCAAGTTTTCCATCTTTTCAGACCATCTTTGGAAGGATGAGGTAAGCAAGATTATTTAAATACGTGCATATTTAAACATATCTTTGACTGACAAGTCTCACCTAATGCCTGGAAAAAGGATCTGAATTGGTTCCGCGTTGGACTTGGTGCTTATGGCCATTCTCATTCAGCTAAAGCAGCCGCCGGAGGGTTTAAGTCCCCAGGAAGTACAGATGAACATGTGCTTACATTACTAGCTACTGCTTGACCAAGAGTCTGTTGAACATTGCCAATACCTTACCTAGCAGCATCTGTGTGAAATACTTCAGTACAAATGCTTCTGTCTCACGTACGGATCGTCACAGCAATGTCAGGGATACTTCACTTGAGACTTCCAGTTGGACTGCCCATGTGCAGATGAGAATTTTTCCAGTCCTAATTTCCAGTATATTTTCAGTTCATGATGTTACTTTCTTGATTACTTTGTCTCAATGGTAGAGGAAGCATTTTGGCTTTGAAGTTGCTTTTAAAGTCTGATTGCTGACAATTTGTAATGAAAATATATGAAGACTAAAACTCTTCTGCACAGAGTTCTACAGTTTGACTTGTAATAGCTGTTAGCAAATAGATTACAAACTTTGTGATTAAATCAGCAGAACATCATGATTTCCATAGATTAGCCCAGGCTAGAAGGGACCTCGAAAGATCACTTGGTTCAACCTTTCATGGCAAAAGGAGCCTGGATGAGATTATCAAGCACCCTATCCAATTGCATCTTGAAAACCTCCAGCAATGGGGATGCCGCCACATCCCTGGGGATGTTCTGGTTATTGATTGTCCTCCCTGTAAAAAACTTATTTCTTATATCAAGATGAAACCCCTCCTGATACAACTTGTACCTGTTGCCCCTTGTCTTCTTCACATGGCTCCTTGTGAAGGGAGAGCCTCTATCATTTTGTAGCTGCCCTGTAAGTGCTGGGATACTGTGATGGGGTCCCCCACAAGACTTCTCCAGGGAGAAGAGTCCTAACTCCTTCAGTCTTTCGTCATGAGGCAGGTTCTCCAGCCCTTTGATCATCATCATTTTGTGTGGATGCTTTGTTTTATGTGCATACTATTGGCTAAAAATAATTTAAAAGTACCTTTTGTGCATGAGCAGGAAAAATTTGAAATGCACAATACCAAATACATATATTGAGCAGAGGTGGTGGCCAACAAGTGCATTTCTGCTCCTCAATACTTTCTTTTTCTCCTAGCAGTAAGTAGTTAAAGAATACATTTTCAGTCCATTTTTTAAGCGTTATGAGATCCTTTGTTCTCTGCCTTCAAGCTCAAAACCTAGTAAACTTTCCACACTGGACGTGTTTATTTCCTACATGTTTCATTTCTGTCCATTTCCTGGAAGAGAAGCTGAGCACTGGACTCTGGAGCAAATGAGTATGAAGCTACAGGAGCAAAAAGACAGAGGATCCAAGCTGTTGAAAAGCAATTGGAATTTAATTAAATTGAGTGTAATTTATCTCTTGGATTTTCACTTGCATTTATAACCATGGAAGTTGGGCATCTTACATATAAGCAGTTCCAAAAGATGATTCTCAGATTACTGTTTATAAAGATGAAAAGCTCTGAACAGAAAATTATGGGCAATCTCACAATAAAAGAGGAACTTTTTTGTTACAAAGGCAGACTTGTAGCCTTTGTTTTCCAGCCCTCTCTCTCATCAGTGGGGCTGCTAGGTACAAGCACTTACCAGTTCCCTGTGTTGAATTTTGACTTCAACCACTCACTTATTTTACTGGTATGGAACGGGAGCTGCTGTCTAGTAGGGCAACTGGAGCCTGAGATAGCATCAGTGTATGATTTAATTTCTTAATTTGAGAAGTCCGTAACTATTTAGATAGCCATGCTAAGGCCACATCAGATCAGAGGGTCTGTCCTCTACACAGTCTGTAAGCTTCTGTATAGATGTTTTTAAATTCTTCCTGAATCACAAGTAACAGGCAATGCTTGAGACTTTAGCATGCTTGTTGTGAATGCAAACCTTCTGTACTGGAGATATATAGGAAAGTGATGACTCAGAAGTAGCTTCACCAAATATTGCTCTGAACTGCAACAAAAATGGCTTTTTGCAAGCTTGTCAGAAAGCTGTAACATTATTTACAATGCTGAAGAAACTTAATTGCAGTTGTTAAAAGCATCTAAAGAAGGAGGCAGGAGAAACTTGAATTTGGACTGAAATGTGGAGATGTCCATCAACAGAGCAATTCTGAAGAGCAAGATTACCCAGTTTTGGTCAGTTAGTTTACTGAATGCAAGAGGGGTGGGGGGCAGGGAGGGTGAAAACCAAACCAAAAACCAAACCAAATTTTGTAAGACTTTCATATGTCTGGTTTTCTTGTTAGGAAAGTCTGGATGTGTTTTGGTTACTTTAGCTGTTCTGTCTTGCTGTCCTGTGGCCTTGTACATGCTGTAGCTGTTTTCAAGTACAGTCTTGAAATACCATCCTTGTTATTGGATAATTTCAGTTAATGCCTAAAGGGAATCATAGTACTAAGGATTTTAAACCTGTGAATCTTGGTCTTTTTAGCCACTTAAGAAAAACACTAACTTTTTTGTGGCAGACTAAGTTGTTCAAGGACAGGAGAAGGATTGGAGTGAGAACTGGATAGGAGTTACTGCTACAGAGTTGGAGGAGGAGGTTGAAATATTTGTTCTGAAATATATGCCTGCAATAAAAGCCAAGGAGGAGATTAATAATTAAATAATGATGTTTCTTTAATGTGGAAGATAAAATATTCCTGCACATCTGTATTTTGCAGTTAAGGATATGACTATGAGGGGCTCTTCCTTTATCGGCTGAATGGCTAAAAACCAGATCTGGATGGGAAACGTTCTGTGTCTGCATTCAGTCAGCATAGTAACGCTGATTATGAAGTGGTAAGGCTTGCCCCAAGGGTAAGTTGCTTTCTGAGCTTGACTTTACTCTGTACCGTGATGCACAGAGCGATGTGAATATACAGATAGCCTTGGTATCCCTAGAGCCAAGTATACTCTAATTTTGAGTCTATAGCAAGCTGTAGCGGTCCTGTGAGTAAAACCTAGAATGACAGAGACAATGTTTTTGTGTGCCTGCATTGAAATAGTTGCACTGTTATCCACATGGTATTGCTATTTGTTTTCCTGCAGTAGATGGGTGTCTGATTAGGATACTTAATTCAGTAGTTACTGAATTCACAGCTATGTAGTGGCTTCTGTCAAATCAAACCATTGCTAAGGGTTGTGCTTGCAGCATGTCTAGACTCTGTAAAGTAACCAGGATTGGTTACTCCTTGCACTGTATATGGCCCTGCTGGGTGCAGTGCCCCATGAAGTGAAAGCATTTAATGCCTGTAAAGTAATGCTAAATTGCTATTTAACTACTGGGAGTTTCAGATTTTATAAACACTTTACTGGCTTAATTTGTAATTTTGTTCATGTTGTTAAATACCCACTGCATTCATGACTAAAATGCTTCCAGAAGAGGAGTTATTTTACTGCATTGTTGCTTTGCCATGAAACCTGCCTCTCTCTAGATACAGAGGAAAGCACACATAGAAGAATTGTAATATAACAAATGTGCTGAATGTTCCCAAGCTCCCACGTTTTTACCCCAAGGCAGAAACAAATGTAGAACAGTTCTGTTGCCTTGCATTTTTCTCAGTATTCCTTTTTTTTCTGTCATCCTACAGAATTTCCACTGGTTTGGAGAAATGTTCTATTTGAAATCGTTGCACTGCTTTTTGTAACTCAGATATGTGCTTATGAGACATAGCAAACTTTAGGCACGACTCTGTTAATACTGTGTGCTGAAAAGATTTTTCCATTTACAAAGCTTCCAATTCTGACCTTGACCCTTCTAATAATTATAAACGACTAGGAAAAACAGTCCTGACAGCAAGGAGAAAACAGTGAAGCCTTTCTGTGTAAGCAGAAATAGAGTCTGCATTGGTTTGCCACTTCTTCAGAAAACTATTGAAGTGAATATCGACTGTCCTTCCTGGGATAGGACTAACACTTAAGTTTGGAACAGTTCCTGGAGAAGACCTGTTACAGCCGCATCATAAGCCTGAATTTGTTCTCAAAGCTTGCCTGCTAATACAGACCACTTTCTCTGTTGGGCAAAGCCAAATGATGTGTTTACAACAAAGTGCATCATGATAAAACAGTGGCAATGTAGTGGGTTTATGTAGTTCGATACTGAAGAATCCTTTAATGTACAGGAAGGTTTTCTGGCTAGAAGAATTTGGATGGGTCTGTGCAAAAACATGACAACTTCAAGAAGTCACTCAAGGAGTCATTCTAAACTCCAATTTAGGACTATTGTTCCAGTCTCCTCAGAACTATGCAGTTATGAGAGGAGCGAACATGAAGCCAGAGCAATAATCTTTAGAGTACTTTTCCTGATCTGTGACTGCAAGTGCATTTTGCATTCACAAGGCCACTTCAACCACTGTAACCGTTCATGGGAGAATTGTGCTGTATGCTGAAATATTTTAGTCTAAGATAGTGGCCTGTGGTTTCTACATTAAAACTGTTACAGGGTTTGTAGGAGAATACTGTCGATCTTGCAACAGTAGAGGAGAAAGCCTCTTTACCAGAAAAGAGTAGTACTACTAGCATGCCAAAGGAACAGTAATTTTCTTCATCTTCAAATGCCCATGGAATTTACACACCTTTTCGGTAATGCCTAGCGCTATTTGCTGTGACTGGAGCAATGGAGTGGAGACACAGTTGCTGTTTTCCCTGTAGGCAGATGGTAGCTCTCAGTGACCATCAGTTCGTATAACTGGTTATGCTTTCACCAGTGCAGAGCAGCAGTCCTCCCATTTCAGAGGAAAAAGAAATGCAACCCAAACAACAATATGATGTTTAAGCTTTTGTCATTTATCTCCTTAATTTTTATTGATTTGTACTGTGTTGAAGTTTAATGACAAAATTACTTCAGAAGACCCCTAACGAGCCTTTTTCAAATACAGCCGCACTTCTCTAGTCCAACTCTGTTGCGTCCCAGATTTCCTTATCTAGTTCTCTCACGTCCCTATCTTTTCCTAGTCATCTGGTGCAAGTCTTGAACCTTATTTCTGCTCCCCAGCTAGCTTAGTACCTAATTATTTCCTCAGTGTAAGGAGAAATGGCAAATGTAACCAATAAACTTGATTCCTTCCTACTATACTCATACCTTTGGCAACTGCATCGATAGTTATGGTTAGTATTCTTTGCTGAACTAGAATCAAGCCACACTGCCCTCATAGTCAGCTGTGTATAAATCTTTGCTAAAAGCAGGTTTAGGTGTTAAAAGAGCAATATGACATGAGTTAGGTTGGTGCTGGAGAAGCTGAGGTCTGCAGCACACCATGTAGGTGCCAGTTATTGGTCAGAGGAGAGATCAAATAATATGAAAAGACTGGTACCTGGTTTTTGCCCTGAACTTTATAGTTCATGACTGATTACTGCTGCTGCCTTCTCATGAGCTGTCCTTGGCTAGAAGTATAGGATTTCTGTTTATTTAATTTTTAATCTGTCCATTCACTTTATTGCCTGGATAATCATGCCTTGTGACGTCCAGACTGTATTACTGCAGTGTGTTCTGTAGGAGCCAAAGAGGCTCTTGGCTTTTGGAGCCAAAAGGGCTCAAAAGCTGTGGGTAGTATAACCTGCAGCAGCCTGCCTGGCTAGTCAAATTGGCCAAATTCAGTGTTTCAGCCTGCTAAAAATGGTATTAGCATCTTGTTTGCTTCTAGCTCTTTGACTTGGAGATCCCAGGTGCAAGTTGGCTGCTAGCTGTTTGATACCATCTCACTGGGTGAGAAAGAATTAAAGTAATTAACTATTTAAAGATATTTGGAAGTTTGGAAGGGTATTTTTGGCTGTAAGACTCAAAATGGCAATTTTGCTTCATTTTGTCTGAAAGATCTCAAAATTGCTAGTAGATTCAGATGGGGACAAAGGCTGCATATGACCTGTATTTTAGCAGGATTGCTAAATATTTCCCCCACACCAGTGGGGAAATTTGGATTAAGTTTTTCATGTAAAAGAAAAACTAAGTCTGAATCTGAAAGACATGCAACTTCAAACAGTGCACAGATTAAAATTAAGAAAAAACAAAACAAAACAAAACAAACCTTATTTGATAAGATGTTGACTCATTTTCATTCAGTAAGTTTGAAAAGATTTAGCACTGAAACGTGATGTTTGTAAATTTTTTGTAGGGGAAAAAAGCAGTGATCAACGCGTCACTTTCTAACTCTGTTAAAGCAGTTTTAAGAGGACATGTGATAATTTATAATTGCAAGGCTGTCTTGAAGTTCCTTTTTGTTTTTATTCAGATAAACCTTCAGTAAATAGGATGGGAGTTTGCCATCACTGAAGATTAAGTTGTTAGATTAAAAATGTGCTTTTAACAGGATCTACCCCATCTCCAGGGCCACAGAATTAGTGCAAACAGAGTCCCATTTTGAATTCTAGGGAGATTCAGACAAACATTTGAATTTTTTTTCATCTTATGTGTCGCACTGTTGTGAAAGCAGACTTGAATTTCAAGAAAGTTCAGATTTGTGTCCAGTAGTAATATTGTTGTGTCTCAGTTCTGAGTTAATGAAACAAGTTGGGGTTTTTTGTTGATTTATTTTTTTCCTTTTAAAAGTAATAATTACGTGAGGATCACTGCTGTCTCGGTACAAGCAACATTTTCACACTTTGGATATACTTGTAAACCCATGATCTTTCACTTTTATTTTAGCTCTATACTTTTGAGCATGCTTACACAGTGCCAATATTAAAACTAATTAATTTTAAAGGGATAAGCAGGTTCAGAGTGTTCTTTAACGAAACCTAATTCAGAAATTAACAGATATTTTATCCGTTTTTTGCACTGTATTCACATTTAGGTCAAGACAAGTATAAATAAGGCAGAGACTGAAATTCAATGAAAAAAAAAATCTAGATAGGCTGTTGAGCCCCACTGCTGTCTCGTGTTGGTGGGGAAGACACATACAGTCCTGTGTTGTGGCTGGTGTCCAGAACACGTTATAATGATGCTGTGATCGTCCGTCTGCTGTAACACTTTCTGACACTCACAGCCGATTGTTACCGCTGCATATTGACCTGAATGTTTGCAGTGGTATTATCTTGTCTGTCAACATATGTGGGTCCATAGTATAGATTTTTCTGGACATTTTCACCTCTGTCATAGTAGATGCACATCTAAGGTCAGATGCTGTTTTTGTGACAGCAGTATGGGATATTTGGAAGCATTCAATTAAAACGTCCTGTAGTATTGGAAACTTTTTACTCTTCTCGAACGCCTATATTTCCTCATTGCTCCCTTTCATGGTCATTCAACTAACGTAAAGTAATCAGGACCTTCCTTTTATATTCATTCTTCCTTCTGAGGCTGGATGTTTCTCTCTCTGAATTCTGTGATGCTTCTGTATTTAAAGAGCTAATTTAGCATTTATTATTTTTGAGGTAATGAAATAGGGACTTAACTAACTAACCTTTATTTTTTTCTTGCTATTTGCTCTTTGATGTATAGCGTGTTTCTCTTTGATAATCATTGTCTTATCTACTTAGTAGGTATTTAAATTTTCTTCTTCTTTTTCACAGTAAAAGAAGATGGCCAAAAAACTACAACAAACAAACAAAAATTTTCCCCCCTGAGAATTCTGTGTTTCTCTTAAGCATACAAGATACCTCAAATAGTATAATCTTAAAAAAAACCCTGTACCCCACTAAGTGAGTGATTCATCCAAATCATTGGTATTTTACTAGGTATTAATGCAGATGTTAGGCTGTTGACAAATACTCCACAGAAAAGGATCATGCACATTTCGGGGAGGTGGAAAAAGTCCTTGAGATCCACTTTTTTTATTACAGAGATAATGTAATCAGACAGTTGTGCAACTTAGTGGTAGCATTCTGTCAAGTCTGAAGGGAATCAATTATTACATATAAAATTAACATATTAAAATAAGGCCGAAGCCAGGACAGTTAGGGAAATGTAAATCACCAATACTGTAATTTCCACATTATAACCATACTAGCATAATATTTTATTCATATATTTGCAAGAAGTGTCCCTGAAACCTGATCATTAAATTATTTACACTCATTGCTTACTGAGCTAACTTCTTCCCTCATCAAGCTGCTCTGCCTCCTGATTACTGTGGTGTTGGCTCGGATCTGACCTGCCCATGTCCTTGCTGTAGCTAATGGGTGTTTGGTAAATTCAGCTCCTAGAAGGAGAATCCTCTTCTGACTGATGTCTAATCACACTGTCTCTCTTTCTCCTTCCTAGTTAAAGAACACTGTTCACAAAACTGTGTTACGTTGCCGCCAAATTTTACAGAAGGACCTGTAGAAATATATATCGTAAGCATTTGGTGCAGGATTGCACTGGAACTGCAGCAGGTCGGAACAAGACCATGACTAGGCTGCAGCTTCTTTTTAGACTGGCAAGGTCAAGGGCACAGGAAGAAAGAAGCTGAAGACTTACTGGCCGCTCACTTTCTAAACAGCTGGGCCTTCAGCAACTGTAATGAACGCTGCCTAAAAATCTGCTATGAGGGTTTTAACAATTTTGGCATATTCAAGAGAAATGAGAGTATAAATAATCTCTTTTGCAAAAGAAGGCAAAAAGTAAGTGATGAAGACTGCTTCTGTAACCTGCCACAATGTTTTTATTGTGACTCATTTTGAAAGTACAGCTGAGAAGGCTCAGTGTAACTTGCTCAATTTGCAGCAATAAACTACACCAGCAAACAACAACAGCTATGATGGGTCACATAAATTTAGCTCTTCTATATGTAGCTTTTGTATGTGCTCCCTTGTTGTCTGAAGATTACCACACAAGCCTAAAAAACATCTGAATAGAAATGGGAAAATATTCCAGCAATATACATTTTAGCACAAGTCCATGCTTAAAGAAATGAGATGTGCAAAAAGTTGTTGATCTGCATATATGACTGTTGACTGAAATTTAATTTACCTGAATCAGTGTGAGGCGAGTGCCAGTCAGGCACACATGGCATAGTGATGAACACTGGAGCACCTACCTTGACTGGCTGACAGTCTCACCTCTGGCAGACTTTGGTCACTACCTCCATTGCTTAAGAAACTGAAGAAATGAGAGGGCTCGCATGTAGCGTCAGGTTGATTGGATTAGCCTGAATTATTGTATTCCTGGAATTAGTCCAAGCTAGCTGACTTTGTGCCGGAGTGGACATGGAGCATTCCCACAAGCAGTTACAGTTCGACCTGTGCGTAGATAGATGGTCCCTTCCAGCTAAGGATAGTAAACCTGTGTTCTTGCACTCTGTCACATAAAAGCTCCATGGCTTTTTGACAGCTGATGCTGAAGATGGCATTCAAATTCAGAAGTCATTCTAGCCATTCTGCTTTTTCATCTTGATCCTGAAATACCGTTGCCCAGAGTGGCTTAATTATATGAAGAAACCGGCGCAAACATCCTGAAACAGTGGGACAAATTCAAAGTAGGCAAGAGGTTTAAAGTCATGCACATGCGTATGCACTAATTAAAGTAGGATTGAGCTCATGCACAGCCTATTAATTATCCTGTGTGTTTGAGGAGCAGACATTTGTTCCTTATCTGTCATTTGCGGTTTTATTTTAGGCATGTTTAATGGAAAAAAGAAGCACTTCTTTTACTCACTGGTGTTGAGAAGCTATTGTAATATCATTCTGAGTTCGCTAACCTTGAAGTGGCTCATGCTTTATAGTGGTTGCCTAATAAGCAAAGCCTGTGTGTGTGACCACGCTCATCCCTGTTGTAAGCATGTTAGCTCAGTTACTCCAGCTAAATAATGCTTGCATTCACATATTCTGAATTTTGGACTTTGAATAGGTTGCTTGTGGTCTTTTTAGCTCATGTGTATTCTCTCACAGAGTTGGTTGATGAGGTTATATTGGTGAGTTTTATATCCTTTTATATCTGCTTAGTAAATTTATATCTTCATAAGACTCCAAGAATTCAATATTACCAACTAGCGTTTATTTTATTTTTCACACTCTCACTTTTCTGCTTGGGAATTAATTTTCTTAGTTATGTTAAAAATTGTTGCTCAGTGTTTGTAATAGCAAAAGTAACACCAGGAGAAAGTGGAATAAGGTTAGCTTTTTTGAAGAAAGTAACTTCTGAGAATTCAAAACAAATTATTATTTGGACGTTGATTTTTAGTTGTTTTTTGGGGGCTTTTTTGTTACATCTCAAATGAATTCATGGAATTCATTATTCCGTGGAAAACTGAGGTAATCTGCCTTTAAAAAAGAAAAGGGAGGTAGGCAGAGCTGAGTAACCGTAAAGCTGTTTATCCTAAATGACAGGGGAAATAGAAGAAATTGAGTGGGAAAGTGGAAAGCTGTCTCTGACACACCCTAGAAAAAGGAAAACAGCAGTAGCATTAATACTCCTAAACCATAATGGTCATACAAACCTGTTTGGCATGGAAAGATTCTGCTGTTGGAAATTACAGTTTTAAAATGGGTGATAGAGATGTGTACAGCAGCGTTTAACAACAGATGGAATTGGCTCTGGTGCCCACCGCATCTCACCTCTTCACGTGCCAGTTCTCTTCTGCAGCATTGCTCACACACTGAACTTCTGAGTGGCTTTCAGCGGAGTACGATATTTTCCTACTGTTTCCAACCAACTTCCATTTATTGAGCAGTATCTGTCCACAACACACTGCTTTAGAAACACAGATTCCGTAGATGAGTGAGTCTTGTTCGAGGTGCTGTGCAGAGCAGAGCATCTGAGATGAGTGACCTAAATAACTCCATTACCCTGTAGGTTTGAGATTTTGTGTCTTGTAGTGTCTTAGTTCACTGTGCTCTGGCTAGAACATTTGTCTTGAAGGAACTACCTTGTTATTCAAGCTCACTCTTCTCCTTTCCTTTTACTAGTAGGCTCTGTACAGCACACAACATAAAGGTGTTGAGGAAAAAATGAAACTAATATCTTTTAAATAGAGTATCTTTTCCTCAGACCACAATTTGTGGTTACCATTAGTATCCCTGCAGACTTCCTGTAGTGGGAAGAAGCAGCAGCAGAAGCATGTGACCCCAGGAATCTAAAAGAAGTAAATCTTCAGAAAGGAACTAGAGTTGCAGACAGCTTTGACAAATTGGAAGGATATATTGAACAGAATTTTTAGCTTGGTCATGTTTGGAGGGGTAGGGGACCCACTGTGTTTGGAGCTGACTGGGAGCTATGACTGCAGAGCGTGCAGTGGGAAAACACGAGTCCCTTCTGCCTGTAGTCAGATTGTAAGTGCGACTTTGATCCAAAAGCAAAGTGACTAGGCTGCGGACAGCTAATGCACTATTTTGGGTGACTGCCAGTACGCGATAATTGTCTTTGTTAACAGCCCTGGTCATTAAGAGTTTTATTTTAAAACCAATAACCTAGTCAAGTCCTTTTTTAAAAAAACACCGTAAGTACAAAAATAACATGAATATTTGTAGATATCTGTGTATGCGTATATGTACACAGATATCCATATATTTACATATAAATTCCCTTGAATAAATGACGACAATGTTGCATGTGTTATCATGGAAGACCGTAAGCAAGGCTAGTTGCGTAAGGAAGAAATATCTTGTTAGAAGAACCAGTATGAGAGGGAGGGAGGCACAGACAGGTGTTTAGGCCAGTTATCTCTTCCAGACTGAAGATCTGTTTGTGTCTGAATGCTAATCTGCTCTGACCACCTATGTTACCAGACTGGGTTACTTGAAAGATGCTCACTGTAACTTTAATTTCATTATTTTCTCTTGCCGTGACTAGCTGTTTAATGTTAAGCATTTACGCTCCATCAGGGACATCTGCACTATTGTGATTATACAAACTAAGCAAAAAGATGTAAAAGTCACCTGTAACCAGAATTTCTTTTTTACTCTCTTGTCACAATTCGTTTCCTCTGTACACCAGAAGTGTGTGCTGAGGACCAATAAATATTCACACACACCTTGCCTATGTTGGTGCTGTGCTCTACCTTTAGCTCAAGGAGCAGCTGTAGAAACTGTTCTGAAATACCTAATTTGCTATGATACGCTCTGTTTAGATTATTTCTGAAATGCACCTGTTACTGTGCATAACGAATGGAGCTGTCAAGCATGATGAGATTTTATTGTGTTTAGTCCATTTAGTTGCATCATCTTGGAACTGACATGCTTAGTCCAACATTTACAGGGGTTGCAGCTACATAAGTGAATATGAATAATGTGATTGTATCTAGACTAAAGCAGATAAGAGGTAAGAAGTGACATTTTTGTGTTATCAAGCAGATGATGAATTGACCCATATTAAAGAAAGATGACACTTGGTGGACTATTTTTTAATGTTTGCTTTAGGAAAAGCAACACTCTTGATATGGGAGGCTTGGGATGACATGGTAGGTTCGAGGAGGAGTACTCGAGTACACAGGAATGCAAAGAATTACTCCCAGTGAGGCTGTTCCACACAAATGCTGAAGCTGTGGGTGTATTTAGAGCAAAAAAATTATTTCTTGTGAACTGAATCTGAAATATATGAGATACCTACTTTATCTAAAAAGGGACTGTTTCATTAGAGGCATATTGGTGCTAGCCCTGTTAAACATTTCCTTAATCAGCCTTTTGGGAAATTTGCTGTCTCCAAGCTTGCTTATATTCAGCAAGTTGCTGAAGTCTGTAGTTGCATTTCAGAAGTCGGGTAATTTGCTGCTTTCATGACAGCCTAGTTGCTGAGCAAATGGTTTTATAGTGATTTATGGGTAGGAGTAGAGGAACTGGCTTGAGCAGGAAGGCTACAAAATGGTCAATCTGTTTTCAGAACCTCACCTCTGAAACAATGATAGATGGGCAATATTGTTAAAACTGTGAATGCTAAAGCTATTTTGCAGGGTACCAGGTTAGCTATGTTAAATCCTGTGATACTGGATGGAGGATAGTTCAGAAGTCATTCTGGAGATTGGGGAAGGAGGCTGGGAATGTATATGAGAGTTGCATAGGCAGCGTTACTAGCAAAGCTTGAAATATATTTGTGTTGGGTTGACCGTGGCCAGCAGCTAAGCACCCACCAGCTGCTCACTCACCTGTCCCCCTCCAGTGGGATGGGGGAGACAGCTGGAAGAACAAAACTGAGTAAAACTCATTGCTTGTAATAAAGACCATTTAATAAGTGTAGGAAAAAAAGAAAAAAAACCCACACGTGATGCAAAGTCAGTTACTTACCATCTCATGCCAGGAGATTGATGTCCAGCTAGTCCCCAAGCAATGGCTACATTGGAAAGACCAAACCCATGAGTTTTATTGCTGAGCATGACATTATGTGTCAGGGAATATCCCTTTGGTCAGTTGTGATCAACTGTCACAGCTCTGTCATCTCCAAACATCTTTCCCAGCCCCAGCCTACTTAATGAGAATGGAGAGTGAAACCAGAAAAGGCCTTGATGCTGTGCAATCACTGTTCAGTGACAGCTGAAACACTGAATCATAGAATCATAGAATATCCCGAGTTGGAAGGGACCCATAAGGATCATCGAGTCCAACTTCTGGCTCCACACAGGACCAGCCGAATCACAGTAGATGACTGAGAGCGTTGTCTAGGCACTTCTTAAACTCAGCCAAGCTCAATGCGGTGACCACCTCCCTGGGGAGCCTGTTCCAGTGCCCAAACACCCTCTCAGTGAAGAACTTTCTCCTGATCTCCAGCCTAACCCTCCCTGTTGCAGCTCCATGCTGTTCCCTTGGGTTCTGTCACTGGACACCAGAGGGAGGAGAGCCTTGCCCCTTCACTCCCCCTCGTGAGGAAGCTGTAGGCTGCAATGAGGTCTCCCCTCAGTCTCCTCTTCTCCAGGCTGAACAAACCAAGGGGCTTCAGCCTCTTCTCAAACATCTTTCCCTCTAGACCCTTCACCATCTTGGTTGCCCACTTCTGGACACTCTCCAACAGTTTTATGTCGTTTTTGTACTGTGGCACCCAAAACTGCACACAGTACTCGAGGTGAGGCTGTACCAGCACAGTGTAGAGTGGGACAGTCACTTCCCTGCCATACTTCACTGGTATGCTGTCAGCACTGTTTTAGTCACAGGTACAGAACACAGCACCATACTGGCTGCTATGAAGCATCCACACCAGAGCCGGTACAATCTTCCGTAGTATCAACAGAGTAAATGTACATTAAAATAACTTTTTGAACAACTGTACCAGGTCAGTGTAATTTAGGATACTGAGAAGATGGCGTTTGAGTGTGAAAAGAACTGTGTCTAGATTTTACTCTTGGCAAAATGAGATACAGTCCTTGCTTCCTGAGAATACTGATTCCATTCCAGTCCATGTGGATGAACAATAGAGGTGCTGTATTTCTGTATAGTAATTGTCAACTTTGAGCATAGCATAGAATGTTTATTGTCTGGTATAACAGATCCTACTTGTTTTCTTCTGTAGTTCTCAATTTAATGAGGATGTTCAAATTTTTTATATAACATAGTCTTTTTTGAGTTGATAATCAGAAAGATGCTAGCTCCCTGTAGAAGAAAAGCATGTAATCTCTGTGTGTTCATCAGACATTATGGCACACGTTTTTTGTAAAGAAGTACCCTCAAATTATGCACAAGGAAAAGTATTTTCCAAATGCAGATATTAAAGCAGTGATATCTGCATGTAGTATGCCTGGTTAGTACTTTTAAAGGATGTAGGAACATGTGATAAAATATGACACAAACTACATGCTCTATGTCATCTGAAATGGCTGGCATCTTTTTCCTAGCATCATATGTTGGCACTATGGGAAAAGTTCGGCTAGACAGAGGGCTTACTCTGGAAGTGATGAGACTGGAAGTGTGTCTGTTGTGATGTCAAACATTTATTAGTGCTAAGTACAATGTTGAGAAGGGCTGGAGAGTTGATTAGGTCACAAACTAGAATTATCTTCTTACAGTATGGATGGAAGTAGCTTCTGGCTCTCCACACTTGATATTATGGTCAAACACAGAATCACCTTCAGTTTATCAGACTACCTTTTCAGAATTTTTACTTGTTTCATGTGATGAATAGGAGGTCACACAGTTTTTTTGTTGGTTTTTTTTTTTAATTTTTTTTTTTTTTTGCCAACACTTGTGATGTTTCAGATTAAAAGAAAGAAGGAACAAATAAAACCCTTAGGCCTTACCTTTATATGTCACCTCATTGTGAAAATTTGGGTAAAACAGCAGCCTGTAAAGTTTCTGTTGAGGAGAACATGAAGTCAGTTAACTTAAATATAATGCAGCACTGTAGTATTGCACTGTGCCTTACTATTAACACTTTGTGTGTGCATCAACCACCACAACTAAGTTGGAAAGTAGGACTTTGTGCTTAATGTGTATTTTTTATTTAGTTATTTTCGGCAAATTGTTGCTCTTTATTTTAATCTATAATAAGTAGTTGTCTGTCAGCTCATCACCTTCAACTAATATGGGTATAAATAATTTGAAATTTACAGTTTCAGTAAGTTCAGTATTTCAACTCTCATAAATTTATACAGCAGCTTGAAACATAAACTCAGGTGTAGTGTGAGTAAAAGTTAAAAGTCCACAAGCCTCTTTCTAAGCGATGCACTTCTGAAAACTTTAGGTTACCAAGTAGGTAACCTAAGGATAATAGGTTAGAATACTTTGGGGGGAATACATAGCTGCCTGGATCTGCTGAGCAGTTTAGAATAATTGCAATGGAAATTAGTTTGTGTCTTGCTTCTCTGAATAATGAAAAGCTATCTCCAAGAGTTGTCATAGCAGCTGTGTTTCTGATCTAAATAGTGTTATACTAGTGAGTGTACAAGCCTTGTCATTGACTAGCATTCTCGTGCATGGACTGCTTATGTAGCCTGGTCACATTCCCACTTGAATTTCAATGAAAGTATTAGTATAGCAATACTTTAACCTTTTCCTTTTTTTTTTTTCTTTACTAATTATTTAAATAGATTTATACTAGAGGTGAAAGGCGGATTTTTTTTTCTGTTTTTTTAAACCCATTCATTGCCTCCAGCCTGCTATTTAGAGTTTGATTTTGAAGAAAATGAGTAATTTTTTTAATCAATTTTGCCTTGTAGGTTAATCTCCGAGCCACTGATGTGAAGCTAATGCGCCAGCTACTCATCATCAATGAAAGTATTGAATCAATCAAGTGGATGATTGAAGAGAAGGCCATTGCCAGCAGAGGTAGCAGTTTGAGTGGCAGCCTGTGCAGCTTGCTGGAAAGTCAGGAGACATCCCTCCACGGCAGCTGTAACAGTTTACAAGACTGTAGTGATGGGTTGGATGGAATATCAGTGGGGAGTTACTTGGACACCTTAGCAGATGATGTCCCTGGTCACCAAACACCTTCAGATATGGACCAGTTCAGTGATTCTTCTATTATGGAGGACTCACAGCCTCTGCATAAGCATCCCAAAATTGATTCTGATGAGTACTACTGTTTTGGTTAATAAAACCAAGTTCCAGTGGGACACAAATGCACTTGTACTTACCCTCTTTCTTTGCTGCTATTTTATTTCATGTGCACCACTCCCCGCCCCCAAACTTCTCTTGGAAGGAAAGCATAATATGATACTCTGATTCCACTTTGTAACTTTTCTGTTGCTTTTAATACATTTTTTCCTTGTTGGGCTTGGATTTCCTCCTCCTCACCTTTTCTTTTTCATAATTTATTGTCGCAATTTTTCAGTTTTAATTTTTTACAATGTTTTATTTACACATCTTTAAAAGTGGTGAAGGAAAAGCTTTATCTTTAAAATGAGACATCAGGGACTGAAAGCAACAATTTTTGTATTTGTTGGCAATAAAGTATCTTCTGATAAATATATGTTGTAGTAAATTTTCTTGACTACCAGGTTTGGCCTTTCCAAAGACATTGTTGTTCTTGAGCCTTAAATCTGAATCTTGAAAATACCTCTACAAAATAATTTTCCTTTTGTAAGCAATGATATTTGATTCTGTTAAGCTGTCTTCACAAGGAATATAAAGTATCCTAAACTTTTCTGTGTGGAGTTTCTTTCTTCCTGAATGTTCTTATCCTTCTTGTCTATTTATGGTTTTAAATTCTGGGCTTCATTGGTGTCGTGCAGTGGTGCATTCCAATACTGGAAGCTCTGCATGAAAGTATATTTCATTTTTGCAATTCTTACCTTTCATTTTCATTGAACCTGCTGATATATAGGCACAGTCTAGATCTGTAAAAAAAAATCCGACATTTAAAATACCCAATTCCAATAGAGTGGATATTGAGCTAAAATTCTTCAGCAGAATTATTTTAAACATGTAATTTAAAGTCTTGCCAATTTTTCTTTGAAATTTTGAGGAATTTAGAGGGAACTGGTGCAACATTTTACAGGAGGCAACATGCTAGAAGGCATGTCCTGTTTTGCTTTTGTATGCACACCCTCATTCCTAACAAGCCTACTTTGTTTTTACCAAATTTTATCACTAAGGTGAAGTGTTGTCCTGCTGTCTTTGTTTCCTGTTTTACAAATAAGAGTTTGCTTTAACTTTTTGCGCTTACTGGTGCAGTTGAGAGATATGGGTAGTCATTCATACTGGAAGCATCTAAGAAGAAAAACAGGAACAAACTGCTGCGTGGAAAGTTTCTGGCTTTGAGACTCCCCTGGCCCATGCTTTTGTGCAGATTAGGAGGCAGATCGTTCTTCTCATTGCTTCAGAATCATAAAGAAACAAGATTTTATCCTTCTACAGTAAAGAACAAAATAAGAATAAAGAAAACAGAATTGAACTGGACACTTTAACAGATTAATGAGCGTGTATTTCCACCTTGCAGATAGTGAAAAATATGTTGATGCTTACACATCATCTACAAGTGTCCCGGCTTGCCATGCCTGTATTCCTCCTGCCAGAAAAGCATGAAATTCCCTCACCGGAGAAACTCATGTTTGCCAAGTATAATGCAGGCTCCCTGTTTGAAGTATCTTCTGCACATTCTGAAGGAATAAAGTTAGCGTATGTGGCAGTTGATGTATGTTGTTTTGGTTCATTTTGAGACAAACTAATAGTCCAATAAGGTTCTGTTCTTCCAAGCCATGTTTCCATGGACCTCTCTTGTCCAGCCCTGATCAACATCAATTTTGGAGAAAAGGTAAAAACTCAAGAAATTGAAAATAGCAATTTGTGCTTTGTGGTTAGCTCCATTACTTCACAATACAGTAAATGTCTGTCTCCCTCAAAACTAAAAAACCAAGATATGTATATTTTGCTTCAGACATCATGATTTATTCAAATAGAATGCGAGTGAAGAAATGTGTGGCTACCAAGAATGAAACGTCTCAGTTCCGCTTCTGAGAGCAGCCACAGTATTACAGAGAGCTTGAAGGAAAACAGAGGCAAGCCCTCAAAAGACAATGCTATGCGGACTTAACATTTTTAGGGTTTTTAATTCCTTCCTCAGCTTATGACTGCTGGACATGGTTTGAAATAAAAAAAAGTTTAAAAAAAGAAACTTGGAAAAGCATATGTCTCAGTGTACCATTAAACAGAGTATCAACTATGAATTCAAAATACATTTTATTACTATAAATTATTTGGCTGTAGGGAACAGAGCTAACTCCCTGGTGTAAAACTGTGACTCTCTTGAAAGTTTTTCTATGTTTATTGCTTGGCGTGAAAGTTAAACATCAGAGTGTATACTCCCTCTGTATGTAATGAATGTGTAATCTACACAGTCTTTTCTTCTCCAACTCAGATCTTAGGCAGTAGGCCAAGATGCACATAAAATTTTTCTACAATGAAAGAAATGAAAAAATATTCTTAACATACCTTCTCAAATATCCCCTAGAGTTATGCTGAAAGTACTTCAAGGAGAACACAGGCTGTAGCTGTCGCCCACCCACTCACAGCTGTAATACTGGTTAAAGAGTAATTAAATCAGTGATAGATTTATCATATTATGATAAAAAAGTTGATTTAAATGGGAATCAAAACTGTCAAGAGAAAAAAAAAACTATTACTAAAAGTGGTGAAATAAAAACTGTATATGATAGAAGATTTTATTCCTGTTTGTCTCTTCACTGGAAGTATAAAAAGACTACAATGACAAAGATGCCAGGAGACTGTTAGAAGAAAAAAAGAATTGCCAGGTGTTGTGTTTCTTATATCCAGGAACATAAACAACTTGGTGTGGTTTTTTTCTTTAAGCCTAAAATCTTCAAAAATTTGGGTTTGACTTAGATTCCTTAGTTGCATTAATAGGACTTCATAGCCAAAGGATAATAATTTATACCAACTTCCCACTTAAGACAGACCATGAAATTTGATTATCTCCTAAAGTGAGTACAAGAACTTACAACTGAACTGCAACTTGACTGTTTAGGCAGTGGAAAATGTTCAATGCTCTTTAAAAATAGATTCCCATTGGATAATTATTTTTGCTTTTAAACAGTTTACATATTTCTTCCCAGCTTCCTCTTGACTTGGTTAAACTTGGTCTTGCAAAATCTCTGGTAAAAAGGAATCTGGATGCTCTCTTCTAGCAATTTGCAGAGCTGGGTACCTTCTCCCTTCGGGTTTCCTTGTGATTTTTTTTTTTCTGATTTACAGAACTAAAAAACAATATTCAGTTGTATAGACCAGAGTATCTGAAAGCACTTTACAAAGCTATGTCTGTTTCAAATGGATAAAAGCAACAATTAAAAAAAATAATTTACTCTCTGTCATTTTCTGTCATCTTGGATCTTCTGTCACTTAGCTTACTTCCAGGCATGACAAACAATTTCAAGACAATTTGTAAAATCACAGACAACAAGCAGCACCCAGTCCATTCTTATGGCCATACTGCTGAAGTTTTGTTTTGAAAGACATTCCACTATGTAAGCTGTGCAATTCAGAGACAATAAGGAACAGTCAAAAAAGACAGATTCAGTATGCTTTCTGTTTTAAAATAACAGTTTCCTGCTAAGAATAGGAACCAGCTAGTAAATGTATGTGCTCTGGTTCACAAACTTTAAAAAAAAAAAAAAAAAAGCTCAAACTTTCACATCTCAGAACTGTGGTGCTTTAAAGATTCTGTCAAGACAGTCTAGCTGTGAAGTTTTTTTGCACTTTCAAAACAGCAATTAAAATTCTTTGAAATCTCTCTGCCAGCTGCTGGGTTTAGTATTGATCTCAAGGCTGCATGACTGTGTCTCCGCAAATGTGATGACAGGATGGAGAACCAAGCAGGAGCTCTTGGATCCATCAGTAAGCCCGAAACATGCTGGTACACTGAAGACAGAACAGCATCTCTGCCTTTGGAAGGTGCACTACCATTATCCTGTGAATAGAAACAGGATGATAAAAAAAGACAGAAATCTCGTGTGTCTTGTTAAAATGAGCCCTGACTTTTGAAGAGAGTGGTAAAATGCTCGATATACTGTCAAAATGTTTGAAACTGAAGTTTAAAAACTTCTTTCTCAGCATTTCCCTTTGAAAAAGAGAACTGGTTAGTCAAGGTGGGAGAAGTGCAGTCTGAAATCACGTCTGGTTACACCATGTAGCTGCCTCTCATATAACCCTAATCCACTGAGAAACTGTGGGTGTTTTGTGCAGTAATCTTAGGCAGCTACTAAACTGTTTAAAAAGCCTGTGCTGGTACTTTTCATGTTGCCAACACTTCTTCTGAACCAAGCCTAAAAGATGTGTCTTTGATATAAAGAATTAACATACACCCAATAAACATGAGATCAGTAGAAAGTATCCATCACCTCACAGCAAAGGACGCTTTGTTTCAGTTTAAATGCGCTCTGTTACAGCAAGTTTGTCTTTCTCACAATTAACTATGAATTTACTATAGAAACAGCTTAAGAGCATCCTGCCCTGAAACAAATAGAAGTTTTCCCTTATATAAATTAAAAAGAGAGTAATGCTGCCTGCACTTGACCTTTCCATTGGTCGGAGATTGAATTTCCCTACTAAGTGCATCTACAGTAAAACTAAAACAATTTATTTTTTCCCCCCATGGAATTTTCTATGCTATGGCATACCACTAAGAAGAAAAACAATCTTCATGCAGTTTTTTTTAAAAACGTTCTTTTCCAGCAAACGCTTCTGGTCTTCATGACTGACATTTCCCTATAGTCTTATTTGGTTTTGTTGGCTCAGTCCTGAAAGAAACATGTTTGGAAAGATATATCTTTTAGTTACTCTTAGCAGACCATATGATACAAACATCGGTAACACAATTTATCTGTTGTTTGTTTGTGGTTTTTTTTTCCCTCAGAATTGGCTGCAGAAACTATGTTGGTATTCCTGAGAATTTATTTTGGTTTTTTACCCTATTTTTGTCTGACATCCATATGGAGAGAAAGAGCAGATTGAGCCTAAAGGTCTGAAATCATGCTTTTACCTGTGGACCATAAAGCATGATTGCCCTCAGTGCAAACTTACCAGCACTGCTAGGTCCAAAATTTTATAGCTAACAGCTATAACATTCTGATACATTAAAACCCTTCCATATGATCACTGTATTGATCATCTTGTGGAAACCTGTGAGATCACTGAAACCTTTTTAATTTAGAAAGGGCACTGCTTTTATTTTGCAAAGGAAAATGTTATTGTTAGAATAACGTAAATTCTGTTCTATGAATTATGAACTCAAAGGACAAAGTACACATTAAAATTAAAAATATTTTGTGTTCGGTCTATCTTGTAGTAGACCATGTTTCACTTCAATGTTGCTGGAGACAGTGTTTCTCTTCAATGTTTGTTATACCACTTGACAATAAAAAGCAGTTTCCTTTTTTCTCATATGGCATTAGGTGATGTTTTCTCACAACTGTTCAAAGTTGCTGTGAGAGCAAACAGTTTGAGTCTGTTATTTAAAAAAATACCCTAACATCCTGAGCTAAAAAAAAAAAAAAA